>LPNX010662178.1:359742-389350 GCA_001517045.1 Pseudotsuga menziesii
TAGATAGCTCATAAATTCCAGTTCTTGAATCACCTGCTATAGAGGATGACGAAATACCCACTATCAATTTGAATTATGATGACTGGGAAGCACAATATAATCTGTATGACAATAGCATCTAATGTTCAGAAGGTGCAGATGCATTGACAATATCGAAGGCTTTAGTGGCTGTACCACCTGAAGCTGCTACAATACCTGTACCCAAGCTAAAAAATATTAGTCGACTTCGGACTGAGCATCGAGTGTAAGCACCATATCCATTTCTGGTAATGTTGCATTCTTATCTAAGCAGAATGCTTTCGAATATTTATTCATTTAAAACAGAACACAGATTGCAGGTGCTTTGGCACTAGTATATTTGAAAAGCAAGCAGCAGAAGGGCAGGCTAACAGATGTACAAAGCACCAAAACCCTCATCCCTGAGCATGTTCTTTTCCACGTCATAGCCCGAACCTTGACCCAACTGAATGCGCACCTGCAACAACGGGCCAACTCGGGTCAGCCTTTATATCCCAAAACAAAATGACGTTGCGACTTAGTGATTCATCAGATTATGTTCCATTTCAGTTATTTGGGCCTTAAACAAGCCTGAGGATGTAATAATACAAAACAAGAAGATCATTTTTTTCAATGGACGCGCATAAAATTATGTATCCATATTATATTGAGCTGGATCTGAGAACTTCCAAAAATACAAAAGTGAAGCTTGGGGTGAAGGTTCGATCTCCTCCCCCAACGGATTTGAAAATAAGCGAGAAAAAAAAATACCAAAAATCTGAGCATAACAGGAAGACATAAAGCAAACACCTTGATCATGTCCACGAGCTGAATGACACACGTCGCGAGCATACCAGAGGCTCCTCCATTGACAAATGGCTTCACTATATTCCACACGTTGCCTGTCTTGGGCTTCTCCCCTGCCATCTCTCTGAAGGACTTGAAAACCCGACCGATCTGATATTGCTCTCCTTCCTCTTCCTGAGACCTAATGGTGAGAAAAAACCCACGAGAGGTGTCTGTCTGCACCCTCCTCGGCAAGAAAGAAGAAAAATAGGCAGAGCTCTGACCTGTGGTGTACTGCAAAGCCCCTCTTCAATCTAAATCATTTCGAATTATAGGGCTTGGTCATTGCCTGCATTCGAGCCTCGAAGTTGGCTATATCAATCCCTTGAATGTGGATCTCAATTGGTACAGGACGCACACCAGGTGGAAAATTGAAAAGCCCATGTGCAGTAACACCAATCCACTCTCCAAGATCTTTAGCATTTGCAAGTGAAGTGGAAAGCGCGGAAATAATACGGATACGATTTTCAATTTAAAACTAAGCGTCAGATATGCGACGGTTAGTTAAAATCAGAGCTTTTCCTTAAAGAAAAAACCGCTATGCTTTGATAAAAAGTATTGTGCTTGGATGTAAAGTATTTAGCCTAAGTGTCGGATATGCGACGGTTATGGGAATATCCGTTGCTTAACCAACGGTTATGAGAATATCCGTTGCTTAAGCGACGCTGGTGGTTACATTTACAACAACAACAAAAAATTAATTTTGTGATTTTTGGTAGGTTTAAAAAGAGAAATCCACCCGCCGTCGGAAGTAACCATCGGATTTTGGATCGAAATGTAGTAGTGATATCCTACCCTATTCTACTTGGAAATATAAAAATTGTTCAAGTGTATGGATATCTCTAATGGAGCCACTTTCAAAAAAGTGACTCAAGTATGCTCATACTCCTAACAGAAAAATATAACTTTATGAATACTAGGATATGAGAGATCAAGTTCCCTTGAAATGATGGTGGCAAGAATTGGTGAAGTATGGAATGATGCTCTAGACCGATGACAGATTGAAACCAAGCTTCAATATAGTCTTTGTTCCCTTGAATTCTCATGGTTGTTACACCATGAAGCTCCTTAGTAAACTGATCTTCCTCAATGCATAAGAGATTCACATCTAATGATGTGAAGGATGATTTTGGTTCCAATGTATGTTCTTCATCAAATTTGTTGATTCTATTAACTTGTTGATGATGACAAGAAACTTCACTTCCAAGTCTTGGATTTAAAACATGTTCAGGCCTCGTATGGATTTTCTGCAACAATGCATGGTCTTTTTGCAGCGATGTAGGTGAGGTAGAACATGAGGGAAATGTAGGAAAATTTTGCAGTTTAGCACTGTAAGCATACTGTACTACTTTATTATGGTTAGGGTGGAGGGTGGATTGGCCAGGAAATTGTGTTGGATACCAAGGAGTTTGATGAGAAGATGGATGTGACTAATGTAGAGGGTTGGTTTGTGTGTTTGATATTGAAGGACCAAGTTGTGTTGCAGCATAAGGGAGAGTGTCCATGTGATCATAAGATAGGCCATTCCAACCTTGTGGATAGGGTAGGTAAGACTTAAATTGAGGATGCAACAACTACCATGGTGGTAGAGTATTCAATAACTGAGTATGAAAGTAAGGAACTAGAGGGATAGAGTTTTGAACCATACATGTAGGCCATGGCTGACATGACTATTGCAATGAGTTGGTTGCAACTCCCAGATCTCCTTGATATGTTGTTTTCATCCAAGGTATGGAGGGGAAGCAATCTGTGGAATGCTTCAAGTCACATATACCATAACTTTCAAGACTATCCAAAGGCAAATCCATTGCTTCTCTTATTTCCTCCTGCTTTTCCTTATCCTGCAAAACACCAAATTGTGAATCAGCTTTAGAAATTTCAGATAAATTGTTGATTTCAGTTCCTATAACTCTTGGTCTTGTAGCAGATTTCAAAAATTGAAAAGAAGGATTACTAGAATTCTTACCAGTCTTGAAGTTTCCTCTTGAATACCTTCTACATAACTCACAAATATCATCATATGCTAACTGAAATACATTACCTATTCCCATTAGATTTAAGATTTCTAAATATTCATCTTGGATTCCTTTAAGTAGGACTGTTTTCAAGGTCTCCTTCCCCAGTTTCCTTTGTTTGGATCTTTGGAGGTTATATTGAAAGTGTTCCATGTATTCCTCCAGACTCTCTTCTTCTCCTTGTGTCATTTCGAAGATGTCTTCATTGACCCTGCAATAATCTTGGTACCTTTTCAAGAATACATGTTTCATGTCTTCCCAAGTTTGTATACAATTCACACCAAGGCTCATGAACCATCGGAGGGTTGTTCCTTTTAGAGTAAGGGGAAACACGTTCAACTTTTGATCATTAGCACAATAACCATATCCTCTACAAATTACTTCGAATTGAAATAAAAATGCATCAATGTCTTCATTTTCCAACCCATGAAAATTTGGTAGAACATGTGGGGGAATGCTTTTTGTTGGTGCCACTCTTCCTAAATCTCTGATGGGAAATTCGAAGGTAACAACTTCTACATATTTCTTACCTTCCATCTCTTCATTAGAATCTTCATGTGCTATCTTGAGGCTCCTCCTTTGAATGTTCCTGTCAACTTGTTAGTATAATGGGTGGTGCTTACAACACCACTAAGGGGAATGATAAGATTTATGCCTCAAATGTTGAAAATGAAATAAAAATGAATGCAAATAAAGAAGAAAAAAAAACACACTCAAAGAAAATTCAATAAACTGAAAAGTAATCATGCAACCTACATGCCCTACTTTAACAATGCATATACAAAACAATGTCAAATGTACTTTTGCACCATTGATAACTTCCTCGACAACGGCACCAAAATGTTGGTCGGATTAATTGTCTAATTAATTAAACAGCTGAAACTCCCAAAACATCAATTGTCAACCTGAGGAAGTCTTTTATTTCAAAGCTATCATCCAAGATCTATGCAAGCACAATTTCTACCTAACATTGTTATCTATTGGTATGAAATTGAAACTGTTTGTAAACTAGTTCACACCTTCTTGAAAGTAAATAAAACCTCAAACATATTCATAAAATCACACTGTAAATCTAACTTAAAACAAAATCAATTCTTTATGAAGAAAGATATAATTGCATGAATCTAAAAAAAGTGCTATGTTGGCCAACGATCTATCAAAATGAATGAACATGAAAACAACTATGATAAATCTAATGAATGAAAGCATGAACTAAATAATAAACAAGTCTACAAAATAAAACACTTACAATAACCACTACCAACATCTTCTTAGGGAAGAGGGCCCTTCCTCCACTGAGTAGATCTGGATCTCCACAATGAAGGTCTACAACTCAAGAATTAAGAAACTGCCAGCATGTATTATCAGAATGAAATCATTACAACAGAGTCTGGATCAAATCCTACAACATAAAATTGTTTTCTCTCTCCCCCCCTTTTTCATGAGATTTATTACATATTTATACATAAAATTCTCTTAAGAGAATGAGAAACCGAATCCCCAACTTGATTTGTTTCAACAAATTTGCTAATTTAGAAAACCATCCATAATTGCAAATCTGGAAAATACCCTCTCAAAGAACCACCTGTATATCTCAAATTGTAGCTTTGTTTGGTGATTTCCACTTGAGACAAGTAAATGAGGGCGTTACGTGCAAAACCCATGTCCCATATTTTTGAGACTCATTTCCATCTGCCCGAAAATCAAGATGCAAATCAAGGTGTTATTATCTGGCATGTGTTTTTGGTTAACTCCATTTGATCATGAGCTCAAGGCTTGAACCATGAGTGTTGTTGTTGTTAATATGAAAAATCAGTCCATAAACCATCATCAGTAAAATTATGCATAATAGTATTTAATTCATTAAAAATAAAGGAAAATAATCATGGTTAACCACTAAAGAATCAATGGAAATAGCATGGTATTTTATGGGCAATTACAACAAATGGATGGAAAATGGAATGATAAATGGATAATAATATGAAGAAAATGGATGAACTATATGTCGATAGGTGAAGAAAATATGGACAAATTCGTGACCCAACAGACAACATACGATAACCTGTTGGAAGTCGTTGCTGAGGAATAGTAATATCTTCAAACAACTTATAAGCTTCATCCATGAGAGGACAAAGGTAAGTAAGTTGCATGTCCTTACATAGAAAGCATGGATGTTTGACCTATTCTTTCCGAACCTTAATCATAGAGTCACTATTTTATGGGGTGGCATCGGTATGATGACCAAATACTGATGACATGGGGTGTTGCGAACCCTCAAACCACACTTCTAAAACCTGGCACAGAGCATGACAATCTTTCAGAAGATGGTCACCCTTGCAAATTCTATAATAGAACTTAGTTTTACAAGGTGTTCTTGTGGACAAGTCAACACCCTCAGCACTATGATCAATGGCTAATGGGTTTCAAACATGACAATCAGAGGTTGGAGTTGTTACATTTTGCTTAGTGTTCTTCTTCTTAGCCTTCCTTTTTTGTCGTCTTCTTACCCACCCGTTTACTAACATCATATTTTTCAACATGTGAAGAGGAAAAAAGGGAATTTGATTCAGCTAGGAAGAAGGAGAAGGGTTAACATGAGGTCAATGCTCATGCGATGACGGACCTTGATCCGACACAAAATGTGCATTTGGTATATTAGGATTGGAGAATAACCACATGGGTAATCCTATAGTCAATCCGAGAAGACTCAAAGTGGCCATGAAGGGAGCACCAACAACTCCACAAGGGGGAGAAATAAAAGACATACCCTAAAAAGGGGTCTCTTGACTAGTTCCAGGAGAGTCTCCAATATATGAACTCTCTAAGAATATATGAATTACCACACAAATAAAACACTACTCAAGTATAAAAGCAACAAGAAAACTATGTGAATAGGAGTTAATCAATAGTCAGGATCCTCACGGGATTATCAAGGCTTCACAACTCGCTATATACCACAGGGTCCAACAGTAAAACATGACAAGGAGGATTGGGACCATACCCTTGCATGAATACCCAACTACCTAGACAACATGTGCATAGTAATCTCCCTGAGTGTTGTTCTTGGTGTATTGCGATGCCAAGACGACCAAAAGGTTAACTCAGTTGGTCACAGGAATCCTAAGAGGGTCTCCTGATATACACTAGGTACATGGGAGCTCAACTCTGTAGTGGTGTTGTCTAATGTACAACCACTTGACAGGAGCCTTGCGATATACTACCGAGTACATGAAGTACTTTTCTACCCAAAGGTACGTGAAAATCCATTCTATATACCAGTTGGTACGTGGAAGAACTACAAACCCCCAGGATGCACTGCAGGGAATAAACGATAGCTACCACGCTTAACGGCGCTGGAACACATCACTAACTTACACACAGTCACTAAATAATTTTAATCCTAAGCTAGCGTTAATTTTATCTTATGTGGTTAAGTGGATGCATGAGGTGTAGATAGGAAAGGTGTAGTGCACCTTGCATGAGGAGAAAGAGTGCCACTGATGCACCTAGCATGAAGGGAAAGAGTGTTGGCACACCTTTCCTTAGGAAAAAGAGCGGCAACCTTCCTAGAGAGGGTAAAAATGGTAGGAAAAACCTCAACTTCAACCCAGTTTAGAAAAGGAAATTTTAGCAATTAGGCATAAGGTTGACACATGGATCAAGATGAAAAGATTTCGGTGTAACACGTTGAAAATAGAAGACCTCCCATTATTATGGGTCCAAGTGATTGTTTTAATAAATAGAAGACGTTGAATTGAAATCTTGGGTTTTTTTTATCGAGGTGATTCAATTAAAGAACTAGAACAAGTTGTGGTTAATAAGCCAAAAATAATGAAAAGGAAGTCCATATTTTATGAACTCCCTTACTAGAAGGATCTATTAATATATCACCTATTATATCCTATGCACATCTTCAAAAAATGTGCCACGTTCTATATTTCAACATTTATTAGGAAAATACAAGGACACCTTGTCTTCAATGAGATATATCACTCTTTTGCGTACCAAATTTGATTGAAGACGTGTGGTCAAACATGGAAAATGAAGCATATGTAGAGGATCCATGGATTTTGAAGAAAACAAATATCTAAACCAACTAAAAAAAGGAATGTGTTCAATAAGAACACCCACTGGATATGGATCATCATCAAAAAAATCTTTTACTATTGATGGACATATCACATGATATAAAACACATGATTTTCAAAATTTTATGAAGGTATTATCATCGCTTAAGTTTTACCGGTAACCTTAATTAAGTGATAAATATATTTTGATATTCTATTGTGTGAGAAAAAATACTGATGAAATTTGATAAATGTGTTTGATAGCATATGATTCCATTGGAAATTAGGGAGGATTCATGTCTTACTATCAACGTAAGGACCGCCATAAATTGATTATCAAGATTTGGAAGGTATGTGTTACAAAATGTTCATGTGTGAGAGACAGAGCTATTATATTTCATTTTTATTTTTGACTAAAGGCCGATACTAATTTATTATTCTTATATTAGGTGGGTGACCTTCAAGGAGATCCACAAATGTGAAGTTGTTATAGCCAAAATTGGCACTTCTCTATTTGTGACCACATTTACATGTTTTGACGCATGACGACAATTCCATGATGACTCTTCCTGAAAACCACTGTTAGTCACCAAAAGGAAATTTATGGATGGAAGGGCCATATCAGGACTTCTGTATCTCAGTTTTACTGAGTCTTTTATAGACCATTGGAAAGGTAACAAACTAAGGAACAACTTTCCAAACCAATCTAACTCCTAAAAACTCTTGGAAATACCCTAAAAAAATTATTTTTTTTACCAAATGGGAGTTGTTAGTGTCAAACCTGCGTTTTTTCACTTTGCATACATGGGTTGTCAATGTTGTACCTATGTATACCCTTAGAAATGGTAAAAAAAATAAAATTCTTGAATTTTGGGTAGTTTGGGTAGTTTTGGAACTACCTCCTCGATTGTAACTAGTCCATCCTTGAGCCTAACTCTTCATATTGATATTTAAGAGAGGGAGAGGGCACTTAGCCTTCGGTATTGTTATGATGGAAAAAATCAGATTCTCATCCCCTTCATCATATTCCCTAGCTATCATTTACCCTTGTTGCATAGCTTAGAGACTGAGAATCTTGGAGGAGAGAAGAAGGATATCCAGATCAAAGGTTTCACGAGTTGCCTTGCATGAGGAGAAGGTATATCATGTACTTCTTCCATTTATTAATACATATTTGATGTTCTTCCCTTTCCAAATAACTGTTTATATCTCGATTCATGATCATATGTTGATTTTTATGAGATTAGGCTTTCATGTTATCTTAAATATCAATATTTTGTTTATGGTCAAATTGGTTTGAGGAAGGATTGAAGTTTTTTTTGTAGCTTCCCAAGTTGGAGAGAAAGAGGAGGGCTAGAGATAAATATTGGGTCAAATTTCATTGCATAAGTTATGAACCCTCCTAAACCTTGAAATCTTGTTTAAATTCATACTTGGAGAGAATTATATATCAATCTATCTACCGCTAGTATGTTGGTGGCATCAACCCCATCCATAGTATCAATTCCTTAGCAACAGAACTGGAGAAGCCATTAGGAAAGCCTTGTCTATTTTGTGGTATACTTTTCTACTTTTTTAGTTGTATTTGAAGGTCTGGGTCCTTATAGGTTAAGAGTCCTCCTTAATCTTTTCTAGACAACCTCCCTATTTTTTTAAGGTTGTTTTTTACCTTTTTTCATATGAGTCAAGCATGAGGTCATGCAAGATTGATTTGCGGAGATACCCCTCCAATACTCAGTCGATCATACACCGGAGTTATTTCACATATGGGGATTGACATATTACCTCCTTCTGGCCCCATGTGGTTTCTGGTACTATTTTAGGTCTAGGATTAGCTACCCTTCCCATGTGCACCAACTGGACTAACGACTGTTCCATTGGACCTTCTTTGTGATTTAGGTAGCCTTAGTATCTTGACCTCTAAGACTCTACACAGGTGATGGTGGAAGGTTATTTCCACTATACCCAGGGCAGACATGGGAGAAAATTACATGCAGCTCTTTGGAAAATCGGTTGGTGATTAAAATGATTTCCCCAAAGTGATTGTATTTTGGACCCTGAGTAATTGGCCTTCTCCCTTCACTAGTTAGTTATGGGCCATCATCGTCCCAGACTATCCTTTGGAAGGTATCCTTATGTTTTTGGTCTGGATACTTAAGACTTTCTTTGTGTGGTGTGCTCTCTGTGTTTTTTATTTCAAGTTGACCTCATACTTTTATTTCTTATTCAGTTAGAAACTATGTCTAGTACCCCTATGGACACCAACTAAGAGGCCCTCGTGCAAGGGGCTTCTTATACTTTTCATTTTACTGGGAATGTTGGTGCTCCCTTGATGGCCACTCTAAATATTCCTAGATTCACCCTTGGGATACTGGTTTATTTTCTTTACACTCTGACTGCCCTGAATTCTCTTGATGCTTCTCAAGAAAGCATCTTATATCAAGGGCATCAAAACAATGTCTCCCCTTCACCAGTAGTATTATATCCTCCTCCTTCTACCTCATGTGAAAAAATTTTGATACTAGTAACATGTAGTCTAAAAGGAACAAAAAGAGTAAAAATATGGAGAAGCAACGAAAGCAAGTGGGCATCCACCTAGACTATGTAGTTCATTTTGGGGGAATACACCTAGACTCTGTAGGTCATGCTGGAGACAAAAACTCAACCTATGAAATTCATGTTGATCTTAACCACCCTGCCTCTGCAGGTCAAGCTAGGATAATTCACCCAAGCTCTATAGGTCATGTTGGGGGCACTTACCCAACATATGAAAGTAATGTTGGACCTAACTCCCTAGCCTCTACAATTCCTGTTGAGGGAATTTACTCAACCTTTGCAAGTCATGTTAACCTTAGTCACCCAACCTCTGCAGGTCATGCTAGGAGAAAACAACCAGACTCTGCAAGTCATGTTGGACCCAACCAACGAGCCTTTGGAGGTCATGTTGGGGGAAAACAGTCATCCAATGCAATTCATGTTGACATTATTAAGAAAATCAATCATTTAAGACACAAACCTAAGTTCCCTTGTAATGTTTGTGAGGGATATCACCTTACCCATCAATTCCATACTATTACAAAGGTACAAAGAGTGTGTTCTAAGTATCAAGGATATCTTGCTCCCAAACAACTTGTGATTTCCCAATTACCCATTCGACCTTTAGTTGATCAAGTGGTTAAACAAAGGAATTATTTGTTCAATCCCACTCTTCCTTTGGAGAGTGACCCTCATCAAGTGGTTGAACCAATGTAATATTTGGTCAATCCCACTCTTCCTTTGGAGAGTGACCTTCATCAAGTGGTTGAATCGATGCAATCTTCGATCAATCCCACTCTTCCTTTGGACAGTGAGTTTCCTACTAGTCATATTTTCTTCACTACCAGTTCATAAATTTATGGAAAAGGGGGCACTAATTTCATTTTGTATGAACCCTTTTCAAGTCCTCGGATTGCTTCCTGTGATTGGAATAGCCTAGTTGAGCCACCCCTTCCTTCGGTTGCACCTTTCCAGATAAAGGTCAAAATTGAACACTACGATATTGCTCATTGTATTGTAGAGGAATGTACCTCTGTAAGTATTTTATGTTGGACACAATGGCCACACAAAGAGGGGGGGGAATCAGTGTGTGAGAAATTTAAACTTGTTACCTTCTTTTAGTCAATCAGAGTATAGCAATCATTATGTCATCAATTGCATAATCAAATTCATCATGAGTCATAAGCACAACATCACATCAAAAGACACACAAGAATATATAGAATTTTGATCTTTATTTATTGTACATGGAAGACAACAATATTCTCGATTACAATCAGCACCAACTGATGAAAAGAGCACCAACTCTCATAACATGACCCATCCTAGTTTTCTTAGCTCCAACTAAGAAGGGTTTCAAGAGTCCAATCCTCAAGTGCAAGATTCTTCCTGCAAGCAATCATATCGCTTTGTTGCAAAACCGACCTCTTCTCTACACATCAATCTTTGCTCATCACTCTGTTGGTTAACACTGCTCATCAATATCTAAGAAATCTTCTCATCAATCTCTGGTCAATATTCTCATCACTACTTCTCATCATTGCTGCTCAAGTATCTCTACACATCAACTTTTCTCATCACTGCTGGTCATTCATTTCTTCTCATTAATATTTTTGGTCAATATTGTCAATCTACTCATGTACACATCATTATAAACCTCATATTACACAATTACTGAATAAGTAATTATGCTCTACTTTCTTTAAACATAAGGCCTGCACCATCATTTATCATCATCATAGGTATGCATCATCATCATAAGGTATGCATTGTCAGCATAGTGTATGCATCCTCATCATCAAATACACATTGTCATCATATTAATGCTCATCGTTTATGCATCATCATCATCAAGTATACATCATTGTGCATAGGAGAGCATCATCACACTATGGTATGCATGTACATCATATTCTATAGGAGCGCATCAACATCATAGAGTGTACATCACTATAACATGCATTATCATCATAAATTGTATCATATCATAGCATAAAGGTATGCAACATCATCATCATAGCCTCCATAATGAATCCATATATATATATACCAATATAGAGGCTCACATACTAAGATCAAATATGAACTCTATCCATGAGAGACATGTGTCATCACAAGAGAAACCCAAAAGAATGTGTGAGAAATTTGAACCACGGGAGAATCTAGGAGCATTAGTGAATCTCACAAATCAAATTTGGTGAAAAACTGGTAAAAACCCATCAAATGAAAGACAAATTACACACACAATGTGAACTGGAACAAGATAATTTCATATTTTCTAACCATGAAACATGTTATTATCAGGTATATAATACAATAAAATAGCTTCGTGGGGCTTTGGAAGCCAATTGTGAGCATACAAGTCAAAATTGCCAAAATGGCATCAAACCCCCCTAGGTGGGCTAATCATGTCCCAAATCACCCCAAAAAGCCATGAATTGCTGAGTTGACATGGCTGATGTGTTGTGGGTCAATGACTACACCTTGTACAGTGTGGGTCTAGAAATATTGGTGGTTTAGATTCTCAATGCAACATTTAATGCACCAAATCAAGCCAAAATTGGCCAAAATCCCACTCTAGTGCTCCAAGTCAACTTAGCTGACCACATCCATTGTATGGATGCACACCAGAAATGATTATGGTGCACATGTGGCTGGTTTACTGAGATATAATTCTCATGTAGGTGTTAAATCCCCAATTTGACATGGCATTAGTCCACCTAAACACCCCTAGTCCACCTCATAGTGTATTAAAGCTTAAAAAGCAATAAAATTGACTAATTAGTGTAACTAAGGTACTAATGATGGATTAATGTTCTAACACCCTCCCTTAATCCAACAACTAATTACAACTCACAAAATTATGGATTCCTTGGAAGCAATGGCTCAAGTCACCTCAAATACATAATTCAGAAATTACAATTTTATTTGTCCATGTGAACCGAGGAAAAGAAGGAAAACCTCATGGGACAAAACCTTCCCTCAAGAATGTACATGGGGTTTTACCTAAAAAACTAACAGAAAATTACCATCCTTCACTCACCCCAAGCAAATATCTCAGGTAGGTGAAGGTCTTCTCAGTGAAATCCTTGGTAAAAATATCAGCAGTTTGCTCGGTGGATGGGCAATACTACAGTGAGATCACTTAGTCATGCACTAAGCCCTGAATGTAATACATGTGTATCTCTATGTGATTTTTCCTCTACCTCTTTACTAGATCATTAGATATATTGATGGCACTCTTATTGCCACCCAAATGTTGGTTGGAGAATCAATTGTGACACCAAATTCCTGAAGAATTCCCTGCAACCAAACACACCGTGTAGCAGCATTGACTGTTACCCTGTACTCGACCTCTGTTGATGAAAGAATTCAATTTCAGAAAATACACCCAACAAAATCGAGAGTAATTATCTATGAATGTAAGCACATACCTAGATCCACCATATGAAGGAGTGGGTAGTGGACCAATCAGATCATAATGCACCAGCCTAAGTGGTTGTGTTGCTCTCCTTTCCTTCCCCTTCTCATAGCTTTGCTCAGGATGCTTCCCAACTATGCACCCAATGCATGCTCCATTTGATGATCTGATTTGTGGAAGACCTTCCACCATCTTATCTCTGTGTAGTTCCTGCAAGTATTTGTATTTCATTTGACCAAACCTCTCATGCCATAGCTTTGAAACCTTATTGGCATGTGACAGAAGTGCTTGGTCATTGGAAGTGCGAATGAAGTTAGATAACTTGTACATCCTCTCATAGTGGTCTGCATAGCCAATTACAATGACTTGGTCTATTGAGATCTCCACAATCTCTACCATGTCTGGAGTGAAGGTCACTCTCTGTGGCTCTCCTGTATGGGTCATATGATATACTAACAACAAATTTGCTGCAATATCTTGTACATACAATACTTCATTGAAAAATCCATGCTCTAAATCAATCCTCCCAATCCCTTTGGTCTGGAGTTCTGAATCATCCCCCACTCAAACTGTCGGGCCAGCATTCGAATTCATGGAGGAGAAGAGCTCTCTCTCTGATACCATATGCCTAGAAGACCCCGAATTAATGACAAAGGATGAAGAGTTAGAACTACCTTCCACCAAAGCATGACATTTCTCCTTGCCCTCACTTGAACTGGAGTTGCCATCCTTCTTCCTTGCGTTGTCAGGGACTGGAATGTTGTTCTTCTCTAGTAGCTGCACCATGGTGTCAATGGTATTTTTCATGCATGAGCTCTCTAGATACAATCCCTTGTGGAAATAGGTGCATTTTTCCTTCTCTTTTCCCTTCTTGTCCTTCTCCTTGGAAGGATTCGAACATGCATCACTGGATTTGGGTTTTTCTGGGTTTTTATTCTTCTCCGACATCTTCGAATTCTTGGACTTGGGCTTGCCCTTTGAGGAATTCAAAACTCCCACCACTTGTGCTTGATCCTTGGTCTTGATGGTGCCCATTTGGACAAGTTTGTCTTGCTCCTGAGTGAGTGACTCCATGAAATTTTCTAGACTGGGAATTTTCCAGTTTCGAAGCGTTAACTTGTCGGAGTCGAATGTACTCACAAAAACTGAGAACTCTAGCCCCAACATCGAAAGTATAGACAAGATCAATTGGTCCTCTTTCTTTCTTTTTAATACCACACTACTTCAACTGCAACACAAGTGACTTAAAATTGGTGAAGAAGTCCTGGATTGTTTCATAGTGGACTGGGCTCAACCTGATAAGCTCATTCTCAAGTTGTTGACCACGTAGCTCATCAGTTTTCCCAAATAGAGTCTCTAGTCTTACCAAGACCTCATTGGGTGTTGTCAAACTGTCAATGTGGAACAATAGCTCTCTCGATATGCCCAGACACAGCAATCCAAATGCCTCATCCAATCTTCTAAAGTATGTTGGCGCAGTAATACATCCTTAGTATATATTTTAGACCTTAGACTAACTTGATTTTCCTAAATTTCATTGATGTCCTATGGTTTAGACTTAGGAGAGTTAATCCAGCAATATATCTAGTTATTTTGTATTGTTCACACCTAAAACAATGACTGGGTTTGGTCAACCTATCTCATGTGCTCACTCATTAATGCATTGGAGCGCTACCTCCTTGATTTGTGGGGCCTTGATTTGACTAAGTGTGCTAGGGGTGTATCTGGCCTGTTTTAGCTCTCCTAGGGGCATTTATTACCACCTAGAGCACCCCACTTGTCTCTATATTCTCACCCACACATGCCTTGGAGTAATTTAATGACCCAGCACACCTCACCAACACTCACACATCAATTTGAGTCTTTTTGGGTTGAGTTAGGTCTCCATTGGTCCACCTAGGGGGAATTGAGGTTATTTCTCACATTAACACATGTACAACTCCAATTGGCTTCCATAGCCACTCAAATTTGTCCATTGTATTATAAATGATGTATGATAATAATATGACAAGTAATCAGCACCTTTCACATGTGTTGTTCCAACTATTTTCTATCTCTTTGTTTTATCTTACATCTTTTGTCAAACACTTTGATGGTGAAATTGTTCTAGCTCCTAGATCTAGTTTGAGATGCAATTCTGAAATGGTATCAGAGCTAGATGGAGCTGCAACAAATCCTGTGAGGTTGATTTACTGTTTAGTGCATATTTCCATATTATGTGAGTGTTTTTCATTGCAGGTTTCTACAACAAATTCATGGATTTGAAATGTGTTCCTCTCCTTTCCCCGTTCAACTATTCCAAAATGGGAGTCGAAGATGTGTGCATATCTCAAGAGAAAGTGTCTCTATGATGTCTCCATTGGTGCTGTGAGAGAACCAAAGTCCTGTCAAGAGAAGGATGCTTGGCTTAATGACAATGATAGAGCCTATGGAACTATGTGTCTAGATATACCTCCTACAATGTGCTACATCCTTGATTCTGCTAATTACCCATTCGAGCTTTGGGGAAATATAGATGAATCTCTTGGCATGCTACAAGAAGATGTGAGATATATGGAGAAGAAGAAATAGCCAAATGTTCAGCAAATGATCTTGGACTCATGCATTTCTCAAGAAGTTGTTCGAAATGAAGAAGAAGAAATAGCCAAAGATTCAGCAAATGATCCAGCTCAAGTTTCTTCCTCTATGGCTTCCTCTCCTTGTCAAGAATATATGTTTCATGAAGAGAGTATACGAGTTGCTGCCATCACTACTGCTGAAGATTTATCTATCTATTCTTCACACTTCTACTCTATGTATTTTGTTACGAATGGGGAATATGTATTTCCAATTGATGTCCATAGCGAGCCTTCTCTAGAAGATGGGTTTTCTTCACATGAGAGTATTGGTTCGAAAAGTGGAGATGTTTCCTCCACCATCACTAGTAGAGTTCCTTCAAGTTCATATGAAGATGGAGAATCTTTTTCCATCACAATGGCACATTTGGGAATTTTTTTCCACATTCTTGCAGTTGATTACAACCTTCATTCGAAGTTGATGCTTCAATATCCTTATGACTCGCTTGGGGTCACCTATTATCAAGAATTTACAGTCTCTTTCAAGCATCGAATCCTATGTGGTTCGAATTCCTCACATTGCATTCTATTTGGTTCGAGTTACTCACCTGGTGGTTTGAAGTTCAAATATGAAGAGTATCATTTACTCTCCCATCAATGCATTCCAGTTGTTCTACATGGTATAAGGATTCATCATGCAATTGTTCCTGAGTTGATTGAGCACATTTCACTTCTTCCCAAGAAGAAGATTCCTCCAGACATTTTTTAGTTTGGAAGTATATGCAGATTTTGTTTCTGTTCATAATCCATTTTTGAGGGGAGTTTTTTCCCATGAGTTTTTCTTCCTTACCTCTGTTACATGGATCAATAAAATTTGTAAAAGGGTGACTTATGCCTTAGTTGCCAAGGCCTCAAAAAACTAAATTGTACTAAGTCTAGATTAAGGGAGGGTGTTGGAGCAGTAATACATCCTTAGTATATAGTTTAGACCTTAAGCTAACTTGATTTTCCTAAATTTCATTGATGTCCTATGGTTTAGACTTAGGAGAGTTAATCTAGAAATATATCTGGTTATTTTGTCCTGTTCACACCTACAACATCGCCTAGTTTGGTAAACCTATCCCATATTCTCCCTCATTAATGCATTGGAGCGCTACCCCCTTGATTTGTGGGTCCTGGGTTTGACTAAGTGCACTAGGGGTGTATCTAGCATGTTTAGCTCTCCTAGGAGCATTTATTGCCACCTAGAGCACCCCACTTGCTTCTATCTTCTCACCCATGCATTCCTTGGAGGCTTTAATGACCTAGAACACCTCACCAACACTCACACATCAATTAGAGTCTATTTGGGCTGAGTTGGGTATCCATTGTTCCACCTAGGGGGGATTGAGGTTATTTCTCACATTGACACCTGTACAAATCCAATTGGCTTCCAAAGCCACTAGAATTTTCCCATGTATTATAAATGATGTATGATAATAATAAGACAAGTAATCAGCACCTTTCACATTTGTTGTTCCAGCTATTTTCTGTCTCTTTGTTTTCACTTGCATCTTTTGTAAAACACTTTTATGGTGAAAGTTTTCTAGATCCTAGATCTATTTTGAGATGCAATTCTCACAAAGTACTTGGATTTCTCAACTACAAAATTTGGTTCCACCTCAATGCCCATGGTAACTCTGTAAAGCCCTTTGGCTCTTAGCTGAATCACCATCTCTGCCTTCCAATCAAATAAATTGAAGGGTGTTAGCATGATGTGGGTAGCCTCCATTTCTTCCTGCACTGATGATGAAGAAATTTTCCATATGTTCTACAAACACACAATTTCAATTTTATCTGGAACTCCACTAAAAATGCAGCTCAAATCACTCTGAATTGATCTACAACCCAAAAACCTCCAACGAGATCTGATACCATGTGAGAAATTCAAACTACAGGAGAATATAGGAGCGTTAGTGAATCTTACAAATGAAATTTGGTGCAAAACTGGCAAAAAACCATTAAATGAAAGACAAATTACACACAATGTGAAATGGAACATGATAATTTCATACTTTCTAACCATGAAACATGTTATTATCAGGTATATAATACAATACAAGAGTTTTGTGAGGCTTTGGAATCCAATTGTGAGCATATGAATCAAAATTGCAAAAATGGCATCAAACCCCCCTAGGTAGTCCAATCATGTCCCAAATCACCCCAAACAGCCAGAAATTGTTGAGCTGACATGGCTGATGTTTTGTGGGTCAATGATTGCATACACCTTAGACAGCATGGGTCTAGAAATATGGGTGATTTAGAGTCTCAATGCAGCATTTAATGCACCAAATCAATCCAAAATTGGCCAAAATCCCACTCTAGTGCTCCAAGTCAACTTAGCTGAACACATCCGATGTATGGGAGCACACCAGCAATGATGAGGGCATACATGTGGCTGGTTTACTGAGCTAGAATTCTCATGTTTTTGTGAAATCCCCAATTTAACATGGCATTAGTCCACCTAAGCACCCCCAGTCCACCTCATAGCGTATTAAAGCTTTAAAAGCGATAAAATTGGCTAATTAGTGTAACTAAGGTACTAATGATGGATTACTATTCTAACATCATGAACCATACATTTTCGAAGATAAAAAAAATTAAGAAAAAATAGAAAAATCAAAATAATATCTAGATCATGTCACCACATATCCCTCATAACAATCTTTCCAACGAGCCAATAATTTTATAATTCCAATTCTATATGAGAAAGTTATGCCAATTTTAGTGAAGATGCCTAGAAATTTCTTCTCCACAAAGTTTCACACTTTTCTCCAAGAGTTTCGAAAATAATGAGAGAATTGATGATGAACAAATGAAATGTTTGATATCATATTTATATAGGTTGTGGAGGAAAGTTAGTACCTCAAACTGGAATGACATGCAATTCAAAATTACAAATAATTAAATTCTCTTTTGTTTGGTCGGTTGACCCAAAAAGGTGGGGTGCACCAACTTCAAAAATTCATATCTCTTCAACCGTAAGGATTTAGAAGATGCTCCACATATCAACGGAAATGGCTTGATGAGGACTATCTCCCTATTATGTTTTTATTTGACTATGTTCAACAAAATAGACTAAGGCTTGTTTTCAATCAACACAATGAAGACAATCTATCCCTTTGAAGGGTGTGAATTAGAATCACACGTGTACACCCATACAAAATGGGGGTTAGCAGGGGTTCCATGAAAATCCTTCCAAGGAAGAGTCGCCCTACAAGAACAGATGTTCAATGACTAGATCCTATGATATACCATATCCTATGAACACTTAGATTGCAAACCAATTAAGGATCAAAATCACAAGTAGGCTACAAGACTAGAACATATAACAAGTAAAGATATTTAAGTACTTAATTCCAAATTTATTTGGACCACTTCTACCCTTCATATGGACTAGATCTAGAAATTTGACAATGAGAGAACATACATGTTATCTCAAGAATATCTTCACCAAGATATGCCTCGCATGTATAAAAGATGTCCAAAGAAAACCAAGAGCCTTTGATGCAAAAGATAGATTTATTCTCCAATGAATAACAACAAGATACAAATGAGAGGGGAGCCTCTTATATAAGCAATAGCTCAACAACCCTCTAAGTAAAATATAATATATTGGGATGAATCTATCCTAAGTAGGATAACAAATCCCTTTGACATGGTCAAAAACTCATAAATAATGAAGGGGTTAGAGTAACAAATCCAAAACCATAATTAAAGGCCCAAGACAAGCGGGGCACTCCTCATAGTCGATAGTCAAATACATGATAAAAGTACAAAATAGGCCTAAAGAAGGGGGTACTCCACTCTACATCGTCCAAATGGTAACCAAATACAATGATATGCTCCAACAAGCTAGAGCGCTACACTAGAATCCCACTCATGTGGTACAAATGATGCTTCCAAGGGTGACGTCTTGTCCAAGTCCAAAGAAATGAGTGATGAATTCCCAAAAAATGGGAGCATACTCCATGAAAATTTTGTTAAGTGATAGCAATGGGCCATGCAAGTAGAGTCCTCCAAACCCTCACACGTATGGTATGTCCCTCCTACAATGTTCTCCAATGTTGTCAATAAGGCTGTATATCACATGCCAATAGTCCAAAGTGATGAAGATTGGTCCAAGAGTGAGAAGGAATGGTC
Organism: Pseudotsuga menziesii; assembly: GCA_001517045.1. NCBI lineage: Eukaryota > Viridiplantae > Streptophyta > Pinopsida > Pinales > Pinaceae > Pseudotsuga > Pseudotsuga menziesii. The sequence goes on from LPNX010662178.1 coordinate 379,361, forward strand.
TAAAAGTGTGTCAATCCCTCCCATGTGCCAAGGAAAAAACCCCCCATCATGTAGGAAGGGGGAGGCCCCATCCTAAGTGCTAAGATAAAATCCAAATAAGGTGTATCAAGCATAGCACCCCACATGAAGTACATATTCATATAAGACGTTCTTTTGCATTCCCACATTGTATTTGTAGTGGGTGCACCATTTAGTTGCATGGAACTAATTTTATGGTCGTTTGTTGGACATTAATATAATTATATGATTGCATATATCTTGTGCTTTAAGGCATCTTATAGATTCATGATTGTCACTATTCAGTCAGAATTTATTTTAATTTGAAATCAGGTAGTGAAAATGAAATTGGTTATATTATGATTGAATACAGAATCCAAATGATCAAAACTACAATAGTAAGACTCATAAGCAGCACTAATCGATATCATCAAGCATGAAATTATCATACATATATTCAGTGGTTTTGTGTAAGGTAGTTTCCTTTGGTATCTTCCATGGAGGCATCTAATCCAGAAGATACAAGTCTCGCATAATGTTTAATAACAAATTGAAGATTGAGGAATGTGAAAAAAATGGAGATTCAAAAAACTTTCTAAATATGCATAACAAATCTCTCCATAAACATAGTTCACTAAACACATTGACTATTGACAATATCATAAAGAAGATGCTTCTATGAATATTTACAGTAAAAAACTAACAATCATATTGAACATCTCTTTTTTGGAAACAATGAAGAAAAAATCAGTGATTTACAATATATCTATAGACTGAATATGTTTTTTTCTTTTTATTTTTTGGTAAAACCTGAGATCTCATATCTATTTTTGGATGTGGATGCAATATTTTATTTCCATGCTATATGTCATTTATGGGATCATAGTGGGCCTTTCCATTAAATATGGTAAAATAAAACCTTTTAGAACTCTGGGAAATTCTGTCATTTTTAAGAAATACCTAGGAGATGGGCCAGAAATGTTTCTCAGTGGTTCCTTTTTGGGGAAAATGTTGGGAATCATTTTCAGAATATTTCACAAGAATTTCATTGGTGTCCCCACTTTGCACATGTTTCTTCGTTGTCGTCTTCTTGGAGAAGGAAACCTTGAGAGTATAACATGGATTTGATTCCAAGGCAAAGACTTGGTGCCACCAGGAAATTCAAAATCTCGATCCCATGTGTTTTTTGTTGTTGTCAAAATATCAAGAATGTATCTTCAATCTTGTTTTTTTTATGAAACATCTTGATCTAAGTTTCATTTCTTTAAGTTCAAATGTTAACATTAGATTCCTTTAATCAACATAGATAGAGTTGGCAGTTCAATAATCAATAGTTCTATGACAGGTGACTAGGAAAGAAAGGACAATAATGATTATGATGTAACCTAAAAATAAATAAAGTGTCTAATTTACTAAACAACAAGGGTTGTTTTGAGTGGATAATATTTCTTATCTGGTGTCCTTTTAATTTGGAAAGCCACTTCATAGTTTTTCCCTTATTAGTGGAAGTTGTTTTGATTGTACCTCTTGAGCTACTTTCCTTTTGATGTTGAATAGTTAGTCTCGAGAAATGACAATAATACTGAAAAATATTTTGAAATCCTTATCAGGGATGACTCCTGAAGTTGGTCAATGTCTGTCCATTTTATAAGCTAGATGATGGCCTTAAACCACTATTACGACTATGCAAAGTTATTAAAATTTATAAGCAAGGTGTTCTTCTCTTGATCCTTTGTTGCTACTCTTACAGCCTGGGGTTGGTGAGATGGATTGTGTCACGTACATGCCTCAAACTAACATGGAAAAAATACCTAAATTAATACAAAAATAAGTCTTTAACCTCATATCTTTTAATCGGTGAGATGTTTGCACCTGCTTTTCTTGATATCTATATAATTCCATATAGGATTCAGTGTGTGATAATAAAAAAATTATATTAATTTCTAGGAATTTTTAATTTGTTATAAAATCATAAATTTTTTGTAAAACTACAGTGAAATTGTTTTGTTGTTCATTGTTATTGTGCGGTTGTCTGTTGTTTGTTTCAAGATGGAAATATTTTTGTCTCCCTCTTTAACAGGGTGTGATACTTTCATTAATGTCCTCTTTAATTATTTTGATCTTTGGTTGCAACTATGGGATATAAACATGGAATCTAGACTAGTAGCGACATTCATAGTTCATGAATATCTACGACCCAAGGTCAGTGCCTGTATCATTTGAGTTTATAGTCTGGTAAATTTCTAAAGAAATTAATTGAGCATTGTATATGCTTTGAGTTTCATTATCATGTTATTAATTAACTAATCTATAATATTTTTATAACTGCTAGAATGTAAAATCCTAAATAGACCATTTTTTCTCAATTGGACACTGAAATCCAATGGAATCGACCTCTCCTTGAACACATTACTAGCAACATTTTTTCACAAATCCCTCATCATTTTTATTTTGAAAACTAATTGATGAGTTATAGCTAGATTACATTAGTAACATGTTTTATTGTTACAATTTTTTTTCTTGATAACATTAGACACAAATCCCACGCACTAACCATTATCAAATGTATAGAAAACACTTCAGGCACTACATTTAGTTTGGTTCCAATGACCCATTAGTAATAGTAGTGGATTATTATTTATTAAATACTAAAAATAAAAACTAGGTGGGATATTTCAGTAGACATTAAATTACATCCATTTATCTTGTGGACTCCTCAAAATGGATGGTTTGGATTTCTTTGTAGTTGGTTTTTCCAAATTGTAATGAATTAGTGGTTCCATCAAATTAGATGATCTAGAAACTACCATTCTCATATGAGTATACCAAACTATTGAATTGAATGGTTAAGGGATTGATTGATTTATGATGACCATGATGACTATTGGGAATTTATTTGGGAAAGTGTTGGATAATGATTAACCTCTCATGACAACAATGGCATATACCATGAATTGAATTGACCAATAAATTCATATAATAACTAATTGATCATATCACTTGTGTTAGCACTCAAAAGCGCACCCAAGGTTGTGGGAAGGCGGACCTCAAGGTAACAGCAGAACCACTTTAGGAAAGGAATTTGGCTTCTCCAATTCCATAGAGGGATCTCTCACAGATGTATAGCAAGGTCAGACATAATGTCACAAAATGAATATAAAATATTGGTGTTTGGAAACAAATAAATATATATCGGGCTATGGAGTCAAAAATCCCAAGAAAAAGGAGCAGTTTGCATAGGAAAACACATGCAAGAGCAAGGTAGTGTCTCTATCATAGTCGTTATGTTTGGTGTCTGGTGGGAATTGCAGAATGATGACAGTCCTCTAGTGTAGAGCACTGTAGGAATGAATTCCACGCCAGTTTCAGAAGAAGTGTTTGGTGGATATTGGAGACAATGGCAGGAGCATATGAGTATGAATTCCTAACCATTATACACTGAATCTATGATATGAAGAAAAACATAATGTAAAAGATAACATGAAGCACATGCACATGAGAAAAAGAAAATCGTAGACTATAATTTGGAAACACGCAAGAATTTATGCATTCATATAACCAGCATTCGGCTCTCTACTTGTATTAATTCAAAAAACATTACCCACACAATAGTCTTGCAAAGTGAAAACCAAGAAACCCTTTCTCCTTCTGTGAGGAGCATATTTATAGTGTTTGGGCCCCCGATACCAACCTCAAAATACGACCAAAATTAGTTACAAAATTGGCAAAAATTCTCAACAAATTGTATCCTGGCATCTTCCCATGGGCGGCATAAAATAGAAAGTGATGCAGGTAATACCTTTGCTAGACCTCAAGAGATGCTATGTCTTCAAAATACCAGCTCGCTTGATTACTTCACACCTGTATCTTTGGTTTTGATTGCTGCTAGAGCCCATCATCCTTGGTGTAACCTGTGTTCGTACTTGCTGTAGTTTTCAATCACTTTCCATTGGTTAGCTATCGATATCTCCAACTTTACCATTTCTTCTGCCAATACTCCAATCTCTAGGTTATCCAGATAAGAAGGTGTTGGTAACCTTGTGCACAAATATTTGAAATCAAATAATAACTCAAATTCACCAGACAATTTTTTGACCACAGTCTTTCCTGAAAGCAATTGCTGAGCCATGTCCTCAAATTACCTGCGTTCTTTCTTGCACTCGGCCAATCTTTCATAATACTCTTTTTGGGACAACAATGTTCCCTTTTCTTCCCAGAAGAAAGGGATCCCCCTTTGGACCAAAGGTTTAAACAACGCAGCAAAAATTTTCGCATGTTTGCGCATGAAGTTCCATTTTACTTCAACCATCTTTAAGTGGCAGTGTTTGTGAACCACTCTTCTAGACCATGTGATGACTGGGATCCTATCCCAGATTTTTCCTTGTTTCATTCTTTGTCTGTCAAACTATTCAAGAAATTGATTGTGCCTTTAGCTGTGTCCAAGGGCCTCTTGTGAAGGTCTAACTTAGCTTTCTGGATGTGTTTTTTGGCTGCATGTATGGTGCTTTCCTTATCTTGGATAAAATCCAAGTATGATTGTACTTTTTTTGCTTCCATTATTATCATGTCCTAGATGAGGTGTTTTGCCCCTATAAGAGCTTCCCGGCCTGAAACCTATTTTGTTATTCATTGTTCTTATCTTCCAATTATTTGCAACGCTCTTCCACCTTCTTCCTCAACCCTTCTTTGACATTAGCCATGTCCATCAAATCCCGATTCTGTATTCTTAGGCCAGTGATCTCTAGAGCTTTGAGACTTACCTGGGACATGGCCTGGGAGACTAAGTCTGCAGCAAATATTTTGGATGATTGGGCCATAGGCACTGGTTTCTACTGAATCTTGTCCTTTAATTCTTTTAATTCCCTTTCCAAATCAACCTGCTTTGCTTCAAAGGCTTGTTTTTATTCATCCCAGAGCTCGACACCTTTCTTCCATTGTCCCTCCTTTTCTTTCTATCTAAGCAGTATGGACTTACAATTGATCAACTTGGTGTTTAGGGTCTCCTTCTCTTTTTCAATATTAGTCAATTCAGTAGTCTGTATAAGCCAATTAGCTAGGATCTATTGTTGTTTCTTCAATAGCTAGATCATGCCTTCCTTGTCCTTTAGTATCCTTTGTGTGGTGGTACCTTTATCTCCTAGGATTTTTGCCATGGATATATCTACCTAGAGCTTCATGATCTATGTCTAGTAAGCCTTATTCTCCACCCTTTCCTTTTAGATCATCTCTTCAACTCTTTTCTTTCTTACCAGCTATTAATTTGGATATTTGTAAGGAACCTTGGAGCACGTCAGTGTAGATGAATTCACTTATCCCTTGGTGTAAATTAATTATGTCAGTTTTGGGGACCCTTTTCAGATCTAACTTTAACTCTACTACTTTGTCTCCTATGATCACAGCCAAATTCAATGTGCCTTTGGTTGGGTCTCTGACAGTCGCCCAGGAGGTACTCTGGCCTGGCAATTTCTCCACCTCTTTGCACAACTTCAATCTTTCTTCAAAGGCCCTTTTACCAACTTCTCTATATCTCTCTAGTAGCTCAACTTTAGACTTGTACTTACTTATTGCTTCTTTAGGAACACTACTGAACACGTATTCTTGAATCACAAAGGATGGACCTTTAACTTTCACAATTTTCTCTTCCCCCTTATCCTTGGCACTCTGCACGAATTCATCTGGTTCTTCAATTTTCTGCTTCTTGGGCATCCTGGCCATATCTCCTTCCTCTACATCCATGGCCTCTAGGTATTCTTTTTTATTTTACTTATCAGATAGGTTGGACAAAGGGGTGATTTGTGTGGCTATGACTATAATGCAGGAGAGGTCTCACTGAGGGGAACCCTCTGCCAATTCAGAGGAGGTCGACGTTCTGGAATATCTTCATCGGAGTTAGTCTCTCCAAGGTACTTCATCTAGTTGGCCCTCTCCACCAACCCTACCACTTCAACATGCTTGAATGGCTTGTTCTTATTCGCTTTCCTTCTATTGGAGATGATGTGGTGAGCATCATAGTCGATCGCGGCCTCCATTGTGAACCCTTTCTCTCTGAAAATAATTTCAACCCTTGGCAAGGATAATTTTCTTTTAACACTAAAAGGGCCAACTATTCATGGAAACTTAATATCTACATGCTTCCTGAAGCTTATAAAATGTTAATTTTCAGCTGTCAACCTTTTCCTGATTAGCTCTAGTGCAAACATCCTCAACATCAAAAACGATGGAAGTACATATGGTTGACGAGTAAACCCATAGACCCTAATCACTATATTATCTTCTGAGAGAAACGAATCACCAACTATTCTTTCATGGGATAATTTCATCATGCTTTTCATCTTGGGTAGGACCCTCGGCAACCTCTTTTGGAAGAGGACCTCATATACTGGTTCCATGAGGGCATTCATGAACTTGCAATAATCCATGTGCATGTCCTCTATCATAACCATTTCGAGGAGCTGCATTTCGTCATCATTGAAGCTCAAACACATCTTCATAAGGAGAGACTAGAACCTAAAGGTTCTTTACTGATGACAATTACCCAACTGGGCATTTATACTTCTAGCTAAGAACTCATCAAATTGCAAATACACGGGTGGTGAATACTGACTCAATATTCCTGGCGTTGCTTGGCTTAAAATGAGGGTACATATCAGACTCAATAAAGGTTCAATTACAAACTGGTTTGAATCCATACCTAAGAAATGGCTCACTAGGGTTACCACAATCTAAGTCTCTTCATTAAACAGGTCGAAATCTATGGGGAATGGAGGGTTTGACAACTGGCTTTCCGACTTCAAACAGGCTCCGAGAAAAGCATCTTTTTGTTCAGTTGAATACCTCTGAAAGAAACGAAGTATATATTCTTTTTTATATTCATTGGACATCTCGGTAAACTTGAAAGGGACTAGTAGAGTATTTTGGATGTTGAGGGAATCAATGGGACACAACATCCTAGACCTAGACGCATCCATAATCACACCTTTAAACGGGGAATAATTGCTCACGCATTAGTATATGAATTTAGGGAAGCTAGGGGTTTTCTCAACATAAAAAATAAAAGAAAAAGGAACTAAACACTCCATGAGTGTCGATTCCCTATAATTGAAGATATTTTATGTTAATTTGAGTAGCTTCTATACTATCATTTAGTATGATAGTATCGAAGACCTCGTCATATTTATCTACTAGGGCTTTTCCAGCTTCCTAAAATTCAAGGTTTCGATTCTCTGAATCTTCTATTTCGACCAGAGAAAACAACTTAATATAGAAAATTCGTACCAGGTTGGTTGACAACTTACTTCGGAGGCTTGTCCAAGGTGGCGCGGTATGCATAGTCTGAAACCCTCGCTCCCCGATGCTGCAAAAGGATAACCGATTTGTATCCATGTGCCAAATTTTATACTATTTTACTTTCTTATCTGACCATGCATATTTCCATCTGGATGCAATCTTAGTCATAGATCTGGGACCCAAAATCTAAAGTTGTGTGATCTCTATCATCATCTTTTTGTATGATCACGGTTTACTTTCACAGTCTCTCTTGCACTTTCTCTCCACGAGATTTAAACTCCAGCGTTGATATTAGACCTTCCTACCATCTCACCATCCAGTGCAAAGAACTTTATTAGATTTTGCACTTTCTAGCTAAGATTTCATCCGAGCACTTATGGCTAGCAGAACGGCTCTTCACCATAGATCTGACTTTGTGCTGATCTCCACCATCAAATAGATCCCCCTTTTATCGCATTTCGCGAACTTTGGAGCATTATCTCCCAAGTGCACCTTCGATCAGAGGAATCCATCTCCACCTTTGATCTAAGATCTTCGCGATATCAATCATTGCAAATCACTATGGTTTAATACATTTCACTGATTTGGAAAGGAGTCCTTTGATGTGTGCTTTAAACTCACGAAATGGATCTCTTCTGTTGATCTGCATCGATTTTTCATCACATCCATTGAAAATGTTTCCCTCTTTGTCGCTCTTCTGATGAGGTTTCTTCCTCTCCTCCTGCACGGCCAACACGAGAGGGCTTGTGTGCGAATCTGGACCCTGGGCTCTCTTCCACCCAACGGAGCGTGGCTAGTGCGGGTCTCTCCATTTTAGAAACCCTCCAACTTCTTCTTTAGAGATTTCATTTTCCTTCAGAGCCCATTATAGCCCCCCAAGGCTTCTCATCGTGAAAATTTTGCTGGCCTCGCTTCCGCCCCTATGGGTCAGAAACCTTTCTTTATATTTAGTACAAATTAGGTGCTAACAATTGGCTCTGGCTAGTGATGCTATCCTCCCCACGAGATAGAAAAGAACCTGTAGAACAAGTGTTGAATCCATTGGGCGGGAATCTCTACCGCAAACTCTGAAACATCTATCAATGTTGCATTGTTGATGTGTATGTAGACAAAAACCAGGAAATAGAAATATGGTTGTCCTTCTAGGTCTTATGGACTTCTCTCCAGGCTTCAAACTCCTTCTGATAAAACCTTCTTTTTTACTGAAAACTAGGAAATATATACAACTATAGTACATGTGTTCACTTATTCATCTCAAGTCAAGTAGTGTTTAAGGAACCTCCCATTCACTAGACCCCCTTCCAGTAGGGACCCATCTTGATGTTGTAGAATGAAAGCGTTCTATCCTCTGTGCACCACAAGAATGTATGGACCTACCCACATATGATCAAATTTTCCATTCTTTCCTTTATCTTCATAGGGTGCATCCCATTTCAGGACCAGGTCATCGATCAAGAACTTTTCCTCTTTAAATCTCCTTTCAAATATTTTCTCTATTTTCTCTTGATGCACCTACATGTTGTCATAGGCTTTGTCTCTCAATTCGTTCAAATCCATGATCTGATTTATCCTCCTCTTCATATGATTTCGTTCGCTTTGTTGTTCCTATTGTAGCCTCATCATCAGCACCCCTAAAGATGTTGGGAAGACTACTTCAGACCCATATACAAGCTAGAATGGGGAGATCCCAATTTCCCTTTTAGTTCTAACCATGTCCACCCACAAAGCATATTTTAACTTTGTGTGCTAGGCCCTTTTGTTGTCCTCCAACAAATTCTTTATAATCCTCACTAGGATTTTGTTTGAAGACTCTGCTAGATCATTTCCCTGGGGATAATAGGAAGTAGAATGTTGAGGTTGATGTGGTGTTTGTGATAGAATTTGACCATATTCTTTGATTTGAAAGCTGCAGCATTATCTGTTACTATTCTCCGAGGGCACCCAAACCGAGGTAAAATGTTTTCCTCTAAAAAATTCATAATTACCTCATCGGTAGCCCTTTTGGTGGGTGTTGCCTTGATCCATTTGGTAAAGTAATCTCTAGCCAAAGGAATTTACCTGTGCTTCCCATAGGAGTTTGGATTTATCTCCCCAATAAATTCTAGCCCCCATTGTTGAAATGGTGCTTCCACGGATATGGGGTTAAGAGGCAGTGGGACAAGTTTCCTTCTTCCTTTGAAAACCTGGAAATGGTGGCACTTGGCTATCTCTTTGTACATATCAAAAAACAATGAGGGCTAATAGAAACCAGCCCTCAACATATTGTTCGTCGTAACTTTCTAGGAGGGGTCTCCTCCACAATCTCCTTTGTGGAACTCTTCTATGGTCTGTCAGGCGTCGTCCTCCAACAGGTATTTCAAAAGGATATCACCTGGGTCCTTCCAATACAAGTGCTCTTTTAGAATAAATAATTTTGCAAATTTCAACTTTATTGACCTCACCGTTGTTTTTCTCAATCCTGCTAGTGCCTGTACATTCCTCAGCACATATACAATGTTAGAATACCAAGGGGACGTAGAGAAGCTAGGCATTACCTATATCTCAGTATCCAGCTGGAGTGAGTAACTAGTCAAGAAATTCAGCTGGAAGGAATCACAATTGGATTTCTGTGAGGAACCTGCAACAAACAAGTAATCAAAACACACGATATAGCAGCAGAACTCAGAATCACTTTTATATTAATCGCAAGCCACTTCGAGGGGGCAA
>LPNX010662178.1:392415-452341 GCA_001517045.1 Pseudotsuga menziesii
GAATGGCGCGGAAGTGATCGGCAACAGGTCTAGACAGAGGAAATCTGCAATTGTGCAACTGAAAATAGATATGGACCCCAGGTATGTGCGGCTTCCTATCGGTTCAAGGGATTCACTCGGCCACCAATGCTNAGGTAACTGCGTACCCACATTGTTTGGGGGGCAGTGACTCCAGCTAAAGCATGGAGGGATATCTCGGGCTGGTCATCCTGAGATGGAGGGTCAGTAGGCGGCTCCTGAGTGTCAACCGGAGCATCCATTACATCGGCAACTTCTTCACCAATTTCAGAGGCAGGTGGAGAATCCACATCCAAGAGATAGATCTTTTCTGGAACACATCGATGGCCCCGACTGAATTTCTCATCACAATTATAGCAAATCCCTTTTTCTCTACGTGCCTGCATCTCTGTTTCAGACAAATGCTTGATTGGAGGTGAGCGAGGAGCTGGCGGAATGGGAGGTCGTTGAGAACCCATATTGCGGAAGGGAACANACTAATAATCATTTGGCCACAAACGACAGCTCTTGGTTTACCTCACGGGTGGGAACTAGTCAATCAGGTAGGGGTCGTTGCCCTTTTCGCTGGAAGGTCCTCTCAATGGGTCAGCTACTTCGGGGTTCCTGTGGTACTCCTCACAATGATATTTAGGGCTTATGCCCAAGTACTTCCCACAGTTAAGCGGAGAGGGATTATTCCCAGATCCGAACCTGCAACAGAAAAAATTTGGGCAGAAATTCCACCCAATGTTCAAAAACTAGACCTATATTGCTCAGAATCGCTATTATAGCATGTTTCCGGAATTGGAACAACCACTTTGCTTCTACCCATGCAATCGGAATAGAAATCTGGGCACTCGGTCAGAAGATTTTCGCGCCGCAATTTCCACGGCCGTCACCGAAATTCTGAAAAATTACGGATTTTAAATCCGCGATATCTCCACTTTTAGAACCCCAAATGAGATGATTTTTTTTTTTTAACTGCATATTTTTGAAAGAGGAATTCAGATATGCAATCTTTTTCTTCTGATTTTGTGCAAAAAGTTTCAGAAATTGATCTGAAAGTCGTCACCCAAAAAAAAAAAAAAATTCCCACGTGTGCCAAGGAAAGTGCTCTGATACCAGATGTGAGGAACCTGCAGCAAACAAGTAATCAAAACACACGATATAGTAGTAGAACTCAAAATCACTTTTATATTAATCGCAAGCCACTTCGAGGGGGCAACCTCCTTTGAGCAAGCTCAATACAAAATAACTTCACGGTGCCTTCCTTGGCCTCAACACACACTTATATACCAAAAATAGGCGCCAATACTATGGGTCAAAACCATGGGCCAATATAAACTATGGATCAACAAATACTACAGGCGGCTTATAAAGCATATGCACCTCACAACAATAACACAAACTATGGATCAACAATTACTATGGGACGACTTACAAAGCATATGCGTCCAACAACAATATACTAACATAGTAAAGAGAGGGATTGACATGGGTTCCTAACAATTTCATCATCATTTTTTCCAGCCCTTGACCTTTAACTAGTTTTGTGGGATTGATTTCAATATCATATTCTAATAACACTACAATCCACTTCGCTCTTCTTCCTTCTAGGTCTAGCTAATTGAGGATGCCCTTCACAATGTTGTTGAGTACATAAGCGATGATGTTGGAATGGAGGATGTATACCCTGAAATCCTTTAGTGATTTTATCAGTACATATGCATGTTTCTCCATTATATCATACTTCAATTCCCCATCTCTTAGCCCCTTGCTAAAAAACGCTATAGGTTGTTCAGCATTTTGGTCATTCTTTTGTAACTACACTCCAGCAACCATGTGCTCCAATGCATGGGAAAAAATTAGGAATTATTTACTGAAGTTTGGACTTACCAGGATAAGGGCCTCTATGAGGGCCTTTTTTATATCCCTGAAAGTCGTCCTTGCGTCTGATGTCCATTTAATTTCATGGTCTTTCCTCAGCATGTTAGTAATATTCATCAGTGTTTCGACAAAGATGGGGATGAATCTTCTTAAAAAATTTACCTTCCCATTGAATGAGTGTACTTCCTTTTTTCTCCTTGGCTCTTCGAATTTTGGAATGGCTTCGATTCTTTTCGGATCTATCTTTATACCATCCTTTGAAATGATATGTCCCAACAACTTTCCTTCTTCTAACCCGAAATGGGATTTTCAGGGGTTCAATGATATCCCATACCATATACACTTCAGGAAAACCTTCTCTAGATGTTGTATGTGTTCTTTATCAGACCTGGAGTATACCATAATATCATCAATACAGACTACCACAATTTTTTCCTTTTCCTTAGCAAAGGCTATGTCCATGGCACACTGAAACGTGGCTCCTGCGTTCATGAGACCGAAAGGCATCTTGGCATACATAAACATTCCCCACGGCATGGTGAAATCAGTTTTCTCTTGATCTTCAGGCAATAGCTTCACTTGGTTATAAACCTAGAAACCATCCATGGTTGAAATCCTCTCAGAACCTATGGTTGTTTGCAAGATGTGTTCCATCTTGGGAAACAAATAATTGTCTTTCAGGGAAACCTTGTTGAGATTTCTGAAGTCTATGCATATCTGAATCTCACCGTTCTTTTTCCTTACAGGCACCACATTCGTGACCCACTTAGAAAATATTGCTGTCACAATGATTTTGGCATTAAACAACTTCCTAATTTCTTTCTCGATGATAAGCAACAACTTAGGGTTATCCCTTCTCAATTTCTGCTTAAAAATTTTTTCTCCTAGCTTTATGGGGATAGTATGTTGTATGATGGAAGTGTCGTACTCTTTAAGGTATTCATAGCTCCATTCGAAGACGTCAGCATATTTCTTCATCAAACTAAAGTAATCTTCCTTCACTTTGGCAGATAACATTTTTGACAATTTTATGATCTTCGGGTGATCCTCAGCCCCGATGTTCTTATCTTCAATAGAATCCTCAATGGGCTTCATTTTGGGATATTTAGCCACGTCATTTTGATCAAAAAAATTCTCCATGGGAATTAGAACTCTAGGAATATGTTTATACCCTTTAATTGCACATTGTCTTTCTCTCCCAGGGAATTTATGTCTTTCCCTTCCTCGCCATATTCAGTATCCTGAATATTTTCGAGGCAGCAGTTCTCGTTATCTATCTGGTTGTTTGCAAACTCATCTGACAACTCCATAAATCTCTTGATTTGCTCATCGTCCTCAAAAACCTGCCAGTGTTTGGATTTTTCAGGTATAGAGGGCTTGTTTCTGATGTGTACCTTATGTTTTCTCAACCCAGCCATAGGGGTTCTAAATCTGCCAGCAACGACTGCCCAGGAATCAAAAATCATGTTTTCGCTCCTAGGGACTACCTTGATCACATGCTCGGTGAAATAATTTCCAAACATGTCCCATACTTCATTTCTATAAGCTCTCATTCTGGGATTCCTGGTCTAATATATGTCATTTATTTGATTTATGACCAATTCTAAATCTTCAATGATCTGTATCTTTTTGGTTTTCATATTTTTCAAAGCATGTAACCCCAATAACAAAGCTTCATATTCTGCTACATTGTTGGTACATTCAAAATTCAACTGGTAAGACAGGATTTCATATTCTTCAAGGAGAGAAATGATATACACACCTACGTCGACTCCTACTTTAGCGACTGAACCATCGAAGTACAAGGTCCAGAGACCTCCCTCCTTTTCTTTTGCCTCTAGAGCATTTTTCTTTTTGACGGGTTTTCCTTCCCCTTGTTCGACTATCATCGAGATTCCGAGGTTGAAGGGAGAAACATCATTAAAGAAAATAGACAACCCGAGGTCGGTGTCAACAACATATATGGCATGATCGTCTGTCCTATCTGGGCTACTAACCACATATGGAGTTCTTTTCTCGCTGTACAGCCTTTTACTTCCCCAGAATGTAGGAATGGTGGCATAAGACATGTCCATTTGTAGGCTCCCTTTTAACTTGGAAGTCCAGGATCTAGATAGCAACACTCCAAACTTGGGGGGAATATCTACCACAACCACATCCATCACCACAATTTTGTAAGGCAATTCTGTCAGATTCACTACCATATCTTTGATCAACCCGAGACATTTCACCTTCCGGGAGTCAAAAGAGTACAAATATTTGTAAGGTTGAGTGAATTCTAACCCCATACTCTCTACCACCCATTTTTGCATCAAATTATGGGATGCCCCTGAATCTAACATAGCATTATGTACAACCATATCATGCACATTTAAGCTCAGATAAAAAGGAGGAACCTCCTCTTCATCTCGATTGTTTAGCCTGGTCCTGAAACTAATAATGGGAGCATCATAATTTACCTCTAGGATGTTGGGATAAAAAACTCCTTGACCTTTAACCACCCTGGTTATCTTATCCCCGTATTCTTTATTCCTTAACAATTCATTGAAGGGAATAGAGATTTTTACCTTTGACAGTTTATTCTGTAAGTTGAAAGTAGGCACAATCTTTTCTACCTCTGTGGGTGTCGGTGGCCTAACTTCCTTCACCTTTTCACTCACAGGTTCTTTGGATGGAACATGTTCCTTTGATTTTTCTTTATTTCTATCATCATCTTGCAGACTAGTGGAGGGATGATTCGAATTCATCTTACCTCTATTGAAAGTCACGTCTCTAATCCTGAATTGGATCTTCCTCTTGCCCTCATCTACGACATGCATATACCCCCTCTAGTAGTGCTCTGATTTTTCTTCAAGGTCTTTTGGCTCCTCCTCTTGGGCATACAGATTATGCTCTTCTTCCATGAGGTATATATCAGAGTCTAGATCTCCAAAATGATGGATTTGATCTTCAGCAGGTTCTTCTTCACCTTCACTGTTAACATAATTTTCGGGAAAAGGTGGTTGTATTTGCTGATCATTCAGGTTTTAGGGATTTATGGGCTCCCTATGTCTGATCTAAGGAGGTTGAGGAGGGTTGGGCCTTCTAAAATTTGGGTTCTTGTTTTGGGGCTTATTTTGCTCCCGATATGCGATCCATTGTCTATGAATAATTTATCCATCAACTTTTCTATTATCTTCAACATCATTTCAAACTTTACATCACTAGCAGAAGCAACAAAGGTGGAGGGCCCATCTTCTCTAACTTTCCTCATCTCTTTTTTATGTCTGATCTTCTAAATCACCATAATGTGAGCTTCCACCTCCAAGGCATCTTGAAACATTGCAGGAAGATTTGTCAACTTCCTTTCCCTCAATAGCAGAACAAAATCACTATCAAAAGTGTCAGTATAATCTAACTTTGTAGAACCCACTAGTAGTTTGATGTCGGCAAGAATAGAATTATATGTTCTCATAAACCTACTAGAAAATTCATGCATGAACTCGAAACCACCTTTCTTCAGGATGTTGTACTGGGATGGGACTTGTAGGGGGATTCTTTTATCGTCCCACCTTTCCAAAAATGCATTCTAGAAAGATGGGAACGTGCGAATAGACCTAGCAGGTAAATATTTGAACCACTTCTTTGCTTCCCCTAAGAGGCTCAATACAAACAACCTCATCTTTATGTTGTCTTCATCTACCAAAATCAGGTCCAAGAAGTCCTCGAACCTGTCAACGTGTTGTTTGGCTGTGAAGTTTCCTTCCCCATCGTAGAACAAGATTCTTTGGGCATAACCTTGAGGGAGGTCATGTAACATGATAGGAAGATCTAGTGGGGTGAATCGGATGGCCATTGGTCATGGGGGGGTTGGCACTATAGGAGGGACTCGGAAGACAGAGTGATTTTGCACCATCGGGGGGGAACAGGGTTGAAATTTTTGGAGCACAAGGTTTCTAGTCCTCAAAATTTTTTGCCAAAGAGATTCTAGCAGATATGCTTCCAACCTATCAGGGTTCACTATGGTGTTCTTCAAATCTGGCTCTGATTTAGATTTTGGTAGGTATCTTTCAAAGTAAGCTTCCTCTATGAAACCCTGGACGCTATGAAATTATTGGGTAGAGGAAGTTTCAAAACGAGGAATAGCTAACCGATCTTTTCCATTATTCCTAAATGGATTATTGGAGTTATCCAAACTTGGAAATATTTTGGTGTTGGGATTACCTCTTGTATGCGGCCGCTAGGAAGCCAGGATGTCTTTCATATGCAGTTCAGTTACGATGTGGAGTCGCTAGGATAAATACACAACCTTATTTACTTGTAAGAGTCTCTGTTTTCCCGCAGAAACCTTTTATCCTTTGAGTCTTTGTCATTCTTCCCAGGGATCATCTTCAACCTCATCCTCAAAAACGGTGCCAATTTTTTAGCACTCAAAAGCACACCCAAGGTTGTGGGAAGGTGAACCACGAGGTAAAAGAAGAACCACTTTAGGAAAGAAAGTTGGCTTCTCCAATTGAATAAAGGGATCTCTCACAGATGTATAACAAGGCCAGACATAATGTCACAAAATGAATATCAAATATTGGTGGCTGGAAACAAATAAAGATATATCGAGATATGTAGTCAAAAATCCCAGGAAAACAGAGCAGTTTGCATAGGAAAACATTTGTAGGAGCAAGGTAGTGTCCCAATCATGGTCGTTATGTTTTGGGTCTGGTGGGAATTGCATAATGATGACATTCAGCTAGCGTAGAGCACCGCGGGGATTAATTCCATGCTAGTTTTGGAAGAAGTGTTTGGTGGATATTGGAGACAATGGCAGGAGCATATAAGTATGAATTCCTAACCATTATACATTGAGTCTACAATATGAAAAAAAACATAATTTAAAATATAACAGGAAGCACATGCACATGAGAAAAACAAAATCACATACTATAATTTGGAAACACACAGGAATTCATGCATTCATATAACCAGCATTTGGCTCTGTACTTGTATTAATTCAAAAGATATTACAAACACAATATTATTGCAAATTCAAAACCAGCCAACCCTTTCTCCTTCTAGAGGAGCATATTTATAGTGTTTGGGCCCCTGAGACCAACCTAGAGACATGGCCAAAATTAGTTACAAAATTGGCAACAAATTGTATCGTGGCATCTTCCCACGGGTGGCATAAAATAGAAATTGATACAGGTAACATCTCTGTTGGACCTCAAGAGATTCTACGTCTTTAAAATACTAGCTCGCCTGATTACTTCACACCTTTATCTTCGGTTCTGGTCACTGCTAGAGCCCATCATCCTTGGTGTAACTTGTGTTCGTACTTGTTGTAGTTTTCAGTCACTTTCCATTGGTTAACTATCAGTATCTCTAGATTTATCATTTCTTCTACCAATACGCTAAGCTCTAGGTTCTCCGGATAAGAAGCCGTTGGTAACCTTGTGCACAAAGGTTTGAAATGAAATAATAACTCAAATTCACCAGACAATTTTTTGACCACGATCTTTCCTGAAAGTGATTGTTGAGCCATGTCCTCAAATTGCCTGTGTTCTTTCGTGCACTTAACCAATCTGTCATAATACTCTTTTTGGGACAGCATTGGTCCCTTTTCTTCTGAGAATAAAGGGAGCCCCCTTTGGACCAAAGGTTGAAACAACACAACAAAGTCGTCAACTTGTTTGCGCATGAAATTCCATTTTGCTTCGACCATATTTAAGTGGCAGTGTTTGTGAAACTCTCTTCTATCCCATGTGATGATTGGGATCCTATCCCGAATTTTTCCTCGTTTGATGTCTTTCAAACTGATCAGGAAATTGATTGTGCCTTCAATTGTGTCCAAGGGCCTCTTGTGCAGGTCTAACTTAGTTGTCTGGATGTGTTTTTTGGCTGCCTGTATGTTGTTTTCCTTATCTTGGATAAAATCGAAGTATGGATGTACTTTGTTTGCTTCCACTATTATCATGTCCTAGATGAGGTGTTTTTCCTCTATAAGAGTTGTCTGTCATAAAACTTGTTTTTTTAATTCGTTGTTCTTATCTTCCAATTCTTTGCAACGCTCTTCCACCTTCTTCTTCAACACTTCTTTGACATTAGCCATGTCCATCAAATCCTTATTCTATTTTCTTAGGCCAGTGATCTCTAAAGCTTTGAGAGTTACCTGGGACATGGCCTAGGAGGGTGAGTCTGCACGAGATATTTCAGATGATTGGTCCATAAGCACTAGCTTCTCCTGAGTCTTTTCCTTTAATTATTTTAATTCCCTTTCCAACTCAGCCTGCTTTGCTTCAAAGTATCGTTTTTATTCAGCCCAGAGCTTGGCATCTTTCTTCCACTGTCCCTCCTTTTCTTCATGTCTGATTAGTCTGGCATTACAATCGATCAACTCAGTGTTTAGGGTCTCCTTCTCTTTTCCAATCTCGTTCAATTCAACAATCTATATAAGCCGAGTATCTAGGATCTCTATATTTTTCTTCAACATGTGTATCATGCCTTCCTTGTCCTTTAGTAGCCTTTGTGTGGCGGTACCTTTATCTCTTGGGTTGTCTGCCACAGATATATCTACCTAGAGCTTCATGATCTGGGTATGGTAATCCTTATTTTCAACCCTCTCCTTTCGAAGCATCTCTTCAACTCTTTTCTTACCAGCTGTTAATTTGGATATTTGTAAGGCATCTTGTAGCATGTCAGTGTAAAGGAAGTCACTTATCCCTTGGAGTAAATTAATTATTTCAATTTTGGGGAACCTTTTCAGATCTACCTTTAACTCTGCTACTTTGTTTCTTGTGATCATGGCCAAACTCAATATGCCTTTGGTCAGGTCTCTGACAATCGCCAAGGAGGTACTCTGTCCTGGCAATTTTTTCACCTCTTCACACAACTTCTATCTTTCTTCAAAGGCCCTTTTACCAACTTCTCTATATTTCTCCAGCAGCTTTGCTTTATACTTGTACTTCCTTACTACTTGTTTAGGAACACTACTAAACACGTATTCTTGAATCACAATGGATGTACCTTTAACTTTCACAATTTTCTCTTTCCCCTTAACCTTAGTATTCTACACGAGTTCATCTGATTTTTCAATTTTCTGCTTCTTGGGAATCCTAGCCGTATATCATTCCTCTACATGCAGGGCCTCTGGGTACTCTCTTTTATTTTCCTTCTCAAACAGGCTGGCCAAAGGGGTGATCTGTGTGGCTGTGGCTATAAAGCAGGAGAGGTCTAGCTAAGGGGAACCCTCCTCCAATGTAGAGGAGGTCAACTTTTTTGGCATATCTTCATTGGAGTTAGTCTCTCCAGGGTACTTCATCCAATTGGCCCTCTCCACCAACCCTGCCACTTCAACATGATCGAATGGCTTGTTCTTCTTCGCTTTCCTTCTATTGGAGATGATGTGGTGAGGGTCATAGTCGATCGTGGCCTCCATTGTGAACCCTTTCTCTCTAAGCAAACTTTCGACCCTTGGAAAGGCTAATTTTCTTTTAACACTAAAAGTGCCAATTGCCCATGGAAACTTAATATTTGCATGCTTCCTGACGCTTATAAAATTTTCATTTTTGGCTTTCAACCTTTTCCTCGTTAGCTTTAGTGCAAACGTCCTCAACATCAAAAACGTTGGAAGGATATATGGTTGACGAGTAAACGCATAGACCCTAATCACTGTATTATCTTCTAAGAGAAACCAAACCCAAACTCTTCTTTCAGGGGATAATTGCAGCATGCTTTTCATCTAGGGTAGGACACTAGGCAGCCTCTTTTGGAAGAGGACCTCATATACTGGTGCCATGAGGGCATTCATGAACTTGAAATAATCCCTGTGCATGTCCTCTGTCATAACCATTTCCAGGAGTTGTAGGTCGTCATCATTGAATCTCAAAAACATATTCATAAGGAGAGACTAGAACCTGAAGGTTTCTGACTGACAAAAATTACCCAACTGGGCATTTATACTTCTTTCTTAGAACTCATCAAATTGCATACATGTGGGTGGTGAATACTGACTCAATATTCCTGGCATCGCTTGGCTTGAACTGCAAGTAAATATTAGACTCAATAAAGGTTCATTGTTGAAATGGTTCAAGTCCATACCTAAGAACTGGCTCGCTGGGGTTATCACAAACTGAGTCTCTTCATTAAACAGGTCAAAATCTATAGGGAATAGAGGGATTGACAACTAGCTTTCTATATTCAAACACGCTCCAAGAAAAGCGTCTTTTTGTTCATCCGAAGACCACTAAAAGAAACGGAGTATATCTTCTTCATTATATTCAATGGACATCTGGGTAAACTCGGAAGGGACTAGTAGAGTGTTTCAAATATTGAGGGAATTAATGGGACACAACATCCTAGACCTAGACGCATCCATAATCCCACCTTTGGATGGGGAATAATTGCTCACGCACCAGTCTATGAACTCAGGGAAACTAGGGGTTTGTTCAACTGAAAAATAAAAGAAAATTGAACTAAACACTCCATGAGTGTCGATTCCATGTAATTGAAGAGATTTTAGCTTACTCAGAGCAGATTATATACTATCATTTAGTATGATAGTATCGAAGACCTCAGCATCTTTATCTTCTAGGGCCTCCCCAGCTTCCTAAAATTTGACGTTTCGAGTCTCTAAATCTTCTGTTTTAGCCATGAGAAAATAGCTTAATATAGCAAAGAGGTACTAGGTTGGTTGAAAACTTGCTTTGGAGGTTTGTCCAAGATGGCACGGTCTGCACAGTCTGAAACTCTTGCTTCCCGATGCTTTAAAAGGATAAAAGGTTTGGATCCACGTGTCGACTTTTATACTATTTTACTTTCTTATCTTACCACGCATATTTCCAGCCGGATGCAATCCTAGTTGCAGATATGGGACCCAAAATCTAGAGTTGAGTGATCTCTACCGTTGGCTTTTTGTTCGATCACACTTTACTTTCACAGTCTCTCGTGCACTTCCACTCTGTGGGATTTAAACTCCACCGTTGGTCTTAGACCTTCCTACCATCTTACCATCTGGTGTGGAGAACTTTATTGGATTTCGCACTTTCCAGCCAAGATTTCCTCCGAGCACTTATGGCTGGTGGAATGGCTCTTCACCATAGATATTCCTCCATGGTGATCTCCATTGTCGAACACATCCCCCTTTTATTGCATTTCATGAACTTTGGAGCGTTATCTCCCAAGTGCACCTTAGATCGGAGGAATCCATCTCCACCGTCGACCTAAGATCTTCGCGATCTCAACCGTTGCAAATCGTTGTCATTTAATTCATTTCAACGATTTGGAAAGGATTCCTTTGATGTGTGCTTGAAAAACATGAAATGTATCTTCTCCATTGATCTACGTCAATTTTTCATCACGACCATTGAAAACGTTTCCCTCTTCGTTTCTCCTCTGACGAGTTTTCTTCCTCTCCTCCTGCATGGCTAACAAAAGAGGGATTGTGTACGACTCTGAACCCTGGGATCTCTTCCACCCGAGGGACTGTGGCTATTGTGGGTCTCTTTGTTTTTATAAACCCTCCATATTCTTCTTTAGATATTTTCCTTTTCCTCATGATCCCATTACAGCCCCCCGAGGCTTCTCATCATGAAAATTTTGCAGGCCTCACTTCCTCCCTTACGGGTCAGAAACCTTTCTTTCTATTTAGCACAAATTAGATGCTAACAACTTGAAATCAAATTCAAAAATACAAATATGCATAGTAGAAATAACAATTAAACACATTGTAAAAAAATAATATTCCCTAGAAACCAAAATGGGAAAATTGACAATGGTTTCTAGATAATTTTTTTCAAAATATTATGTTATGAAGGAAATACATGGCTCTAGTGCATACTTATTTCTTGGACATCAAAAATCCCTTTAATAGTCTCATTACAAGCATATGTGCTAGAGTTAGAGCAATGAAAAGGCCAAGGGATTGAAATTTCAGTTCCCATCCCACCCTTTTTTTCCTCTCCTATTTTATTTTTTTGTCATAATTCATTAATTATTTTCTTTTCCTTTGTCTTATTTAACTCTGCATTGCATTGTTTTTATATCTGATATAACCTTCATGACTTGCCAAATTACATTACAAGTATTGAGTCTTACAACCATTTCATGATTTAGATCCATTTGAGATAAATTTGATAGGCACCCCTAACCATCAACTATTTTTTTAAATTACTCACGATCGTCGCATTTTCGATGAAATAAACACTATATCTAATGAGGCTGACATACAACCGATGGAAAAGACATTGGATATTTGTGTATATTTTTTTCGAAGATTCATTGGATTTCTGACGATGATATGTCGCTTAACTGACATAGTGAGTGGATTATGTTGTCGATTTATCGACACATATTTCGACGCATTTCTGATGAAATGTTGGAAACTGATGTCGAACATAAGTACTATATCCAACTAGGCTTCCATAAAACCGACGGAAATGAAGTTGTATATGTGTATATTTTTTTCAGAAAGTCATCTAATTTTCAATGACTATATGTTGGTTAACCGACACCATTAGTGGATTATATTTTCAATTAATAAACACGGTGTCTGTCACATTTTTGACGACATTGCTACAAATTAATGTCAGTAAATCAAATATTTGTGTGTCATATATTCAACGAGATATCGTTGGATTTACTTGTCGGTCATGCGAATAATTGTTGTTGTATCTATGGAAGGTTTTTGTAATTGTCGCATATCCGATGCAATTCTACTGACATTTAAAAATAGACCACTTTGTCAGATGTTAGATGGAGTCTTGTCAAAATTCAGAAAAAAATATGTTGTCGGATTTTGGGTTCAAATTTACTTGTGTGATGGTAGGTCTTTTCAGAATAGTTGGCCTGACGGTAATTGAAAATATGATTCATTCCCATATCATAACTATTGAAGGTTGATTAGTTAATATCTCGAGGTTTTGGTGTGGTATACTTCTTCTTAAAGAAAGGTTGGAAAGGATTCTAACCAAAATATCCCTCTCTAGAGTTCTTCTTTAGATAAACATTTCCATTCGATATATTCTTAACCAACTTGAGAACACTTCCTAGATTAGTATGATTATATTCAACTGGTTTAGTTAACAACAAGTATTTCTTGGAAGAAAATGAAACTTTGTGGTATTCCCCTAATGAATTACTGGTCAAACTAGACATTTAAATTTCTATCTATTTTGCTTCTTTGAAATGTTTTTCTAAAGTAATTTTCCCAACCCTTTTTACAAACATGCCCAGTGAAGGGTGTAATATTGAAGTGTAATATTCGACAATGATTGTCTAAAAAGGTTTGGTATTGGAAAGGAATTTGTTTAATACAGTGGAAAAGCATTGGATAAATGTTTATTATTTTCCTTTGTTTCGATTTTAAGAGCCAACTAGTCTCTCAACAAAGTAACATGGACCTTTTCTTCCTTGAATTTACTAACAAAACTTTTCTCAAAATCATTCCAACTAGTCATTGATCATGGAGATAAACTAAAATACCATGTATATTCCTTATTTTTTATCATGTAGGGGAATAATATACACACAACATCTTCATTATCTACATTCATTAATCTAAGGGATATAGAGAGAGTCTTTATATGATATTCAAGACTACATCCTTTGTCAAGATCAAATCTTGGGAGCATCCACTCGGGGTGCTTAAGTAAATGATTAGGCTATTCAAAAATGTTCAAATCACCTTGATATCTCCTAACTGGTAATTGATTATGCACCATGTTATGGATTACTATAAGTGATCGTGGGGGCGCATGAATATGAAAATACTGAGGTGTCTCAAGAGGTGAAGGATCAATATGACTCAAAAAGTTCAATAATTTCTTGTAAATTCAAGTCAACTAGGTATTCTAGGGTATCTAACAAGACAACTTTCCCAATTTGAATATTTTTTCCCAAGAATCACGATCTTAGGGTGATAATGGAGATATAGGCAATTGTCCAATCTATTTAATGTAAGATCTAGTGAAATGTTGTATTCACTTATATATGTGGAATTGTGATTGTGTATTCAAAGGAAGAGTTGGGTTATTCTAAATTGGTTGTATTTCCTTGAAATTCAATCTCAATTTGAAAATTGGAACCTTGTGTGGATGGGGTTTCAGACTAAGTATCTCTATGTAGAGGTCCAAAAAAATATTTGCATTAAAGAGGAGTTCCCCTCCTATCCATACAATGGCCACCCTCCTTCTAGCTCCAAACTTGTTCATCATAGACACTAGGGGTTCTTCCCAGTGAAAAGGCCCAATTAGACATTAAACCATTTGAATTAGGGAACTCGCCTGTATTATTTCCCATCAACCATTAGTAGTTGAGTTTTACCAATTCCATACTAGTGTGTCATTTATATTCTATTAAGGGGATGAGATGCAAAGGATGCTCTATATTAAATGGAAGATTCTAAAAATCAAAGCCTATGTTATCCTATTCTATCCTAGCTAGGAGTTGTTTTAACAAGCAAGAAATAGAACAACATCCATTTCACACATTTCAAGTTCAGTTAGTTGTTCTAGAAATTCAAGGAAATAAATAAATAGGGTGAGGTGCATATTAAAAATATTTTCTCCTCTATTTAACCTAGGTTCTACAGCTCATATGAAAGCAAATTCTACATCAGATAAATATGCAAAGCAATGCATAGACACTCCATTAAACAGACATAAAAAACTTCTAGATTCTTACTTCACATTTTCTCATCATAAAGAAAAATGAAATAGTCCATTGAAATTCATGAACACGAGAACAATATCCACATTCAAAACTAGCCAACCAATGGCTTCTCCTCATTTAGCCAGCAAGAAATAGTTATAGCCAAATTTTACAAGCCCAAAAATCCATTTCTTAGCTTTTAGTTCTTTGTTTTTTAGATTTCATAAAAGGTAACTTCCTTGTGGACTTTTCAACTTCCTCAAGCAGTTACAACTCCTCTTATTCCCAGAGTCTATTTGATTCTCACTAAAGTGACTCTTGTATGCAAAATACAAAATTAAAATATAACAATAATTTCAAGTGAGTGGGGCCCCTTTTGACTCCACAAATGTATTCCAAAGACCAAATATATTTTAGATAATATTCATTTGTCATGGTTTCAAGGACTCTATGGTAGATTAGTGCTTGGTTGTTTCACCAACAAGAGTGGCACTCCTCTCTTCAGAGATGTACTAGATGATTTGCTCGTATTGTTTAGTTTTGGTTGTTTCTCATTGCATTCAGTTCTATGGCTCTCTAACCTTTGGTTGTCATATTTTCCCTTACTTCGAATGAATCAATTTGACACATTTCCATCACTCTCCCTGCTCCTTGGTGCAAGTCTTGACATTTATGCAATGAAGCAATTTCATTCTTATGTAAATATTTTTGTATGCCCTGTAATTGGAAATGATTGCATAATATCATTGAATTTCCTATAAATTTTTCCTAGGTAGATTTGCAGTGACTCTCCTTATTATTTTTTCCATTTTACTAGATAAATAAGATTTACCTTAACACTTTCAATGATGATGTCTCGGTCCTTAGTTGCTTCAGGAACTACGTCTTTGAATCACTTCATGAGGATCTATGTCTCTTAAATATGCTCTTTTATTTGATCCTACATTCCAAAAATATCTCCTTATTATTATTATTTTCCCCATTTATTATTAGTGATTATCCTTATTATTTTTTTCATTTGATTAGATCATTAAGATTTACCTTAACACTTTCAATGATGATGTCTCGGATGTTAGTTTCTTCAGCAACTACGTCTTTGAATCACTTCATGAGGCTCTGGATCTCTTAATTATGCTATTTTATTTTATCATGCATTCCAAAAATATCTCTTTGTAGTGAGGCTAAATATTTCTTGAACTCTTCTACACTTTACCTTTCTCCTCATGAGCTTTCTACATTCTTGTTTGATGATTCATTTTCCATGCATAAGGAATCATATTCATGGCAAAGTGCAATTTCCCCTCTGTGTGCCTTTAGTACTTCATCCTTAAGGGAGATGATATTCTAGTTTGCTTATGCCAGCTCCTTGCTAATCTTTTACATGTTCAATTTTGTGTGCATTCCACTTGCAACATTAGCAGAGACCATCAAAACACACTTCTGATCAGTGGATATAAACACTAGGATCTCAAAAGTGAAATCCATATCCGAATAAGTAGATAATTTGATATTCTTGTGTTATTTTTACAATTTAGTTTTCCTATTGATAAAAACAAAATAACTTAATGAGTTAACATCTTCATTCTTTGATGACATGGATACACCAATCATAAGCTCCTGTAGAGCAAAGTGCCCCCTAATAAAGGTGGTTTTTGTATTGATGATGGTCAAATATATCCCACCAAATGAGTATCTAGTTCCTCTTTCCTTTTCCTCTCTTCCACTTCTCTCTATTGTGTTTTTCCCTGCTCCCTTTGGGTTGCTTCTATCCTTTTTTCATTCTCTTTTGTCTTCTTTTCCTATTCTTAATTATATTCCTCTTCGGTCTCTTTCTTCTTATTTTCCTCCTTGGATGCTTTATCTTTTGAAGTACTAGATTTTCCCTTTCCACACCTCTTTTTCAATTCATCAATATTTTTATCTCTTTTGAATACTTCTTTTGAGACGCATAATTCATCTGAATATGGACATTTGAGGCCCATAATGAGGAAATGGTTAAGAACTTTCTTTTTGCTATTATTTTTTCATAATTTCTCCATGATAAAATGAAATGAACTTATGCCTTGAAGTATATTGTTAGTATCCTTTGTGTGTATCATATTATATTCACCAATGATAAGCAGCAAATGGGGCCATGAAGCCTTCTTAGCTTTTTCCAAGGTTGTGTTGATCCCATTAAATCATTCAGATGCATGATCTCTTGTAACACCAATGTTTTTTAGATGTATCTAGGTTAAATGTGGGGGAATGTTTGAAACCACATATCTACATGTATGTGTCTTTTTTCGTTAGAAACCAATCCTGAACCCTAGTCATTTCTTCCAAATCCCCATTACACATGCACTTTGTGGGCTCCTTGTGAATCAACTCATAGAGAAGAATTATAAATTCTTCATAAGTATTCTTATAATGGATAACATAGGTGTGTTACCACAATAGTTGACAATAAAAATGAGAAAGAGTTTCTATTGGAAACAATCTCCAACCCATTCCCAGGAATTTATTCATGGCACATACCATGTCTAGAAGATACAAGGACATATGGAATCTCAATGGATGCTCTGATGCAATATCCTTCTCCCAGGTGACTACCACTAGTAAACTGGTAGATATGATGGCTTCCCAATTGAATCTGGTACCAAAAGAAGTGACATGATGCAACAAAGGCACCCAACCTTCTCGAAATTGACTAGTGTTTGTCTCTCCATACAACCTACAAACCAGTGTTGTGGCTATTCTATAATGTAGTTTTAGATCTCTTATGAAGTATTGGATGCTCTCCCTTGACCTGAATCTTTTATCTTTCAACCGTTCATTCTTCAAGAGGGAAACGTAGTGTAGTTGTAGGGACATGATCCATTTTGTGGTTAGGTTAACTTTAGAAACCATAAATTTGTAGTATCTATTAAGAGGTATTGGCTGGAAAGAAGAAATGACTTCCTTGTCTACATTTTTAATATGTCTGTTTGCAATATTTGTCCTTGGTACCAACCATTCAATGACTTCAGAGCAGGTAAAAATGGTCGGTCTAGATACTACTTTATGTAGTCCTGGCCTTCTAATGTTCTGGTATATCTTCAAGTATTCTTTGTCTTCCCTATGAATGTCTGAGTATTCCTCCTCTTTGAAATATTGGTAGATTTTCCTCCACTGATATACTATTATTGACTTAGTGTCACTACAAGTATCATCATACTCATCATACTGAATTGTTGGAATGGCTTCCCCCTTTTCTTCACCCATTTTATCTAAGGACGAGACCTCCTAGATCACTTTAGACTGTAGTCTTGTTCTTCTCTTTGACTTTTATTGGTCTTATAGTTACACATCATCCTCAAAATCCATCTGTATAGTAAGGAAAAAAAGGATAAGATATTGGCCCTAGAAATAGAGAAGTTTAATATGATATTGTTATTAGTGATTTATTCTTAATTTGTCAAATAGTGGTTAAAAATAATGCTATCTCAACCCATGATTCACCTATTATAAATGGAACAAAGGGCATGCTAATTCCTCAATGGTGATTATCTTCGTGGATTCATTTTGTTTTGGAGGGGCATGTGCTTGAAAGTCATACAAAATTTCTCCCTTTTAGAGGGGCCTGGTATACTACAAAAAAAGACCTATTCTGCTACGATTTCATCATTCTGAGAAAGGGGTGGTCACAAGAAAGTACATCGATTTGAGGTCATGGTTCATTTTGGCTTTGTTAGGCCTGAAACTGAGAAAAGGGTGCTTTAAATTTTTCTAAAGAGTCAACATACCTCCCTCAGGTTTTTAAATCTTTGTCATGTAAAATTAATAAGAACAAGATGGTAACTAGAACCTAATGGTTCGAATTCATGGCTTGGAATTTGAAGAAGATGGTTAGGGAAGATGAAAAGGTTTGTGATAGGTGGGATAGTGGATGTTTATTTTTAAAAGAAGAATAAGAAAAATACCCAAATCCTTGAAAAATCCACCAATACCTAAATCAAGTAATATTTTGAATAGATGATCAAGCTCAATTCTAGCTCGATTAATCTCTTACTGAGTGGAGGAAGGAGAGCTTGACCTGGAACTATGCTTCAAATCTATAGAGGACCTCGACTAGTCTCTCATTTCCAAGTGGTTCTATATCCATGTGATTGTCATCGAAGGTCATAAAAATGGGCATGAATACTGAATGGGGAGACCCTTTTCATTTATTTTTTTTCAACAAAATATCCTTCTCACTTTATACATATTAAATGTTGTATGTTGTGTTTACTTCCTTTATGTTATATTTACATCATCTTCGTGGTATAGGGATTTCCTCATCGAAGGATTAAATTCTAAGTAAGTGCTATGTATGTGTTTCCTCTTAGGAGGTCATAGGTTCAAAACGAGAGGGGGGTAGTGTATGTACACCTCTATAGACTTTAGCAGTTAAATCACTGCATAGAGGGGGGTCCCTTGTCCCACAAACAAGGGGTTCTCATACACAAAATTGGTGTCTCTCTTGGAGGTGACCTTAAAAATAGATTATTATTATCGACATGACATATTTGAACTTAATTTCATGCTTCAAACAATTATAAATTATGTGGGGAAAAATCCCTTTTCTTTTCAGCGGCATAAATTTTAGGTTGGTACTTTGACTCGCCAACATAAAATTTGCCTCGACACTTTTCTTCCCATTTGTTTTGAAGCTTTGCAATCTATACCATCGGCATTATAAATATTAACTTAGTGTATTTTATCACCTTATCAAAATCTAATAGGTCAAGGTGCCCCTTTCCTTTCAGTGAAGTCAAGTATAATGTGGTGCCTCTCGGTCCCTTTAATTATAGGGGCATAAATTTTATCTGAGCGCAATAACTCATCAGGATAAAAAATAACTTAGCACCATGTTTAGTCCTTGCCTTTAGGCTGGTAGGAGCTCTATGAAAGGATTTGTAGTTATTTTAATTATCTTGCATAGAAATCAAAATAAATTTGAAACATTTATCCTATGTTTTGCATTACAAATCCATACAGCACAATAAATATGCAAGGCATTTTATATCAACCAATCATCACTCGTGTCCTCTTCCTTGGCCTCTTTTTTAGGGAAAGCAGATATGCTATGGTTTGATGTCCTAAGTTTTAGTTGTTTCACTTGTCTGATATCCTAATTTTTATATTTTACTTGTTTCCAATGTATTAATGCTATCCTATGGCTTAGCATTAAACTAAAACATCAAATGTTTCATATTTTGAATCTCTTTCCATTACTGCATATTTACCACCACCCTACTGATACACTACAACAAGCCTTATTGATAGACCCCAGAACACCTCATAACCCTATCAGCTATTATAATCTATGAGACCAACATCCTAGTATTCCATTCCATTCGATCCAGCAGAAATCTCATTCGAGTCTCACTTTATCAATATTGCTTTAGGTCAATATCGCTCAATGATGTCATCCCACCTTAAATTCGAAAGCTCCTACAAATACAATACACAAAACAATGAATTAGGTTTTTAATGTGTGAATCAGGTTTTTATTGTTTTGGTGAATTACAATCCATTAGAAAAATTTGCATTTATAATTGTTGTGCATTTTCTATTGATTCTATTGGTGGTGGAATTGTTGCTCTTAGAACTACTTGTGCTCCTATACTACCTCCTACTTCTGGATCTACTACTTAATATGCTAGTGCTCGAACAGAAGAATATATTGCATTATAAAAAACATAGTCAACCGAATCAACATAATATACTGATTAACAACTTAATATTTTGATGCTACTATAGGTTCTTCGGGTAGATCAACAAGCTAAGCTATTGACTTTGCCACTATTACTATTGGTTATGGATTTGGATCTTCTACACCTGGAAAACTTCTACAATAGTACATGTAATACGCTCGGTGTAATG
The DNA here is from genome assembly GCA_001517045.1 of Pseudotsuga menziesii. NCBI lineage: Eukaryota > Viridiplantae > Streptophyta > Pinopsida > Pinales > Pinaceae > Pseudotsuga > Pseudotsuga menziesii. The sequence continues at coordinate 412,804 of LPNX010662178.1, forward strand.
TCCTCTAGAAACGATCCCATCAAAGAGCTCTCCACCCTCACAGAGTTCCATGACAAGATGCACATCATCAGTATATCCAGTTGACTTCCTGCTGAAGGCTCCTCCCACGACTCAGACATCATATATAAGGTATGTAGTCCCTCATCTAAATTCATCTACCATTAATCATAAGTGAAGCTCGCTCTAAGAGTACTATTGTCCAGCCCTTGAAAGAATATTTAGTAAGTGGGAAAACTAATGAATAGATATTTTATTAGGAATCAGCAAAAAAAAGGATTTTCACACACATATGTCATTTACAAAAGTAATATTCAGCTTGTTGCGGGTCATTTAATGCGACGACAACAGGCTTAATGTTTGTTGGATTTCAAGCAGTTTGAGATCCAACAAGAATGAAGTATACTACCGCAACATTAAATAACCTTTAGCATACTGAATATTTCTTCCGTCATTTACCTTGGTACCATTAATGGTATCCTCTTTCACAGCTATGCCCATATCCCATATCCCAGCTTTTGAGTTTGATGAGCTCACCATATTTACCATCACTAGAAAAATCTCTATGAAAGATTACTATGGAGCAAGGTGTGCCTTTGTCCTCTGCATTGTGTTTTTCCACACTCATCAGTTGGTTCAGTTCAGTCATATATAGGAAGGTGTATTTGTAACATAGCTATGAGTAGGTTCTCATCGTACAAGAATCCTTCTACATGGATTCATGTGGAACAATTCTTAATTTTTATTTTTACTTTGTATCAACAATCGTAATAAATTGTTGGAGTTAAAAAAAATGGAATTCATAGAATTGATGTAGAACATGACAGGTATGGCTGGTGATATGACATAATTTACTATCCCTTAATATCTAATTTAGGTAAAAGTTGGGAAATCCAAGATATAAAAGCTGTAATAAAATCTGGGAAATCCAAGATATCAATGGTGTAATAAAAGCTGGGAAATCCAAGATATCAATAAAACCCTGACTGCAATTTATGGAGGGCCTATAAGAGAGACTCTCATACATGCAAATCAGTACAGAGATCTTGGAACCAATTTATGTATTTCGTTCATTCAAATCTCCATAGCAATAAATTAAGACACCGAAAAGGACACTTAAAAATATTAGTATTTTGTTCACTCAAATCACCATAGAAATGCATGAAGAATGAGGTGCTTCACAGCTACAAATTTAAGTAACTAGAAGTATGGAAGGCATTTACAATGGAATCCCAAATTCCTGTTTACTTGATTCAAATTTTGTAGCTTGTATGTATAATAGTTTTTGACCTTTTGTAAGTTCTTTATATATTTGCATGCAAATTGTTCATTTTCCCACAATGACGCTTTTAAAAATATAATGGTTCTGTAGTGGCCCGCAATTGCTAGTTGCATACTGATTACTATTGTTGTTCATCAATTCAACTGGTAAGTATCAGTATGTAAAAATTTGCACATTCAGAAACTCTCTCTATGCAAACACTCAAAATTCTAAGCTCATTCTTTTTGTAATAATTCCCATCTAGTCATCATTAAAACTGTGTTATGAGCCCAACACAGATTACAGTCATAGTTTAATCTCCGAGATTACATACGAAACTTTCAGTGTCCTACCTTATAATAGCATTCTGCTCAAGACATGTATTTTCATTGGTTCCATCTTAGTACAAAAAAAATTTAGATTATATATTCATACTTTTATATATTTTTATATTACAAATAGAAAAAGCAAAGTATTTCATATGAAATTCTTTGAAATAAAGTCTATAAAATTTATGGCATTTCAAAAACAAATAATAAACTCTTCAATGTCATCAAAATAAAGCAAGATAAATAATATAAGGTTTCTTGTGACAAATACTAACAATAAACAAAGAAAGTAGTTTTTTCACAAACTATGTAAAACGTTTCATATTACATTCAAGTTATGAAAAATATTTTTTATATGAACTAAATGGATATAGGCATTTGAGGACTATCATGCTATCACAACTACTATTTATTGCATACTTATAATAAACAAACAAGAACCAGGTAAGCATCTAAGAAAATCAATTTTCATAATCCAATTGAAGAGCTCAACAAAAGAACTAGACTCGTTAATCTTGTCAATAAACATTTAATTACTTATAAGATCAAATCAACATGTTATCTTAGGATTTTACAACTTGAGTGTTTTGATATGATTCTCTTATCTAAAACAACACAAATCTATGGTTAATCAAGTCAATTTTATTTTTGAACTATGACTCTACCTTTGAGCTTTCTCGTTAGTAAAGACTAGTTTATTTAGTCAATAGAAACAAAGTTTAAAGGCAGGGAATTGCTTCTATGCAGCCCATCTTATTTCATCATATCAATGCTTCAAGTTTTAAGGTAGTGATGTAGTGTTGTGTTGTACCTTGCATCGATATTATAAATTTTAATCTCTCTCTTTTGGTCTCGGAACCATTTAATCAACCTTAATAGTGATATATTGTTTTTTCAACGTATAAACACTATAAGTTTTTTCGTGGCGATGTGTCATCGTTGGTTAAATTTTACGTTAGCACTATGTGTAAACTTGTATCAGTGCTTTAAATTTTATGTCAGCACTACATGTCGACATTATAACACTTAGATCAATGCTAATGTTTCCACCTTAAGATTTATCTATGTGAATTTTATTAGCGTCTTAAAAATTAAATCTAAAGAAATAGTCTTAAAACTAACTCAATGATGTGATTTTGAGTGCTTAGTCCTTCATGATGTACTTAGTACTTTGTTTGAGGCTTGGTGAAACTATCAAGGGTCCTTTTGAGGATCATCTATCTTAAGGCAATGAAAAACTTACTTCATGAGGAACATTGTTAGCCACAAGTATCTTAGGACTTAGCACATCACTCCATTAGTAGGTAACCAATTTGAGTATTAAGACCTTTAATACTTCATTTATTCAGAAAGCATGATCAAAAACTTAGCAAGGTGACAAGGCTTAGCATTATTTGAACGAGGGGTACCCTTTTCTTTGTGTGAATGTGATATATCAAATCTTGAGAGACCAAGAAAAGGGGAGGGTAGTTGTAGGTGCAACACATGTTTTTTCCCTCATTCATTGGATTCTAGAGTATTCCAAGATGTCTCGTTAATTGGAACTTTTCAATACCTCCCCCTCTTACCACACAAGAGGATTTTATAGAATTTTGCACCATTACCATTGACCGTAATCTTTCTCAAAAGAATACACTATTGAACCTTGCTCCTATAGTAGGACATCCTTGGGCGGAAATTCCTATTGATAAAGTAACCTTTATCTTCCCTCCTCTAGGGATTGTTAGAACTCCTGTGGTTTCTACGCTATACTTTCCAGGGCTTACATTAGGCCTCCATGTTTGGTGCTTTACACCTGAAAAGCCCCAACCTACTCCTCAGGTGATTTAAATCCCTATTCAATCAATTGGTATTTCTAATACCCCACCACCCATGTTTAATAAGGAAGCCACTACTTCCAATAACCATACTCCCAAAAAGAAGGCTATGAGTAAAACCAAGACTACATCATATAATATTCCATAGAAACTGTTGTTGATACCCCTCTACAACACCCACCAAGGCTCTTAAATATTATTCCATTTGTGATTCATTGGTCACATCACCCATCGGTGTATAGAGTTATTGATATTTCTGTCATATCCATGTTCAAGAAGAGAATACTAACTCTACCAATGTCGTAGATAATATTACTTTCCCTAACACTACTAAACAGTGTAATAAGGCATTGTGTACCAACAAAAAATTATCTGCATTATGTGGAACTTATTTAAACTATTCACATTATTTCACAAATCTCCAAATTTTTCATGCAACCTTTCTTAAATTTTCGTAAGATCCTTAGAACCTCAAGTCATAGTCATTAAAGAGACAAGTCATGATCATTGAAGAGATATCACTACCTAATCAACCAAGTAAAGGAATTGTGTTTGTTTATTATGTTTCTTCCTCAAGTGCATCATCCTCTTCAACACAATCTTCATCCTCATCACCTTCAATTGTGATCAACCTCCCTAATCTTTCTACCCCCACCTTTGGAAGAAATGAAAAAAATTGTGAATCTCTCATGAAACTTGATTTCCTATAGGATAATATGTATCACTAATCTTATTTTCTACCACGAGAATCCCCTATGTTGGGTGAAATATTCAAGCCAAATCTCCATTGGATTAAAGGATTTCATTCCTCCATGAAAAATTGGTTGGTTTAAAACCCGATCCTTGCTCTGGATGTGTTTGAGGAGGGGAATATGTCCAACATATATCACACTATCAAAGTGGATATTTTAGTTAAAACTTGTGTCACAAAAAATATGTGCTTCCTACACCTCAAATGAGGTGGCGGCCTATAAATATCTCATTCAAGAATTTTGTATCATGTTCACTTATTCCTATGACAAAATATAAAGACTCGAACTTCCTATCATGGAACATTGCATTAACACACGAACTAATGTCGACCTTATGCACCAAAAACAATGATCTATTCATCCTTCTAAAGATTTTTCCATCAAAGTCAAAATTCATAAACTTTGAAACACGGGATTCATCTACATGATTGTGTATACCACTTGGGTATCCAATCCAGTCCCAGTTAATAATAAGCAAGGCATTGTTTGTGTTTGTATTGTTTTTCAATATCTTAATTAAGCTTGTCCCAAAGAAAACTACTTGACCCCCTTCATTTATAAAATTATAAATGCTTCTATGGGGAATAAAGTTATATCCTTCATGGATGGTTTCTAATATTAGAATTAGATCCAAATTCATATTTAGGACTATTACAAAACTACATTCACCACCCCATGGGGAACCTTTGCATATTAACTCATTCCCTTTAGACTTAAAAATATTGGAGCCACCTTTCAGTGTGCCATGCCATATTGTTTCCATCACATGATTGATATTATATTATCATATTTGGTAAACCTCTTGGATCGTTAAAAGAAATTGTCACAATATTTAGAACATACTTGAAAAGTATTTATTAGGTGTCATATATAAAATATTCTCTGCAACCGAATTAAGAGTGTTCTACATCCTAATGGGTTAATTGATAGGATTTATCATTTCCAAACAAGGGATTATTGTTGATCCTTTGAAATTTCAATCCATTCTTGAATCACCCCGCCCCCCAATACATTGCATCAACTGCAAGTTAAGGGAAACTTCTTATGTTGTTTTAGTCCATACTACTCCACATTTATTTCATGGATTTTTGAGATTGTTGTGTTTTAATGTCCCTTTCATATAGGATGAGTAGGATTAAAACTCTCTTTATGCCTTTAAACATGCTCTTACTTTGGAACCTTTGATTAGGCTCTTGGATTTTGTGAAGGATTTTATCCTTTACATTTTGAACTCTCCCTTTTCCATTGTTAGGTCCTCATTCAAGAAGGTGACAACCATATGGGACATGTCATGTTATAATAGTAGAGTCAAGCTAAACTAGTTAACCTATCTAAGAAACCAACAACATATCATAAAATATAAGAACAGGAAAAGAAAAGGACAAGAGAACACCGATATACGTGGTTCACCCTAATGGGTTACATCCACGGGAAGGTAGTCATCTATTATCTCTAGAATGTCTTCTCCAATCTTACAAGAGAGCAAAGCACAAATACCCCAAAGAATATAGATGATGTACAATAGTGTCACAATAGTACCACTTCTACATCAAGAATACATGATATGTAGAGACTCACTTGACCCTATTATATACTAAGAGGTGAGGAGGAATTACTCTCACATAATGCATGTGGGATAATATAATTCTCCAAAATAACATCTCTTAATACAATACCATGGACAAATACTCTACACAAGTAAATACAACACCATATAACTATGGGTTAAATGTATTACTCTTTTACATAAGATTGTAGACAACTTCTGACATAATACAAAGACATTAGTACCTTCCAAGAAATATAATATATTCCAACACTCCCCCTTAATAATGGCTGGGAGAAGGGCCCACACTAACACTAAGGACGGAAGGAGTCATTACTTCTCCCCCTTGATGACAACTTCCAGAAGAACCAAAGCTGAAAAAGAAGAACACTTCGGCTGATGGAATTTGACGATGAACAACCACTTCTCACTGAATCATGAGAGTGCACATGAACCAGGTTGTACGATGAAAGACCCAACAATAAAATTATGAGAACATGTGACATAATCCAATCGTAATATGCCCAGATCACCACAAGAATCATCACAACCATACATGATAGCTGAAGAACTCTGATATAACATCCACACCAGTGTACAGATACCTTATGACAGCCAATACAACAGAACATGTGGCTAAGAACACCACAACAATGTACAAAAAAGATCAGATGGCCAATACACATGTGGATAGAAGACATTCTTCCAATCAAGGTGCAATATAAATATCAGTAGAAGAGCTCAAACATCGAAGAAACAAGACCCCAATGGTCTATACAATGAAAATGATATCATACAGATGAACATCATGACTATAACAGTAGAAGATGGTGCTTCATTACTTCTGGAATAAGGTGAAAGCCTAAATAAAGAACTTATCTGCACAAGAACTTTCAAGATTAAAGCATATAAATATCATAAAACAAAATTTCTCATATAGAAATGAAAATGCTTATATACCAAAGGTTAGCAAACATCATATAAAGGAATGGCAACATAATATGATCAAATAAAATATTAACTTGCTCATTAAGGAAAATGAAGTTACTTTTACACATTAAGTGTCAGCCACAACATATAAATAGTGAGCCAAAGATTTCACTTAAATATATGAAAATTTAGTCATCAAGCAACTAATCTGAAGCATAGGTGCATTTCTTATTAGTATGAGGTTAATATGCAAGAAACGAATACCCTGAAAATGTCAATTATTCCATATAGGAACATTAGAGACAAGTAGGAACAAGATAACCTATGCAATCATAAGAATATAAATCTCATTGCAACAAGAACAAGGTGTTCATGATAAATAGTTCAAGATTTGAATATTTCTCAAAGCCATATAAATATTGAGTAAAAGATGATCAAAATAAACATGACATGAGATATAGATAAATCAAAATGTTTAATATGATCAACATATAGCAAATTATGATCAACTCATGATATCACTTATAAAAAATTATGAAATGACAAGTCACTAATGGTCTTAATCATGGGTTCATTTCTTGTTAACACTATGTAAATATGCAAGAGATGAAATTCCCTGGAAATGTCAATGCTTCCATATTGGAATGTTAGAGACAAATAGCACATGAACTAGATACAATCTCTGCAATACATGCAAAAGAAACTATATCCCAATTAAATAACTTATGACAAGCCAAAAAATATGATATCACATAGATTAAAAAAAATGATTTTACTTAAGAATTTAATTAGCAAGAGCATATAATGATCATAAAGATATTACTTATAAAAGAATGAAATTGTTTTTACACAAAGGTCAGGAATAACATATAAATAAAGTAAATAATGATCAATAGAGAACACATATGAGATTGTTCTTATAAAATTGTTTTTATAAACAAAAAAAAGAAAATAAAAAATTAATTATTAAGTATATTTAAAAAATATTAAGCATTAGATGGTTTATAGCTATCATCATGACAAAATACTAGAGATCCATGTCCTTAAAAGATGCCAATATTTCCATATAGAAATGTGAGACAAATATATAACAAGAACAAGAAATAATATCTTAATAAACATTATTAGAAGCAAAACCTAAACGCAAAAAATGAATAAAAGAAAACTTAAATACTTTACCGTACTAATCTGAATCTGCAAAAAACACAGTTAAAAAAACAGTAAAGGAAAGAGAAACTTTTACTTACAACATTTTGAACAAATGTGCCTAGAAAAGTCCAATCTTTTGTTTTGAACTCACAAGTAAATCCAAAATGGTTGTTCCAATTCCAAAAATAGGTTATAATAAAAAATCCGAGAAGAAATGACCAAGTTATGGCCCTTTTTATAACTGTCATTTTTATTACCAAAAGGAAGCCCATAAATGCACTGTCTTATGTTCTAGTCATGTGAGTGGATCCAAAATGGCTATTCCAATTCCAAAAACAAGTTATAATAAAAAAACTGGTAAAACATGACCAAGTTACACCCCTTTTGTATAACTATCATTTTTATTACCGAAAGGAAGCCCAAAAATACCCAGTTTTATGTTCTGGTCGTGTGGGTGGATCTAGGATGCCATTTCAAATTCCAAAAACAGGTTATAATAAAAATTCCAGTAAAAAATGACCAAGTTACGGCCCTTTTTTATAACTATCATTTTTATAATCGGAAGAAATATCTCCTTGAGGAGAGCCCCAAAATCATGTAGATCTATAGAAAAAATATCAAGAAACCCTTGAAAAAATTTTGCAAAAATCTTACACAACAAGTTAGGGTCAAGGTAAAAAAATGTAGAAATATGCTCAGATCTGAAGAGAAGCCTAATGGCTACCAAAAAGAAAGAAATCTACAACAAAATGACAATGCCCAAATGATAATTGTTATTGATTGAAATCTATAGAAGGTACTAGATCATAGCAACCTGCTCTGATACCATGTTAGACTAGTAGAGTCAAGCTAAACTAGTTAACATATCTAAGCAACCAAGAACATATCATAAAAGATAAGAACAAGAAAAGAAAATGACAAGAGAACACCGATATACGTGGTTCACCCTAATGGGTTACATCCACAGGAAGGTAGTCTTCTATTATCTTCAGAGTGTCTTCTCCAGTCTTACAAGAGAGCAAAGCACAAATATCCCAAAGAATATAGATGATGTATAGCAGTGTCACAATAGTACCACTACTACATCAAGAATACATGATATGTAGAGACTCACTTGACCCTATTATATACTAAGAGATGAGGAGGAATTACTCTCACATATTGCATGTGGGATAATATAATTCTCCAAAAATAACATCTCTTAATACAATACCATGGACAAATACTCTACACAAGTAAATACACCACCATATAACTATGAGTTAAATATATTACTCTTTTACATAAGATTGTAGAAAACTTCCGACATAATACAAAGACATTATTACCTTCCAGGGAATATAATATATTCCAACAAATAATAATTATAAATTCTATATGACTTTATGAGAACTAAATAATTGTTGATGTTGGTGTATAAAATTATTTATTAACATTATAAATTAAAATATAAATTTCAAAATTTTAAAACTATATCGTGATCTTGAAAACAATGTCATCAATATGATTCAATTCCATAATATGTATACAATAAATAATTTATGAATCTATACCCCGGATGCGGGTGTGAGTTAGGCCAATGTGGAGGCTGACATGGCCCCTCCAGCCCAAGCGCAACCCACTATCATTAATGCCCTTTAAGACCCAGATAAATGTGGCTACTCCATAACTCGACGACAGGACAATGCAGTCTCATCGTAGCTTGGGCACCATTACTTCTCCTCCTGGCTGTAGAGCCTTGCACAAGCGCCAATTGATTGCGACGATGGAAAATACCGTGGTCTTCCTGCTTTACTCTGCTGCTCCGCTCTTCTTGTTCATTAGTGCTCTCCAGGTTCTTAATGCTTTCCATGGTCGCTCTACACACCAGGATCACCACCCTCCGCTTCAAGCTACATTAATTTGTCTCTCTGATGCTCCGTGCCAACCGAATTGCACTCCATTATCTGAGCTCGCCAGCCTAGATCCTTGCTCAAGTCAGTCTTCTCATTTCTCTACACAATACCACCCCCCAGCCATGCCTAGAAGATAGAGAGGCACTCCTCGTAGGGAACGAGGACGCCATGCTTGGTCAGAAGGCCAAATTCCCCTCTCTTCTCAGGCTAGCAATAACGGCTTCAACCAGGAAATTCCAGAGGAAGTGCAGAGAATTGTCTCGGACTGGGAGGACGAAGTGTCTGGAGTGCTTGGTGCAGCTGGATGTATGGTGGAGCACTGACAAAACTACTGGGTCTTCAAAAAACTACTCATGTGTCTGGTCCTCATATTTAATCCACTGGTTCCGCCACACCCAGCCCCTCATGTTCAACCACCCTCAGCTCCCCAAGAGACCGCACCACCGGGTCCTCAACCGTTTTTTCCTCAAGCCTCTCCATGTCCACCTGATGCCTTGGGTCCCTCCTTTATTCCACCATAGTGCTCCATTCCCCCTCCGCATCTTCGACCCTCCTCCAGCTCTGCGTATAAGTTCTCATCCAACCCAATTTTCTCGAAGAAGACCTCCCCATTACCCACCAAAAACTCACCTGCATTCCCCGGGAAGGAAAACTCTAGCTCCTATGACGAGGAAATGGCGACATCTGATGACAGTTCAGCGACATCTTCAGGCAAGCATGCACATCTAGCATCTCCAGGTTACACATGTCCAATCACGGAAGAACCATGGCCTGGGAAGAAACCATGATCTGTGGTCGTTACGACCATGTGTCCTTCTGTTTGCCTGCATGGGCTACGTTCAGGTTCCTCACTGGCCATGTGCCGCTCTTTTGATCATGTATGGTTTTAATTTATCTATGTACTGTCCACGTGATGGATTTTTCCACACACTCCTTGAACTGTGGAGGTTATGTCTATGTTTAATTGGAAGGCCTAATTTTAGGTAAAAATATATCAAAATGTTTATTGCCGGGAAAAAAAAATATCAGGGAATAATGTGTTTTGGACCTCCCGTTTCCGCAGGGTGGAAATCGAAAATCGAAATATTCTTTCATGGAATTTTTGATCTTATTTTTCGATTTGTTCTTTCATTCCTTAGACCAAAGTCGAAATTCGGGAATACATTTCCCTTATCAGTTGAAAAAAACTGAATGCCTCGTTCCACACTGCGGAATTGATTTTTCTTTGGAGAAAATTGACTCCCTCTCTCTGCACTACGGAAAGTAGAATGCCGAAACATGGCCCAAGTTCTATTTACGTAAATAACTTTTCCCCCTTTCTTACCTCGGAAAGCTAAAAGCGGAAAAAGAAAAACCTCAAAGTTCCTATTTCTGCAACACAGCAGCAATAACAGCAAAACAAAGCAAGGGTATTTGACCATCTCATAATCAAACTAAATGAATATTCAAAACATTTAAGCAGACTAAAGGAATACCTGCAAATTTAAAGAAGGTGTGAAAACCTTTGTTGGAAATTGTAAAGTGTAAATGAAGTGCAACAGAATCAATATGTGGTTACCTGAAGGTTTGTTTATATGTGCAAAGCAAAGGCGGTGCAACAGCAAATGTGGCAAATACAATATTGTAACAAGATTTTGAAGATCGTCATAAGCTGAGCAAAGATGAAGATATTGACCCATGTCTGAATCATATGACAAGATTTCTTGCATTAATTGAGCAATAATGCATTGATGAAACATTAATGACAGTGGATGAAGGGACATGGGCAAAGTGTATTCAATTGAGTGAAGCACCTGTGAAACAAAACCTCGACCAAATTGTGAGCCTGCTGGACTGAAACTTAGGCTAAACCCACAAAAACTGCTGGACCGAAACTTCCACAAAATCCTCGATGTAAATTCTTGGCAAGGTCTCTGCCGAATCGAGAGAAATGAATTGTAGGAAAGGACAGTAAAATACTATACAAAAAAATGCCAAGGTCGATGGTTTAGGACAACAGATAGAAGTGTAGTGAAAACATGCAAGCCACCTGTCATAAAAACACGCTAAACACCAACTGCAAAGAATGACCCACAACTGGAAATCAATCCATCAAGTCCATCAATCCATTCACATGCAGCACCGGTCGTAATATAGAGGACACCTACGGTCTGCGGGACAGAAGTTCCCCAATCGAGATTGTGGAATCGAGGACCCAACTAAAATGTTGTAAAAAGAAAAAAGTGATCAAAATGGAAATAATTTCCTTTGAAACCGAGACACAACACCTGTCCAGGCTCCATTCGCTAATCCAACGCGACACCTGTCGAATTGTTAATGGCCAGGGAGACGAGGAATCTTTGGAGACTGCATCTCCAAAGGGAAAACTCCTTCAGCGTAATTACTAAAAAAAAATCTCAATAATATAAATTATTTCTACCATACTCTATCCATATCTCTTACTTATAATGCCATATGGATACTCAAAATGAAAAATCCCAAGAAAACGTTGCATCAAAATCCAATTAGGATGTCTCCATTGTGGTATTACATGCCTATTTTCCTTAAAATAAGTCCCTTTCAAACCCCACCACCACGTAGAAGTATTTTCTTCTTTTGATTGAGTTCACTCATGCCAATTATTTCTATTGCACGTGGAAACAAGCAACCCAAAAAAATAGTTTAAATGTTTTTGGAAGAAAATTAAGGTTTTCTGAATGTTGAGCTTTTTGAGTTGATTAATCTTTAATTAATTAAAGTATATGTTTGTTATGATTATATTTTTAATTAAGTGTAGATTGGGTGGTTAGTAGGTATGTTGTTATATTTTTTATTTGGGTTTAAATTTTGCTTTGTGACACTTTCTCTTTGGGAGTCGATTTTGACTACGTAATGTTTGATTGGATTATGTAATTTTGGTCATACCTTGATTCTCTAGAATAGCATGTGTTGGCATTTTTATCGATGGATGTATCCCTCTAACAAATTGTGAACCCCCATTATATATATATATATGTATATACACGCATTATTTAGAAAGTAAATTTTATTATTTAACGTCATGAAATCATAAAAATCATGTTAGTGGTAGAATAAAAGTGGATTTTTTTCAAGTATCAAAGTAGGCATAATGGATTTAATGAATTTTTTAAATGAACATGTTAAACTAAAAATCAAATTATTTCACAAATTCAATGGAGTGATTTGGCTATAACAAACATGCAAATAGCTAAATCCAATAATAAATGGAGAGAAGAGACCATGGGAAAAATATCTTAAATCCAAGGGTAAGTGAAAGAGGAGAAAACGAAGAGAAGAGACCATGGGTGAATTACTGAGAATTTCATTAGAAATAAAAATTGGTATTTCCTTTTTATAGGGTGAGATATATTTATTGTAGTGTAATGAGGAGTTTTTGGATGAAAATAGAGTATCTCTCATACATCACATTTTGTCATTGAGCTAGACTTTTTGCTTTGCTTCAGCCTCTCATACCAATCCAAAATCTTAGTCACTACGTGGCACCGGCATGACCTTGATAGTTGGTATGGATATCAACCATGTGTATCACCTAGAATACATCTAGCCAACATGAATTGACATAATCCAATCCAAGTACCTTATACTTGTGGAATGTTAAGAGTGTCCATTTCACTAGAGGTAATGCTACATAATCGCCACCCAACCATAGGCAACATGTTGTCACCTCCCTCGATCCAAGCATACTTGAACAACCCACTACTCAACGTGAGATCATGATGTCATCCATCTAGGCCAACACATGATCATCCATGAATACCATGCTCATGATTTGTCAAGCATTTACATATCTTCAATGCACTTATCAACATTGTTTCCTTACCATAAATAACACACACAATCCATCACATTGTACTCTACCAAACCCAACTATGTAATGCCTCATCAATCATTTGCCCCTATGAGGGAAGACTTTCTTGCTCCTCCTAGCCTATGGACGGGTACTTTATCCAAAAATTATCACTATCTACCACCTATATATACCTGTGAACTGTAATTGTGGCCACCTAAGCCAAAAGATAGTGCCCTAAAAGCACTAGCAACTAAAGCCATGGGGATCTCGAGTAACGGTCATATTAAGTAGGAAAGGAACATTTACATAAGTTTTTAATAATCGATGAGAATAACACTTCACAAATCAATGAAGCTTTCATGAAAGTAGACAGACATGAAAGAGAACTATGGGGTCTACCATGGAAAACAATGTAGAAGAATAGAAGATGATTCCTAACATGCATATAAGGAATAACTAACAAAATTTCCAAATATCTAAGGGAAAACAACATTAGTACAATTTTGTTGTCACCAAACATCATTAAGAAACTCTCTAGATTGGTGAAAGATCCAATTAACTTGAGATTGAAAAAAGGATTTTACCAAATCTTATGCTTTGTGGGAAAATCATTACATCAGTGAAATAGGGAGCTCCATACAAACAAGAATAAAAGAGCATAGTGCAAACATACTATGACATGTCTTCTAAGTTTACATTGGTAAAGTATTCACACAATACTAAACATCCCCTTAAAAATGAAGAAATGAAAACCCTAGCCAAAGTCACTAAGTAGCTAGAAAGGAACCTCAGTGAGGCAATAGAGACAGTAAAAAAACTCAGTTTGTCTAAATTGGGATGATGGTTTAACTATTAGTCAAACATGGTTTCCAACTCTCATTCAATAATAAATAAAAGATAATGATTGGATAGATATCTTACAAAATTGATGTAGGAAGTCGAATTAGTATTAATATAGTATCGTTTCTATATTTATTAATTCAATGATGAATAACCTGTTTTGGTCCTAATGATGAGCCCAAGAGGAGGCTTCAAATAGTTTCGATAAAATGGAACAAATTACAACTACTCCTAATGCCAATTACTATATCACTACAAACTCTTAACTAATACAACTTATAAACTTTATTATCATAGCATTTTAGCCAAATTTATATTAAATTTGAAACCATTATAGTATGCACTCAATTAGGCCTATGAGCTATAACCAATATAACTTTTTTTTCTAAAACTTTTATCATTCTATATAAAATAAAATAATTACTTTGTGTACGTACTCCTTTATATAGAAAATATATAAGCAATTGGAGGCCATGGTGTTCTCTCATATCTCAAAATCCATCACATTTGTCAAAAGGGTTGTGCCCTCTTGTCTAGTGCTTCAATTTTACGGTTGGTGAAGGACAAAGAACTTGGTGGGAATGAACCTCCACTCTTCTTGGTAATCTTGTCCCCACCCTAAGGCCAAATGTTTTGAGCCATGGCCTTTATCATTAATATTGCAATATTTCAATGCGTAGACGTGTTCATATAAAGTTGCTTAAATAAGCCATTGTATGCTACATGACATGGCTTTGAAGAAACAACATGTTAGAACATGAACATATACATATATATACTCGAGATGAATAATAACAGCTTTTCTATCATCATCGTCATATATACATAATATGACGATTAAGGGTGTGATAGCCTCTTCGTTATCATCATCACAATCAAATATTTCATAATATGGATGAAGGGTGTGAATGCCTCTTCTCTATCGTCATCATAAGGGTTACATAACATGTTAATCGACAATCAATATAAATCTAAACTAATATGAATCAATCAATATACATTTAAACTAATATGAATCTATACTCCGTTTGGAGTGCACGCATAACAAGGTATATGAATTAAGTGTTCCATGGATTTATCAATGTATGTAATATAAGAATATTGCATTTTCATAGGATTATGCATTGAAGACATAAAAAAATACATTTGAAAATTATTATAATCAACTAATGTTATATAATGAACCAATGTCTATCTTTTTCACAGGTGAAGTGTTGCACCTTGAACTTACTTTTTATAAAAATTGAACTTGTTATAAGAATTGAACTTGAGTGGGGAGAGTAACATTTATTCCTCCCAACCACCCAAGCTACAACCATACCTCAATTGCAACATATACAATTTCACTCCATACCTCAATTACATACACATACAATTTGATTTAATAAACCCTTCATCATGGAAATATAAAATTCCAAAATGTAAAAGCTTTATACACCTTGAACATAGCCCACCTAAACCCTTTTATATCACCAAACAAATATTCTTTATGGCAAGATAGAGGCTTAAGACCCAAAGGAAAAGGGAGATCCCCTTTTGTTTCTCGTCTTTGGCTTATGATGTATTCACTAGAAAAGAGGCACTCATCTTTTATTTGAAATCATTTGTTAAAATAAAATACTATTATATTTTCTATGAAAATCATTTGTTAAAATAAAATCATTTTTTTAAGTATAGAAAGAAAAAAAATCGCATTGCATTTCCGCTTATTGATCATAACTAAAAATCTCTCGATAGTATAAATTAATTCCACCCTACATGGTACTCATGGATGGAATTTTACGGGTAAATTCTTATTATGGGTCAATTTACCCGTCAAATACAACTAAGATTTTGTTTGTTACTGGCAATTTTGACGGATGTCCATCATTTGAAATTCCAACCCTGATGATACTCAACCCATATCTATGTCTTATTAATGGCATATGAATACTCAAAATTAATTTGAAAAATCCCTAGAGAGAGTAAGTTATTTCAAAGTCAAATAAAAATGTGAAAAATGTGACCCATTGTGGCATTGCAAGGTTGTTTTCCATAAAATTTAAGACCCTTTCAAACCCACCTCGTAGAAGCACTTTCCTTCTTTAGATTGAGTTCACTCGTGTCAATTTTTTCTATTGCGTGTGGAAACAAGGAACAAAATGAAAATATTTTAAATCCAAGTTTTGGAAAAAAATTAAGGTTTTCTAAATTGTGAGCTCTCTAAATTTATTAATCTATAAGTAATGAAAGTATATGTTTGTTACGATTGCATTATACATTATTCATAATTTGTATTTTATTATTTAACGTTATCTTATATCATAAACATCACATTTTTTGTTTGCAAGAAATGTTCATCACTCGAGGCCAATGTATTTCCACCATTGGATAAGATAACCACAAGGGCATCTAAGTCGTCAAAGTCACCTAGCGATTGCACCTAATCTGGGCCACACCAACCTTTATGATGGCTGGAAATTTTGGGTGTCTTCTCCCAACTAACTCACCCCTAAGAGGATTGAACTTGGGTCGCATTTCTGATGAGACCCACCCCTTAACCGAATGAGCTAGCGAGATTTGACTCCATCATAAACATCACATTAGTGGTAGAATAAAAGTGGATAAGTATCACAGTAGGTTTAATGGTTTTAATGAATATTTTTAAATGAACGTGTTAAACTACAAAGCAAATCATTTCTCAAAGTCAATAGAGTGGTTTGGTTATACTAAACATGTAAATACTTAAATATAATAGTAAAATAAAGTGTAATGCCTCGACGGTAAGCCTTGAAAATGTGTAATGTTGTTATTTGATTGTTATAGTGGCACTAGGTGCTTGGACTATGGACTATGGATATTATATTATTATTGTTATTTTATTATTATACTTGTCTCTAATTAAATAATGGCTCAACATGGACAACAACATTGTTGGGGGGTCTTCAGTTCCACATGTGAAGGGGTTGGGGTTAGGAGTTGTGACTACCCCCTAACAGTACTCTAGTCTTTATAATTTCAATGTTATTGGACCCTGGTGGTCCTAATTTGTCTAATTAATATGTTGCATGCACCTTGCAACCATACACCATGCACCATGAACCCATGCAACCATGCACATGCACCCATGAAACCATGCATGCATGCATCCATGCACCATGCACCATGCCCCTAGTACTCTAGTGAACTAGAGTAGTTGTGTGTCAAGAGGCAGACTTGTTAATTGGTAGTTGTCCTTAGTTAATTATTTTCTAAAGCTAGTGGTCTTCAGTTAATGAGATGAATTCAAGTCATCCTTAGTTAATTTGAGCATTTTTGGGTCATTTTGAATTACCTTCATGTACGATGAGTAATTTGTGGGTAAACTCAAGTCAATTGTGATGGCTTTGAGATAGTGTTGACAAATTTGAGTTAGCCATTGGATAGGAGTGTGTTTTTTAGTGGTTTAAATTCAGTCTCAGTGGATTCAAGTTACTATGTTGAGAAATTGAATGGGTCAGACAGTGGTCTTGAGGGGCACTCTGTGATTGAGAGTTGTTTCTCAGTGGTCTCTAGTCAATCTCTTGGAGGCAATTCGAATTATCCAAGAGGAATTTGAATTGCTTAGTAGGTCATTGATTCTTTCATGGTTGAGTTTGTTGGTAAGTGCAGAGAGTGGCCTTGACAAATGGACTTAGGTACATATCATCAGAGACATGTAACTAATAATTAGTGTTCATTTAATCATGATTAACTAGTAAAAAGGGATGTAAGTGTTCACGAAAATGATTCCACAAGAACTAGTTAACTAGTTGTTCAATAGAAATAACTAGTCTTGCACAAATTCGACACGCAACCATTCCAATGAACCAAAAATTGAACCTATGGATATTATCCACGTATTTAAGCATGCATGTAAAACAAAATAAATTTAAATTTGTGGTTCAGATCCTTTCGCATAAACGGTGATTCTTCCAACCAAATTCCAATTCAACTAGTTAACATTTATTGCAAGGATTTGAATCAAATCGACTGAACCAAAACTCAAGCATTCATTTGTAAAGGATCACACCTGAAAATTAGCCACCTACGAAACAAATAAAATGTTAATAATAGAGCATATGGTTGTACATTCCATAAATTACGAAACAAATATTTAAATCTACAAACTAGTTACCAATTTTCACCAAATTGAAGCTAGTTTTCATTTCTAGTTCCCCAATGCAAAACAATAAGAAAGTAATGACTGTTTTAGCTCATGAGAAGCATAGAAGAAGTCACCTATAGTGAAATGGATGTAACTTTATGCTCATAAACCATCATCTTATTAATTCACCAACTAGTTAGATCTACTTCTCTGAACTGAGTAGAAATTAAGGAAATAAGTAAAATAAATGTATAGACTATTCATAGAATCATTCATAATACATTTCAAATATAAATACCATGTATTTTCAGTCTTATTAGAAGTACATATCATGTGTACATTTCATCAAACAATTCTCATGTAAATTCATAAAACCATCTAAAAATGATTCTTTCGAAGGAACTAGCGAATGGAAAATAAACTAGAATTTCAATAAGAAAATCCAAGGATTATCTAGGAATTATTCAACACACTTCTTCATACATTTCAAGTGTAAATTATCATATCTGATATTGAATATATCAATCAGAAATTTTCACAAACACTTCTCATGCCAAGTCTCGAAACTAGATAAAACAACTCAATTGGTAAGCTAGTATTCGAATAAAAGCTAGAAACATTGTATGGAGGTGTTTTTTATCATTCCAGTGCTATTGTACATTAGATATTCATATAAGATAAATAACAGGGGAAAAATATCTGATCTATAGCATAGGTACCAAATAAAGTTTTACTCAAGCAACTTGGTCACAAATTACAAGAACTAGCTATCTAAGTTTTCTCCAAAACTAGTAGCACAATTTAACTAAAATTCATGAGAGATTTCTTCCACATTTAGCTCATACATTTTGTCAAACATTTCATGTGAAACCATATAAAAATTAGATCAGAACCCAAATAATGAAATAGACATGAAATAGAGCACTTATCTTGCAAGATATGAAACCAAAATCGATCGTGCCACCTTCCACCTAGTTGTAGACACAATGCAAGCCAAAGTATCACTTTGCAATGGTCACCCCTGAGTCGGAACCATGATGGCACAAGAAAGAGTGCACTCAAACACAATATTACAACATAAGTACAACCACAAATCCATTGGAAAGTGGATTCCACATCACCTCCAATCCAGGATTTCCAGTTGCAATTCCAGGACAAATTTTTCATGAAATTAGTCCATCGACAACCTAATGGAAATTTCTTCTCGAATTCCACTCTAGGGATATTCCAATGCCTCCAAGAAAAAAGTTTCAGCAATATAACAATCCAACCTCAAATCCAATGGCAAGTGGATTTCACATCACTTCCAATCCAGTATCTCCAGAGGCAATTCTAGGACAAAGTTTTTAGGAAATTATTCCAACCACAACCTAATGGAAATTCCTCTTCAACTTCAAATCCAAGGAAATTCCAGTGGCTCCAGGACAAAAAATTCAGGTATATAAAATTCCAACCTCAAATCCAATGGAAACTTGATTCCACATCTCTTCCAATCCAGGATCTCTAAAGGCAATTCTAGGACAATTACTAGTGTCTCCAGAGTAACTCAGCTTGGGCACAGGCTCAACAAGGGCACATCAACTAGAAAAATATCATGCTAGGGGTAGCAAAATCGAATTCAA
The DNA here is from genome assembly GCA_001517045.1 of Pseudotsuga menziesii. Lineage (NCBI taxonomy): Eukaryota > Viridiplantae > Streptophyta > Pinopsida > Pinales > Pinaceae > Pseudotsuga > Pseudotsuga menziesii. The sequence goes on from LPNX010662178.1 coordinate 432,858, forward strand.
AATTACCAAGGAAAGATCCAAGAGAATGAACAATGAATCAAGAGAGCCCATCCCACACAAGCCAAAATTGAATTCCTCAAGAGCGATTTGAATTGGGAGAGAGAGAGAGAGAGAGAGAGAGACAAGGGATGAGTTACATTCCAAAAATAAAAAATAGGAGTTACACATCATGAGGATACACCAAGAGACACACTAACCCACTCAATATTTCACACTAGGTGAGAGACAGACTCTAACACTAATAAAAAAATTAATCCCGAGATAAATCAAACCAAGGACTAACATAACATGTGAGGGTACACAACCAAGAGAGTCCACCAAGTCCACAAGAAGGGTGCATAACATCGACATAGACACAAACACAAAGGTAACATTTTTCCCGCATCCCTTTGCTCATAACATCACGTTCCTCAGACTCCCTTTTGTGGCATCGATCAATCTAGTTGTTTTATTTTATTAATTAATTAATAATCTCCAACATAATAAAATTAATAATAATAATGTGAAAACCATAGTCTCGGAACCTTGTGCCATAATATCCAACATAAAAACAATAATAATATTTCTAGGGGCTGAACCAAAGGGTATTAAATCTCCCTCCCCTTAAACCATACATTGTCCTCGATGCATAATACATACATGCTTTTGCAAAACTTTTAGAAGGATCACAACATTCAATTTTCAAGTATTCCTTCTCAGAACTCCTCTTCTTAGAAAAAAAAAATACTTCCCACTACTACTTTCCTATATGTTGCCACCTTCTAGAACAATCGAGTTTGGTTGTGGAGTTAAGAAGCGAGTTTGTCTTCCATGATTGAGAATAAAAATAATAATATATTTCTAGATGATAAAATATTACAATGAGGCTCTCCTTTATAAAGCTTGAGCATGCATAGTGAAGGGTTACGCCCTTTCACCTTAGTAAATAATAATTCATTATTATTAATTAATATATCATTTAAATATTCATAATATTTCCTTCCCCTTGGGAAATCTTTGTCCTCAAAGCTTGATTTTTCTAATGTTGTTTTTCACTCGGAATCGGTGTCGGTATTAGAATCGGACAAGACTTCTTTTGCAGAGACTTGTACTTCCTTTCCATTAATGATTTTGCATTGTACTATTTGACTGTTCCTACATTTATGGCCTGGGGTCTATTCATCACCGCATCGACGACATGTGTTTTTTTTTCTTTTTTCTATTATCGGAGTAACTGCTAGACGTTTTTGACCTATTTTGAATTTCATAGGCATATGATTGAGGTTTGTTGCAATGATGACATGGTGACCAATTTTTTTCACAATATCTACATTATGTCTCTTTTTCTTGTCGACAATGGTTATCACCTCTTATTTTTATTCCTTCCAATTTACGTTCCACTAATTTTGCTTTATGTCTTTCCAATTCTATGTTTTGTATGCCATGCATCTTTAATTCTTTTTGGAGGTATGGTTTAAGACCTCCTAAATATGTTTCGATTCTTTGTTTGTCAGATAACCCAAATACTCGTACCAATAGGGATTCCTAGTGATGTGTGAATTCCTCAATGCTTCCGTCCTGTTATAATCTAGTAAGATTTCTAAAAAATTCATCTTCTGTGATTCCTTGAAACCTATTAAAAAAATCATTTTTGAACAAGTTCCAGGTGTAGGAAAAAATGTCTCTCTTCCACCACATGTACCCATTATGGGCATACCCTTCCATATTTATTGACGCATATTTCACCTTCTCATCGTCAGATTCAATATTGTAGATGTCGAAGTACTCTTCTGCTTTGTTTAACCAGATAACACATTGGTCTTCACTTCCATTGTATTTCGACAACTCTATTTTTTCCTTAGGTGGGTACACTATGTACGGATGATATTGGTTGCCTTTTGCTTTACGGCTTGATGGTGGCTCAAAGATATTGGATGATGCAACCAACATATTTGAACTGATTCATTTTTTGCAGTAATTTTTAGCCTTTTCCTTCTCTACTATCTTACTGGTAGCGTATATTTTGTTGTTTACTTGTGCCTCCATATCTAGTAGTACTTTTGTTTCTATCTCTTGTTTAGGCGTTGCATTGTTAATCTTCATTTGTTTTTGCAAATCTTCTTGATTCTTAGCGAGTGTTTCATGTGTGGAAATGTGAAATGAGACATCTAACATGTCTGGACTGCGAACATGGTTTGTACTAGACATTAGTTTTTGTAACACCTCCATTAATGTATTATGGTTCTACGTCATGGTGCTCAAGTTCTGTGTTATGGTGTTTATGTCTTAAGTCATGTTACTCATTTTTCCATCCAAGTATTTTTGTTTCTCGTTCATGATGTCCAATTTTTCATCTATCATTATTTCTAGAACCAGAACAACTTCGTCTTTGATTTCTTTCTTAAGCACTGTATTGTTATTTTTCATTTCTTCCTTCAATATTTTTTGGTTAGCAACGAGGGCCTTGATGGCCTTCTCCAATTTCTCAATTTGGTCTTTTAATTCAACCATGGTATTGTTCCTTGTATGTGGAGGTGAGTATTTGGACGTTATTTTGGCTTTATATGGGTAAAATAATAAAAATAAAAATATATAATAATAATGTCACTTTTATTGTGATATTATATACTTTTTATTTTATTATAACTTTAATATAAAATTTTAATAAAAACAAATTTATTTTTTAACAAAATTAATTATTACAAATTTGATATTATGTAATAATAACAATTTTATTATACTATTTGTTTTTTATTAAAATTTGTTTTTTGTTTGGAATGGCCGCAACAACGTGGAGTGGTCATAATGTAGCAGCAAAGGGGTTTGTGAGAGGTGAGGAGACACGAAGGATAGAGCAAGAGAAGAGGAGAGCGGGTTGGGGAAATGGTGTTAGGTAAGAGTGCGGTCCAGGAGGGGTTGGAGGAAAGAGATGGAGGAGGAGTTACGGTGGAGGTTACAATGGTGTGAGAATGTAGAGATGGGATCAATGCGTGGTCTAGAGCGAGGTGGAGTAATGGACAAGGATGAGGCGTGGGGGAGAGGTCACAATAAGCAGCGTGGATGCAAATGTAGGATGAGTGTGTGGCTGGAAGCGAAGGATAGAGCATAGGAGGGAGGAAAAAGAAGGAGAAAGTGGTGGTAGTTGGATGCATAGGGGGGAGCAGTGGTGGTTTGTGTGGGAATCTGGATGGACAGACATGAAGGGAACAGAATGTGGAAGCAATGTGGAGGCCAAAGTGAGAGCAGGGGTGTGATATGGAAGATGTGGTGGGTGAAGAGATGTGGTGGTAAGGGAAAGATAGAGGAGATGAGAGGAGTACACAAGACCAGTGAAGGAGAATTGAAAGTGGGGGTACCATGGAGAGGAAATGGAATAGCGGGGAGAGTTAGGAGTCAGTGAGCTCAATCCAAGCTCAAAGTAGGAGGAGAGAATCCTCTCTGATACCAATGAAATAACCAAGTCTGATTGTGGAGTTAAGAAGTGAGTCCGTCTTCTATGATTGAGAATAAAAATAATAATATATTGATAGATGATAAAATATTACGATGTGGCTCGCCTTTATAAGGCTTGAGCATGCATAGTGAAGGGTTACGCCCTTTCACCTTAGTAAATAATAATTTTATTATTATTAATGAATATATCATTTAAATATTCACAATACCTCCTATGGGATCATCATCCCATCTAGGCTTCCTATGTGAGAACTAGGACTAGTAGAGATGACTCAAGGAAGAAAGGTTCGATCTTCAATCCCCTTCACAGGGTATCCAATCCTCTTCATAAGCCCTTCAAACCTTCAACAAGGAAAATCAAATTCCAATCACCCATTTGATTAACATCAGGTATAAAAAAATATGATACATAATATAAGCATTAGAGGAAATTTGGGATCTAAAATGGGCCATATAAGAAAACGCGCCAACAACAAATTTTGTGAGATGGAATTCAAGAACCAATAGTATTTCAATAAAATGAGTCAACCATAATGGTTGAATTGACATATTTGTCATAAAAGAAAACTACTTTTTTTGTTCATATTTTCGACATATCTCCATGTCTTTTTACTCAAATTTCAAGCAGGAGAGCTCATTGGATGCGGAATTTAATTCCGCATCCAACGAGTACCCACACTGCATACTTTTTATGGACCCCTCTATCCCAAAAACAAGAAATACCTGAAAAATCATGATGATGATGTCATCATCACGTTTTTTCAGGTATTTCTTGTTTTTGGGGTAGCGGGGTCCGTCAAAAGTATGCAGTGTGGGTACTCGTTGGATGCGGAATTAAATTCAGCATCCAATGAGCTCTCTCGCTCAAAATTTGAGTAAATACATAGGGAGATATGTCAAAAATACGAACACAAAAAGTAGTTTTTTTCATTCTTTCTCCAAAATTAATAAGTATTATTTTATTATTTTAACTATTATTTTATTATTTTCCTTAGGAGGCCCATTTTAGACCCCAAATTTCCTCTAATGTCTATTCGTTAACCACTAAACCATTTTTTCTTCAACAAATATTATTGAAATAGAGATGTTTCTTCAACAAGGATGATTTTTCACATTCCCAATAGACACATTGTTAGCTATAAACATATATACCATTCCACAAGATTCATAAAATACATCCTCAAGAAATAAATTCTAATTAATCACATGAAACACTTCAAAGGCACATGAAATAAATTCCATTTCACTCTACTTCACCTATGATGCATGAAATACGTCAAAGGTACATGAAATAAATTCCATAACCTACATGCAACAACATATTAGTTCCAAGTACATTTCAATAGTATAAAAAATTAGAATGTATGCATTATTTATCTATGGTACAAACATAATCTATCTTGCAGCTACTAGCTTGGCAAGACCAACAATATCAATTACAGGAACTACAACTCAACAAGACCTTTACCACATATCAAGAACACGCATAAGAGTAGTTAACATATTAAGTCAATTGGATGTGTAAGTTCCATAATCCACCCAACCATGGGCACTTATCTGACATATACTATTTTGGTTGTGAGTCACCCCAACCTGGGAAATGGTATCACTAGGACAAAGGGGAAATAAAAATCCTTTATGGATTTCTCCTTATTGACTAGACATCAATTACAAAGCCATCCCAATCAATCAATCACATTAAATGCATCAAGTACATAGGCATTCTACAATAAATGCATTCCAATCCATTAATCACATGAGATGCATTACCAAGATGCTTTTACATGATTTATCATCCTGATACTTTTCCTACAAGGATACATGAGGTATCACCAAGATATTTTTCCAACAAGATGCTCAAACTATCACTGTGATATTTTACAAAGATGCCTTTCAACGAAGGTGCCGCATGGAGGCCCTAGCAAGATACTTTCAACAAAGATCACAAGAATATATATATATATATATATTCTCTTTTCAACAAGACCACCTGGATAGTTTTCTAACAAAGATACTAGTACCACATTCTACACTAAGATAAACAAAATACCACCAAGTTATTACCAGCATACCTTTCAATAAAGACACAAAGATACTTTTCTAATTAAGATCACAAAGATAAAGGTTACAAAGATCACCTAAATATTTTTTGCATTATAGTGTAGCAGGAAAAACAAACTTATATGCAATGGTTCCATTCTAACTAAGAACCAAAAAGTGCCATAACAACTAGTATTTAAACATGCTACTTTTCATCTCAACACAGAGCATAAGTCCTCTTTAGAGAACATTCAAAAATCCATTATACATCAACTAATAGTGATCAATATCAGCCAGTAACATCAACCATTGTCAATCATACATTGACCATCATGCATACATCATCCATACAAACGATAGTCCTTAATACATAAATTCATAATACCTAAACCATATATCAATCATATATCGATCATGTACTATCAACCAATGACAACCATACATGCATCAACTGACCATACAAACATTAATCCTAGTACATCAATCACAATACATAAACCATAATACATCATCCAAAATAAATCAACCATCATACATCAACTAGGATACATCAACCATAATACATCAATGAGAACACATCAATTAGAATACATCCACCAAAATACACCATCTATACACACATCAACTATAACAACAAAGAACAACCAATAATAGCCATACATATAGTGATGATAATATCATACATGTATCAACCATTAATCAACCAATGGCAATCAATAACAACTAATAGAAACCAATAAAATCAAACAACATGCATCAACTATAGCAATCATATCTAATAATTACTAGTTATCATAACATTATATATAATTATCAGCACATGATGATACATATAGTATCCATATATTAATAATACATGTATATAACTAACATCACACAAACACTACTAATACTGCACTTATGTAAACACTCAACACATACACAATCATACATCTTTCCTGCATACATACTCCATCAATAGAAATGTTATACATACTTTGAGGGAAATCTCATATAATCCCCATATACTAACCATACATTATGTTACTAATTATTTACGCGTATCAAGCTACTTATACTATCAACCAAAGTAAATACATAGTCACCTCAAACAACCAAACATCCTACCACCAAAATGTTCTAAATAATTACTAGATATACAACACAACATCATACACTCATACCATACACCATACTTACTATTACTATGTATTATTTCTATATATGTGCCCATTTTATCTACATACATATTATAATTCTCCAATCATATATCATATTATTATTAATCATATACATAACATATTAGTCATATAACCTACATTTTATACACCTGTATAAATATTATGGTATACCATAATATCCATATAATTATAATGGTATAATTACTTAACCCAATATTATCATAGTAGATACGCATTATAACATATATACTAAGACAACACTGTTAATCACACTATACTTCCTAATACTTCAAAATACTCCCAAATACTCCCAAAATACTTCAAAACACTTCCAAATACTCCCAAGTACTTCTCAACACTTCCAAATACTCCCAAATACTTTCAAACACTTCCAAATACCTCCAAATACTTCCAAATTTTACACTTACTTCATTATATACGTTCACATATATACATATAGTATATTCACAATATCACATACATGTAATACTAATAATTATTGCATATAATAAAATACATATTACAGTATTTACAAACATACATGCATTCATATATATACTTTTAACAATTATAAGTGTGTGTGTGTGTGTGTGTGTGTGTGTGTATGTGTGTGTGTGTGTGTGACACATATTATACAATTATATATGTACATTTAACATTTATATTATGCTCCACGGTTGCGGGTTTTTAAGCATAGGGTATACATGCAGCCTCCCACATGCACGTTAATCGCAAGAAGTGTACCGAGCGGGGATATTTAAGGAGGACAAATGGTCAAAAGGTCATTCATTGCAAGCATGTGGGTGATTTTATGCATCTGGTTTTGTACGAGCGCATGATCGAAGATGGCTAAGACTGATGGGGAAGGTACGATGGCGGGATGGAACTTGATGCAGGAAATTATGGCAGGAATGGGGATCATAGTGACCCCAATGTGTCATAATGGGAAAGTCACGTTGTTTTTCATGGTAAATTCTCATGCCATTTTGATAAATTAATCACCCAATCATTTCTCCGAAACAGAGAATAGTAACTGTCACATCCCCACCCCTCAACCCGACGATGGAGAGGACACAACCTACGCTATTGTTGCTATCAAATGGACAATCTAGCCCCATAATATATAAAAGAAAATGCATTGAGGTAAATACATACACATGCAGATGTATAATTCATTAAACAACAAAAGCAAATAAATTCATTCACATTCAAGAATTCAACATGTTCATGATAATTTACAAAACAAATACAGTTGCAGGGTTAAATACAAGAAGTACTTATCTTGAGAAGAAGCTTCCCCGCAACTAGCTATGTCACTGCAACGTTCCACCCAACCATAGGCCAATGTGCTCATCAATCTCTCAACATCACTGCCACCCTTGAGCTGGGCATGATTTCCACAAGGAACTAGGGAACAACAGGCTTACACACAACAAGACCATACAGCCATAGTCAAGCCAACACACAATTAGGTTTCACAGACTGTCTAGCTAAGCCAATGAACAATTGGGTTTCAAATGCTATTAAGGAAACAAGCCAATAACATAGGGGTTCCTTGGACTTATTCAACCAAGCAAACAATCACATTCAAACACAATCAACCCTTTAATAGATGGATTCTGTGGACTTACTCAACCAAGCCAACATAAGGATGCCCTTCCCAGCAAAATACAAGTTCTAGGTTGTAGAGAAATCTTTGGAACCCACAAACATAAATGGTAGATGGGGAAAACCAACCCAGGGTGAGAAAATACAATTCCAGGAATCATTCTTGGGCAATATGGGAGCAAACTCGACCACCATAAACCCCCAATTCGTACATCTAAACTCAGAAAACGTTTATGGGCATAGCAACAACAAAAACGACCATCATTCACACCCAAATCGTGAATCCCAAAATCAAAAAATGCATATGGGAATATCAGAAGCAAATTCAACCTCAACAAACACCCTTGCACATTCACTTGGCAACACAGAAAATGAATTATGGGCATGGAGAAATGAAGAATATAGCAGAGATCGTGAGGGGAAAATGTCGAGCAAGCTTAGTTGCATGAGGAAAGGAAAAACATCATCTATTCACCCCCAGATCGTGGTTCTCCTTTGACTATTTACTAAACAATATTAAAAACAGATTTTTCCCAGTCGTGGAAGGAGGAAACAACCACAAAAACGTGAAGGGAAGAGCCCAGTAGCTCCAATTGCGTGATAGAGAAAAATGTATAAGTCCATAATGGGATGGGCATGCATTCCTAATAATTTACTTACCCAAGAAGTCAAAAACATGTTTGCCAAAAATGGGTGGCTTCTCAATTTCGAATTTTACTCCCATGCTCCTCCCATCCCCGTGCATTAACTTCCCCAACCAATTTCTAAATGACTGGGCACAAAAGACAAAAATGGGTAGTTGGCAGTTTTATGTGTTCTCCCTTTGAAATTTGGCTTTATCTTATTGGCTCAAGGGTTTGAATGTTTCCCCGTCCCTATTCCTTGTGAAATCATGCCCCCATATCTTTAACATTGTGGCGCATAGCTAGTTGTGGTATTTTTATTAATTTGCATTTTTACATGATGTCTCAAAACATAATGCGCCTGGATAGCACATAAACCATCGGCATCGATTTTAACTGTCGAAACATAAACACTAAATCCATGGTGGGGCCTTTTCCTTGAGCTCCACACCATGATTTATTAATGCTATTTACATCATATGCAATTCAATACCATGGGGTCGAAACCAAGGCACACATTCCCCTTCCCCTTGGGGTCAAAACCGGGGTTTACAGTAGAAGAGAATTGTTAGAATTGTGGGATCTAGGATCGAGACTTTGAAGAGCTGACAAGAATAAATGGGTGTGGTGGAACAAAGGTTTAGGATGGTTCTGGGATATCAAACTCGTGCGACATGTGAGGAACCTTGTCCAGGGTAATATCCCCAAGCGACATCATGCTAGTCATGAGAAAATCCACGCAACTCAGGTCTCCTTGAATTATTGGGTGACCATACCCTTGGTCATAAGAGCATATTTGGAAATGTTATAAGTGAGAGTGTGGACAATAGTCCTTGAGAATGATTCCACTTTGGATGAAGTAGCGTTATAGATATGGATATAGGATCTAGGTTCAATCTGGGGAAGGAAAGGGATTTATGAGAAGATGATCACCCTTTATTGGGTCATTAAAGGTTTAATTAGAAAAGCATTGCTTGAAAAGGAAGAAAAATTCGATGGAGATGAAATCCACATGGATATTTGGAAAGAACTCTAAGCGGATACCAAACTTCTCCACATGAAAATTGATGCCATTGGAAAGGAACTTGGGATCCCTTACCTTCCCAGAATGGGATACTTTTAGAATGGCATGGTAAGGGAGGTAGTTGGAGCTGATGGGAGCATGACTGGAGCCGATGGAAACATGCTTGAATCAGACTGTAGTTCACCTGCTACTAATATCCAAAGCGAGGAGAGCGTCGAAAGGGATGCTCCATCGTTGGTTAGTCTATAGATGTCGTTGGTGTTTCTTCTGGTGGATACACCTATTTTGTTTCTGTGTTTAGTATTTTGGATAATCATGATGGGATGGGTCTGAAGTATCGACTATTAGAAGACAATATTATGTTGTAGCTCCATGTTTTTATTTTGATAGGAATGATGTCACATCCCCACCCTTCTACCAGCGAGAGGACGTGACATTACCACTAACAGTATGGGCAACTAACCCCATAAACGTAAACATAAAATTACATTGAAGTAAAAGATGCAATTATGCATTGTCTAACATCATTAATCAACATTATAGTGGAAGAAAATATACATTCAACATAAGGAACATATTCATCATAATTCATATAAACAATACAGTTGCATGGGTAATTACACGAGAATACTTATCTTCGAATGAAGCTTCCCGCAACCAGCAATGCCGCTACAACATTCCACCTAACTATAGGCTAGTGTGCTCATCAATCTCTCAGCATCGCTGCCACCCCCGAGCTGGGCATGATTCCCCAAAGAAAAGGAAACTAAGCAAGCTCACACATAGCCAAAGATATGTCAAAAACTCAGTCAAGACAAATCTATGTTTGGGTTTATCAGACTGTCAAGGGGATGGAAAGGCTTGTTTTCTAAGATAGTGAGATCAACCATAAAGCTATGGACACCTGCACAAGATCTGAATTGGATTTCCCAACACATACACACCCAACACAAGGAATCATCTCCTTCTCTATTGTACAGTCCCTCAGGCTATGCATTCCCCTCAGGTGCTATTCAAGATGTGCAGTAAGGAATAATCAGCCTTCAAGATCCCTTAGTGAGGTTCCTCATGCATTATATTTATAAAGCAGTTTACCTCTTCCACTCCTAACTGGATTCAGACCAAATCAAAGAGCATAACAACTCAGACCAAGGAAAGGGTGCACATACAGCAAAATACCAATTGCTGGTCTTTAGAAAAACGTTGGGAAACCTAAAAATGGATTTACAGATGGAGAAAAACACCAACGAGGGAAATGTGATCTCAACAATCGTTTAATGATACCATAGAGCCAAAATCGACCTCTGTAAAAACCCAAATCACATTTCTAATTTCCGAAGGTGACTATGGCAATATGGGAGCCAAAACGACTGCTATAAACCCCAAAAATGTGAATCTAACTTCTTGGCCACTCAGCAATGTAAAAACGGTTCCCAACCATTGAAAAATCCATGAAAATGTAGGAAAAACGTAAATATTCCTTGCCCACTTACTGAACAATACCAAAACGAATTTATGGGCATGCAAAAATGAGGAAAATGACTCCAAACATGAAGGGTGAACACACAGGAAACTTCAGCTGCATGAAGGAAGCCCACGTGAAGGAGAATGGTGAGGAAAAATGGAAAACATGGGTGTATGGCCAAATGGGCATGCATTTTGGGTGTTTATTTGCCCCAAAAGTCACAAATGTTTTTCCCCAAAAATGGGTTTTCCCCAAATTCGAATTTCCTTTCCCATACTCTTCCCATCCCCATGCAATAACTACTTCAACCAATTTCTAGCAGAATTAAATGATTGGGTGAATGAGACAAGAAAGGTAGTTAACTGTTTCATGGGTTCTCCCTTTGACATTGGGATTTTCCCCATTGGCCCCAAAGGTTAAATACCCCCCCCCCCTTATCCTTAGGAAATCATGCCTCCACTTCATTATTTGTTGCATATACATAGCTGGTTGTGGGTATTTTAATTAAAATGCATATTTACATGATGCCAAAATTATAATGTGTCGGATAGCGTGAAATACCATCGGCAACGATTTTAATTGCCGAAACATAAAATGTTAAATCAATGGTGGGGATTTTTCCTTTAGCTCCACACCATGATTAATTACAATATATACATCATATATATTTTTAATTCAAACGGGGTCAAAACCGGGGTGATACAGTCCCCTCCCACTTCAACAACACTGTCCTCAGTGCTTTACAAAATTGAACAAAAATGCTACACTGGTACTGCCTCAGTCCTCCGTAAAATTGAACAAAAATGGATGTTCCAATCGCATGGCATCCTCCAGCTCCCACGTAGCCTCTTCATGACCGTAGTGCTCCCATTGCACCTTTACCTTCCCTATGGCTTGGTTCCAAAGCATTGTGACCTTCCTGTCAAGGATGCACATTGGCTCGATTTGGAACTCTCCCTCTGGCTCCACCTGAATCACATCCCAATTTATCACATGGTTAGGATCATGTACATATTTATTAAGCAAAGAAACATGAAAAACATTATGAGCTCTAGTGCTAGCAGGAAATGCAAGTATATATGCAACTGGTCCTATTCTTTCAAGCACTTCAAACAGCCCACAATATCTAGGTGACAGCTTGGCACAAATTCCAAGCTTCAAGGAACGCTTCTTTTCCCTCACTCTAAGGTGAACATGATCCCCAAAACTGAACTCTCTATTCACCCTATGCTTATTTGCATAGCTTTTCTGTCTGTCCTGGGCTGCTTTCATATTCTGCCTGATCTTTACAACCTCTTGCTCCATCTCCTTGAGAAATGCTGGACCAAGCACAACCCTATTCATTGAATTATCCCAAGTCACTGGTGTCCTACACCTTTTGCCATACAAAGCTTCATATGGACTCATCCCCAAGGATGCTTGCTATCCATTGTTATAAGGATGCTTGCTTGGTTCGTTTGTCCATGACATACATGCGAAGCATGTCTTCAAGCACCTCGTTCACTCTCTCTGTCTGCCCATCAATATGAGGATGGTAGGCATTGCTGAAGTTTAACTTTGTACCCAAATCTACAAACAACCCCTTCCAAAAATTGGAACTGGACTTGACTTCTCTGTCAGAGACTATTGCCTTAGGCAATCCATGCAATTTGAAAATCTCCTTCATGAAGATCTTTGTAATGTCATCAGTCTTATGTGTAGAATTAACCGGTATGAAATGTGTTTCCTTTGTCAACTTGTCCACCACAACCATGATGGAATCATGTTGTCTCCAAGTCATTGGCAACCCTATAATAAAATCCATGGAAATAACTTCCCATTTCCATTCTGGAACTGGAAAAGGCTGCAACAAACCTGCTGGGTGTTAATGCTCAACCTTTACCTGCTGACATTTCATGCACCTTGAAATATATTCATCCATGTCCTTTTTCATTCCTGGCCAAAAATACTGCTTTCTAGCTGTAGCAATGGTCTTCTGATATCCTGGGTGACCAAAATATGGAGCTTAATGGATTTCATCCATAACAATTCTCCTCAAATATGCTACATTTGGAATATAAATTCTATTTTTATAGGTAATAAGTCCAGAGTCCTTCCAATTTATATCCCTCATACCTCTTCGCAAGAATTTGCTGCTGCAATTTTTCTTTTGCCTGCTCATACAACTCATCTCCAGCAGTATGATTAACAATCTGTTATCTCAAATCTGATTGGAAAATACTAAGAGATTCCACATGCATTTCTTACACCTTCCTATTGAGTGCATCGGCTACTTTATTCTCTTTTCCCTTTATGTCATCGATTTCAAAATCAAACTCACATAAAAACTCCAGCCATCTTGCTTGACTAGCATTTAGAGTAGGCTGATCAAATAAATACTTCAGACCACAATGGTCTGTCCTTAACTCAAATCTTCTTCCCACCAAGTAATGCCTCCACATCTTGAGAGCATGTACTATGGCTACAAGTTCTAGATCATGAGTGGCATAGTTCTTCTCATGCTCCTTCATCTTTCTTGACTTGTAACATATCACGTGGTTGTCTTGCATAAGGAATACTCCAAGCCCTTGTCTGCATGCATCGATACACACCATAAAATATTTCTCTGGGTCTGCAACTTTCAATACTGGTGCACTGGTGAGAAGATTCTTCAACTGCTGGAAGCTTTCTTCACACCTCGATGTCCATTCAAACTTAATCCCCTTCTTTTGCAAAGAAGTGATGGCATGCTCAACTTTGGAGAATCCTTCAATGAATCTCCTATAGTATCCTGCAAGTCCCATAAAAGATCTTACATCTGTCACACTTTTTGGAGTAGGCCAATTCATAATGGCTTCAATCTTCTCAAGGTCCACAAATATACCCTCTTCGAAGATAATGTGACCCAAATACTAAATTCTATCTCTATAGAAGTCACACTTGCTTAGCTTTGCATACAGTTGATGCTCCCTGAGCAATTGCAATGTCAATCTCAAATGTTCTTCCTCATTCTTAGAATAAATAATAATTTCATCAAGGAAAACAAGAACAAACTTGTCCAAATACCTACTGAAGACACTGGTTCATAAGGCACATAAATGTAGTTGGTGCATTTGTGAGACCAAATGGTACCACTACAAACTCATAATGTCCATACCTTGTTCTGAAGGTTGTCTTATGAATGTCTTCATCCTTTATTCTCACCTGATGGTAACCAGACCTCAAGTCAATCTTGGAAAATACCTTTGCTCCTCTCATTTGATCAAAGAGGTCATCAATCCTAGGAAAAGGATATTTATTCTCAACAGTGACTTTGTTCAACTGTCTGTAATCAATACACAACCTAAGTGTACCATCTTTCTTATTTACAAACAAAATTGGTGCTCCCCAAGGAGACACACTCGACCTAATATACTTCTTCTCTAACAACTCTTGCAGTTGCATCTTCAGTTCTAGAATTTCTGGTGTACTCATCTTGTAAGGTGTCTTGGACACTGGTGCTACTCCTGGCACTACTACATTTCGATCCAAAATCCGACAGAAAAATCCGACGACGTGTGGATTTCTCTTTTTAAACTTACCAAAAATCACAAGGATACATTTTTTTTTGTAAATGTGACCACAAGCATCGCTTAAGCGACGACTATTCTCATAAGCGTCGGTTAAGAGATGGCGCGTTGGTGTAAGCATCGCTTAAGCGACAGCGCGTTGGTGTAAGTGTCACTTAAGCGACGACACCTTTTTAGGATTTTTAAAAAAATACTATGTTTAGGGTTTTTCCAATTTTTATAATGTTTGGCATAAAAGTACATGAATTTAATAAAAATATGATAGAGTGAGTATGAGGGATTTTAAAACCCCAACTCTTCCTCTTTTAAATATACAAGGGGTTGTGATCAATTCCTCTTCCAATCATCTCGACAATTGTACTTTATAAGAACTAGGACAAAACCAATAAACCTGAAAAACTGGGTTATGTTAATTAATCTCCTAGTTAGAACAAAATGAAAACTCAAAGTATTTATTTGGTAGGATAATCTCCAAGGAGATATGCGGAAAGAATCCAATTAACAAGGAAAGGTAATGTGCATAAAAAAACCCAGTATTTTACTTTACCTTAGTCACCTCCTCGCATAGAAAGACAAAGAAACACTAGACATCTTACCACAATTGTAGAGACAAGGAGAAGAGAGCATAAATCCTCCCAAGATTTCTCTTATTGTTTTCCAATTTTCCTTGAATTAGGTTCTAGTGAAGATAAGTTAGAGTTCCTTTTTAAATATAATTCAAGCTATGGAAGAAAAGTTTCAGTAAATTGTTATGTTGAATTGGAAGCATATTGATGTGGATTCAGGTGAAAGTGCATGTATTCAATTTTCTAGTTCTCTTCATTCCATCAATAAAAAAGTTGTGATGTGGGGTCAGGAGCACTATCATAAATAGGATGGACATATATTAGAGGTAAAGAATGAGATTGATCGGATATTTTTCATCTCATAAGGAGGGTATTTTAGACATGGGATCTCACGAAAAAATTATTGGATTAGAGAATATGAGGAATAATCCTATCTGGGATAAAGATATTGAGTGGAGGTAAAAAAGTTTATCTCTTTGTATTTCTTCAATATAGTAGGATACTAAATTGTTCCAGAAATGTGCTAGACACATAAGGAACCTAAACACCATTTGTGAATTGAAAGATGGGGAAGTCCATCAAGTTCATGGATTATGGGATCTTGTTGGACTAGGGGTCAATCATTTTAATTATATCTACAAAGAACCATCTGAATCCAACCTAGGGGAGATCCTAAAATTGGTGGTGTTCTTTCAAGGATGTTTGAGGAGGAAAAGAAGATGGATCTCTTTAAACTAGTGACAAAGGAATAATTGTGTTCCTTCCTCTAATATTTCCAAATGGATAAGATTCTAGGGTCATATGGGTGACCAACTAAGTTTTATGTGGATTCGAATTCTTAGAAATAATTGGTGATGATCTATTAAAGGTGGAGGAGGAAGTTTAGATGACTAGGACGATGCATACTAGTTTAAATTCAATATTCCTAGAATCCATCACAAAGGTGGATTGGGGCCTCTGAAATTCAAATATTTCATACCATTATCACTTTGCAATTGCATATATCAGATAATTTCAAAGGTGATAGTTGTTCACCCCAAGCCTCTTATTTCAATGGTGATATCTATGAAATAGTTTGTGTTCCCCAAGGTAAGATTGATTCGCAAGGCTATCAACTCATACTTGGAAGGTATGCACTTGATTAATACCTCTCATATTCTTGTGACTATCATTAAATTATTATTTCTAAATATTATGATTGAATATATTGGCTTTATCCAATACTCCTTATACTCCAAGTGGCATTTATTCTAGATATTGTAAAATGGATAATGGGTTGAATGAATTGTTGGATCGGATCGCGTGCTTGAATAGGTTAGTCCCAATGAAAGTATCATTCTCAAGAAGTAGTAGTACGAGCGATGGATGCTTACCATCCTAGGGTCGTCTCTCTCACGCTAGTCAGCTAGTTTCAGTTTCATTCAGGCGGGTCAGGCTGTTCCAGTTTTAGGTGTATCAATGAGGATCAACAAGACAAGCCAAGACCCGTATGCCAGGTTTTTGTCTCAGATTCATTCTGCAAAAAACCCCAGCGGGGGGTGGAAAGCGCCTTTGCTACATGAAATATGTGCGACAACAAGGATGCTGCTTGTTGAGGGGCGATTTGAAATGCAACTGAGGGTTTGGAGACCTGGAGTTCTTGTCGAGTTGGGTGAGGGTTTTCCTTGGTACTGAAGACAGAGTTATGTGGCAATGACATCTCCATTGATGTACTCTCCAGGCATTAAAATCACCAACAGTACGCTGATTGACTGATGGTTAACTCGGGTCAATGGATTCATCCTCTGTGTATAAATTATGCCATTTTGTGCTTGCTGATTCTAAAGTCTTGGTTCAATTCCCTCTTCTTGGTTTGAGGATTAAATTGGGGCATCGTTTGTTGAGGTTTAAAGGAGAAGCATGCACTGTTGGAGAATACAAATAATGGTTGCAGCTTTTTAAGCTCCGCATTGGAGAAAATAGAGAAAATGAGTTATTTTTTGTTTCAGTTTTTTTCTGTAATAATTGAATAGGATTGATATTTGAAGGTTTAGGGTGCATGGATGAATGGACAGGAAGATAACATACTTCGGGAGCAGGTTAGGATTCATGGAATTGAAAGGTAAATTATTACATGAATTTGTGGATAATCTAATGTTGGGTTCTGCTAGGATTTGATATTGAATTGAAATGAATCAAATTGAATCAGATACATGAGGACCATTGGGTTTATTTTAATATGGTCATTTGATTGAGCATTCATCTGCGACCATAAATGGGTCATTCGGCTTATTATCAGATTTTATTTCTGTAATATTTTTTGTCTTGACAATAGTTTTTGTTGCATGTGATTCCGTGTTATTCGCTCTCTTGTGCTGCTTATGTTAATAGGCCTTGCAGTCCTGGTGATGCGAGTTACTACAGTTAGCTTGGTTTTTTGTAGATGATCGGTGCTAAAACCTAATACTCGTAGGCAGGGAGGGTACTGAACAATTTGCCATTTGGCCACAGTCCAGTATCCTCTTTCTCGTTCATGTCATGCTTGTAGCCACCCTACCTCATTCTCTTTGTAGAGATTTCATTGGAAATACAATGTTTTCTAATGGATGGGGTATCTGGATCACCTTAATGGATCATTTGGTGTAGGCATTAATAGCTAGCTCACCAGACATAGGTAGAAGGATCTCAGTTGGAAGATGAGATGCGGGGGTGTATTCTAAGCATCTATTTTCCAAAATCACTTGACTTCACAAATATGGGTGTTGGTGAATAAGGTGGGCAAGCAACTGTATTTTATTCTAATTTCTGGGAACGGATTATGATGTGATAACTTCTGCCCTATTTTAGATCAAAATTTGATCTGTTAAGCACTATTTGGGGTAACTTGGTCATAATGCTATGCAAAACATCAAGGAATAAAGTTATACAACCGACATTATAAACTACCAATTGAGAAGGATCTTGGTCTCTAGGACAAGTAAGTTTTAACAAAATCAACATTACTTTCCAGAGAGTTGGTCTTTAATATTTAGCCACTTTCTTTTGGTGAACAAAAGGAGTCTGGTCAAGTTTAGATTTTTCATTTCAGTTTTGAGTGACATCAGCTATGAGGAAAATGTTATGTACATTCTGTATTGACATTGTTGTTTTATAAGAAGAATTAACCTGTCATTGTCATCCTGATCACATCATACATACTCCTGCCTGCCTGTTGAATCATCCAGTGGTATATGCTTGTTTACTTGGATCTCACTGGTATCACATATTGCTTGACATGTGTTCCATTTTATTTTTATTTCAAGGCTGAGTATTTTCCTAGGCTTTTCAAGTTCTTTCTCCTAGCTTGCATGTGCAATTTCATAGAGGAAGTCTCGTTCTATAGATTTCTTGTTAATTTGATCCTTGTAATATGGTAGCTTCCTTTTACCTTTTTGATCTGAAATTATAGAGATTGCATTTTAGTGATGAAAAATTGTAAGTTTTTAACCACTGCATTACTGAATAGGATTAATCTATGCAACATTTTGTGTCTTCAATGACTGACAACAATGTATTCAGCAGGTATACCAGGGAAATAGAAACTAAGAACAGAGCTTCTAACATGCATACAGTAACACTGAAATTTGAGATTACAGTGACAGAAGGAACAATGCCTGCATTCAAGATTCTGCTATCAATGAAATGATAATGAACTCACAAAATACAGAATGCACACATTAACTCAAGGGTTTATCATTTATGTGGAGAAAACCCTCTTGGGATGTACAAATTCCACTTCCAAACAAATACTCGGTTTTATTGAAGGCCATTAATGGTTACAGAGCTCTCTATCTCAGATTCATTGCATTTGGTTACCATGCCTGCATACATATGGTTTTGAGTCTCCTACAACATTTGGCTGTGAACTCCCTTTATGTTTTTCTTTTTGAGCTGGAAGAAGAATGGCCTCTTTTTTCCCTTGGCTAGGAAAGTTGTTGGCCAACTGCCCATTCATTGGCTAGGTAGTTATGAAAATGTGGTGCTGAAATGCCTTGTTGAC
>LPNX010662183.1:0-39863 GCA_001517045.1 Pseudotsuga menziesii
AGTAACAAGAGTCTTCGTGATAGAGTATTGTGCATGTTAAAGCTATTAAAGCAATAAAGTAATACAAATGGGAAGTTGAGTGAGTCATTTCAGCCGTAGAACCCAAAAACAAAAATAGTATAATGCATGATAGCTACTTTCCTTTCCAGCTTGACAACCTTTTGTGATTCTATCCAGCATTTGTTTCCATAAATTCTTTTTGTTCTTTCCCTAGAAGAGGTTATCTATTGCATCCCAACAGTTATGAAATTCTTTGTTTTTTACCATTATAATTGAAGAAATATATCTCATATTTTTTAGCATTAATCCTTTCACTGGATGCTCTTTCATAGTATAAGATGATTTCCTTTATTTCATAGGCTTCATGATGGAGAGGTTTCTTGGCCAAACCTGGTACCATCTGCATTTTGTAGATGGGATATTGGTGGAGAAAGTGAGGACACTATCAACTTGTGAAGCTCCCCTCTATTTTAAGCATCCTCTAATGCTCTACCATGATCCTTGGCTATAATGATAGAGAGATAGGGAGAATGGTCTCCTTGAAAGGTTGAGAATTATTCTAGAGGAATCATATAAAATTCTTAATCCTGAAAACCTACAGTCATCACCTGGTAACATTTGTAAAATCTGAACCAGGTGGGGCCTAAGACAATCCCCTGTTTTCAAGTCAGCTGGCCTGACTAAATGGCCACGATGGTTATACTGCCTTTAATTCAACCCTTGTGAGGGAAATTTGGCCACTTTTGTAAAATCTGAGCCTTGGTGGGGGCTAAGACAATCCCCTGCTTTCACCAATCCAGTTAACCTCTTATGGCAAGTCTCATTGATGAAGATCCCTTTGGGATTTAAATAAGATAGCTAGAGAGCCATTGAACCATTGATCTTTATGGAAAATCTATGCGAGGAGAGTAACAAACTTTCATCCAAAGCCTCCAGTACATTGAGAAATTGAAATTTTGAAGCACCCTTTTGAGGGAAGTCCAATAACCCTATTATAGACTTTGGTCCTATATTGCATGAAACTCCTAAATTGCCCATGTACTAGTACTGGAAACTTGTGGAAACTTGGAAACACCTCAAAAACTTCTCGGAAATCCCCAAGTGCCCATGAAGGGTGTGGTACTGATAGGAAGTTTAAAAATCCCTAATTTATAGTAAATGAAGACAGTTTAATCTCCATATCTTTTCTAAACCTCCTACAAATTAACTTATCATTCTTATTTTATTGCAAGATAATGTGTTTTAAATTTTATATATATGGGGTTGTGTAACTGCATTTCTACACGTTCCTATTTCTGAAACCAGTACATGTTTTGTGTAACTTAGCTTCAGCCATATCATTCCTTCCCTTTTCTTGGAAAGCAATGAATGAATAAGCTCATTCCAGAATCTCCTTTCTTGAAGTCTTGCAGTGTTTCTAAAATGATTTTAGGTAGAATGTGTTTTATTTTATTGCCATCACCCCAGAAATCACCTTATAGACTGTTTTACAGAGGAAAATTGCAGGGTTTCTAAAATGATTTTAGGTAGAATGTGTTTTATTTTATGCCATCACCCTAGAAATCACCTTATAGACCATTTTATAGAGGAAAATTCACTTAAAAGGTAGCTAAGGAGTTAGCATTTTATTATATTGGAGTTAGAAATAAAAAGGTATTATTAAGATCTTTGAAAACTCTCTTAGGACTTCTTGATTCTTCTATCACTTCGATCAGATCCTCCTTGATGATCTCACGATTTTTCTAGAAGAAATCAGTTAGGAAGCCATCTGATCTAGGAACTTTGTCCTTCTTCATCAATAAATGAGCTAATTGAACTTCTGAAACTGAATCAAGAAGCAGGTTGTTGTCCTCTTTAACCAGCGAGGGAATACGAGACATGAGTGCAACTTGGTTTCTTCCTGATCAAATCTCTCAGTGGGGTATAATGAGACAGGAGTGCATATTTGTTTTCTTACTTATCAATTTCTTCTTCCTAAACCAGGCCTTCAAATGGAATTCTGCTTGCCTTCTAATTTCCTCTTGATCCTCACAAAGTCTCCCATCTGAGAGTAAAAGATGTTTATTTCTATTGTCTTGTCCTGAGAAGTTCCTACAAATTGAAAGCAAATGAAATAGGTCCCAAACAGTTTCAAATCTTAAAAGAAAAAACTGAGTTTATGTTCTGGAAACCTGAAACATAGTTTTCTATTTTTCCATAACAATGTTTGATGTTTTGTTGCAGTCAGAATATCCAAAACACATACCTTTATTAGCACAAATTCTTGAGGGAATTGTCGCAATGAGTAGCAATGAAGATAAGAAAAGGCATGAAAAAGAGGTATTTTCTATCATGTTTATAAACCTTTGAAGGATTTGTAGGAATATTGTTATCACCATAACTTAGCTATATATGTAATACCTTCTGCTGATTCAGTCTTTTCTATTTATAATTTTGTATTCATGCCAGGTAATAGATGCTGCAAATGAGGTTATTGACAATATTGATAAAGATGAATTAGAAAAATATTTCTCAATGAAGAGTGAATCTGAAGACGATGATGCAGCTATATGTATCAATTTCATTTCATACAGATTTCATCCTTTTTTTCAATCTTGGATTGCAAATCACTTTAAACTATTGAACTACAGACATGCTTATAGCATCTGCTAATCTGTATCCAGGAAACCAAGAAGAAAATGGAAGCTCTCCATGACCAGTTAGAAGATGCACTCTATAGAAAGGGATTAGCACTAGCAGAGATTGATTTGTCAGAGGTAGTTTATTTTTTGTTGTAAATTTCTAGGCTGGCCCTATGATTTTTTTCAGTTTAAGTTGGAAATTTTCCTCGCCTAGTAACAGATGTAAGGTTTCTTTGTTGTATACATTGATGTCATGTCATTTTTATCGAAGTTAAAATCTTTTCATATCACGTCAATGTCTGAAATACATTTCTCTTTGTATCTAGATGAAAAATGCCTATTGTGTCCTTAGATCAATAAAATGAACTACAAAATGATTGCTTTGTGTCCAAGTTGATTTTACAATTACTATTATTAAGGATAAATAATATTTGCTAACAATAATAGTCTATGATATGATTTAATTAGCTATAAATCAGTATTAAGTGGAAGGACATGATAGACATGATTCTTAGTCACTGGTGCAAGGAAAGTAATATTCTTGTTCTCCCATTGGAACAATTCTAGTCAAGTTGGATTATTTATTATAGGTTTTTGTTTTGATCAGCATGTTGGATTTAATGTCCATTTATTGTCAGGGATAGGAGTTACGCTCTAAAGTTACAACATGCAATATTGATGTGGTGATATTAATCTTGTGTTTTAGTCTAATAAAGTGCTATTAAGTATTGATGAATAGGTCAATAGTTATGGAAATCATAGCAATAAGTGGTTGGGTATGAGACATTGACATACATATGATATTAATTATTAATAAAAATATAAATCAAGGATTGCATTTCTTTCTGATATCATCCATGTCCTCTCATCATTATTAGGAGCATATTCGAGGATGTGCACTGAGTGAGCAAAATGTGAAGAAGAAGAAGCATGTGTAACCGGTCCTTATGACATGAGAGCCATCATCAAGAAGACTAAACTGTTAGATGGAAAATTTGCATATGTTGCATGGTTGCACCAGGAAGAGGTTATAAACTGGAGATTTATACCTAAAACAAAAGATTCTAAAATAATTTTTGTAATTATTTGAAGATTAACTCTGACAGTCAATCCTTGCATTTCTGGAGAAAGAATATCTTCCTGTGAAACTCTGTCTAGCTGCTTCTCCTGGCTACCACCATCACCTTCGTCCCATACAGAATCTGACATTTGAGTATCTGGAATGGGTCAAGAGGTATGTTTGCTTCAGGAGGCTCATTCGGCTCGCCCCGCCAATTACAGAAAATCAGCAGCGGAATCCGAAAGTGCCTTCGTTTTCTCTACTTAAATATTAGTCATAAACAGGGTAAAAAATGGCATCTGTAGACTTGAAAAAACACACTTTAGGAGGCTCTAAAGGCCCTCTACCACCATCCCGACCAGCAAATTCGCAAGGACGCTAATAGATGGTTGCAATAATTTCAGAGAAATATGGAAGCATGGTAGGTATGTATTGTTATTCCATCGTTTTCGATAATTAATATGATTTGAGCATAATAGGGCATATAAGGTGAGATATACATCCGACAAATGATTACATACAAGTTGGGTTATCAAATAGCTTTGTTTCAGTTGAGTGTTTTTGCAACTTCAGCAATTATAAATAGTGATTTTAGACTTATTTTTATGCTCTGAAATTATTCAAATGCTTGAAATCATCTAATAATGAAAGCGGAAACTGCCATTTCAGCCCTTCTCCATTTATCAAATTCCACGGAATATGAAACGATGTGAACACTCCATCTTAAACACCATTTTGAATAACAAAAATATAATGTAAATCTTATTGATTACATTACGTTTTACATCCACAATTAATGTAAATCTATCATCTTACACTAAGAGTTTGCAATTTGGGAATTTCTATTAAATCTATCATCTTACACTAAGTTTGTAATTTGGGAATTTCTATAAACAATTATTCAGTGAAAAGTTAGTGTCAAACCTTGTAATATTGAATCATTAAAAGCTCTGCATTTTAGAAATGTCTTTGACTGTTTAATCAACTTGCTGGTGTGGAATTTCATTTTATGAAATAGAGGTAATTGATCATCAGGATGTTTTTTATTTCAGGTGTCAAACAGCCTACTTCATGAACCCAATACCAACTTAGAGACTCTTATGTTTTGTTCTCAGACTCTTAAGGCAAAGGT
Organism: Pseudotsuga menziesii; assembly: GCA_001517045.1. NCBI lineage: Eukaryota > Viridiplantae > Streptophyta > Pinopsida > Pinales > Pinaceae > Pseudotsuga > Pseudotsuga menziesii. Next base: position 4,814 of record LPNX010662183.1, read on the forward strand.
ACATTGGGCATTACTAGAACACTATGTATTTTGTTACTTGATGCTCAGTAATTTCAAACATAGTAATTTCTGTTCAATTTGGAAAGTACTAAAACCATTTTATTGCATGTCCAGCGTGATTTTGAGGAGTTGCCTCCTTCAGCTTTTATATCATTACGGGATTCACTGAAGGTAAGTAGACATTACAACACCTATGGATGTAGTAATTAGTTGTTCTTTAATGTGCTAGCTCAAACTTCAAACAAGTTATATCCAACAATAACTGGATGGGAAGGCAGAGGATTATAGAATTTGATTTCATGGCTTCAATGAATTTTTAAAAGTTCTATCCAACGATAACTGGATGGGCAGGCAGAGAATTATAAACTTGTCTTTACTTTGATGGCTTACATGAATTTTTAAATAAATTTTGGAAGTAATACTGGATGCTCTCATCCACCTACTTATTTATTCATCCCAGTCCTTCATGAAATTCTATTATTGGTGTGCAGAACTTGTTGAAAAGGTTTTGTAAAGGTCCGAACAGGGTTAGAAGACAGGTACAACCTCATTGTAATGGAAATCTTCTGTTTTAACCTTAGTTTACCTTCTAGTTCCCTCATAATCTTATTTTATGACTGCAGATTGGTATAGCAATGGCAGCACTAACAGTGCATGTCCCTGCAAAAGATTGGGGTACTGGTGGACATTTAAACTGGTTGAGAGATGAGTTGGGTACTACACCAGAATTCCTTCCTAGCTTTTTGGAAATACTGACTGTGCTGCCAGAGGTAGCCTTTTTCTAGTTATTCAACATAATTTCTTGATTGCATGAAGAAAATAGGGATACGCTACAAATCAAAAGTTTTGCATTGTTTTCTTGGCAATTTTTTTGGGCCAAAATATGGGGTGTCCAGATATTTTGAGGGAGCTGAATCTATTTATACAATAACAAAAATGCAATTTCAACATGCTAGTTTAAAAATGATTCATAGTTTTGCAAAAACACCCTAAATGTGTAAAATGTCTAACAATCATATTACTCCGTAAAAAAGAGTTCATCTGATAATAAACCTGTATTTAAATGAATTTAATTACAAAAAGTGGGGAGCTTATGCAACTTGAAGTTGAACCCACAAGTTCTCCAGTTTGAATGGACATGCAGACTGATCAGTATTATTCCAAATCCATTCAAGGCTGATGGGGTAATATTTTATCTTAGTTTTCGTGGGGTCCATGATATAATTGAATTTGACACATATATACAAGTAGGATGCATTTAATTACATAAAGTGGGGAGTTTATGCAACTCGAAGTCGAACCCACAAGTTCTCCAGTTTGATTGGACATGCATACTGATCAGTATTATTCCAAATCCATTCAAGGCTGATGGGGTAAATATTTTATCTTAGTTTTCGTGGGGTCCATGATATAATTGAATTTGACACATACATACAAGTAGGATGCACGACACATACTTCGAGAAATTGGAAACTGTACAATCATAATCCCGTGGTTGGAGCATCTTGACATTGTTGTTTTTTCTACCTTATGAAAGCATATTGACCTTGAGCAGTGTTTTTGCTTTGCCATTTATTTAAGGGTGCAAATTGAACCCTGTTAATAGATATGTTTTGTACGGTTTTGTCTTCACAACTGATGGGTTTTTGTTAGGTATTATTTTTGAGCTCACGCACTAGATTTAGTCTTTCATGAGGCATATAACTACAAAATTGCAGCTCGTCCAGAAAGACGTCGCTGTTTTCAGAAAGAACTGATGGGATCAGCGGAGATTGCTTTTAATATCTTGAGTTCTTGCTTGGCTGTTGAAGATTTTCATGAACAGGTAGGCATAATGTCTTAAAATAATTTCTCTCTGCCGTGGTTTGAAGGTTATTCAGTTATATTGAATCTACTTTAGCTTTGCATTTCGATGAATGTCTGAATGCATTCAATTTTTGTTTGTAGTTTTCAGTTTATTTCATGACATGGGTATTCTGAGAAGCCAGCAGTATTATATTTTTTTGTTTGGCATTTATTTTATTAGAGAGATATATAATAGAATATTTATGGGAAACTCTGGGATTTGCATAAAAACATTCAGCTTCTGTTTATCTCCTTCACGCTATCTGTTTGTATACTATATCGTGTTTGTATATGAATATGAATATTCATAATTTGTTGTGAAATTTCAGACTTTTTTAATATAATTATTTAATGTATAAGTTTAATAAATTATTTAATTTTTCAGATTTTATATGGTTATATCATTGAAAATTATATTATAGTAAATTTTACAACCTAGCCTTTTCTGCAGTCAGTGCAGTCCAAAAAACTGTAAAATGATTGCAATATGAAATATTTGGAAAGGATGATTTTGTAAATTATTTGAATTTTCATGTTATATGAGCATGTCGATAAAATGCATATTTCTCCACCTTTGTAAAGGTGTGATGAAAACCTTTACATTCTCCATTTCTGGAGCTAGTAGTATTTTCAATGTTTGTAGCAGTCAAAGATTAGATGTTCTTAAAAGAAATTTTAACTGGTAGTATATGCATGTTTCCAGGTTTTAGATGGTTTTTCATCCTGGCTACGACTAGGCACTGGGTAAGTTTCTCAGTTTCATCATGCTGTTTTAGATTCACTTAATTGTTATCTACAATTTATAACTCAAATAATTCGAAAAAGTAGCATGGATTTTGTCCAATACTGCTGATATGTTGTTTCTTCCTTGTCAGAATCCCATCTACCACTCTTGCTTCTCATGCTTTAGTCAAAGCATCTCTTGGTTCTTTGAAATCAGGCAAGGTTTTTGATGCAACAGTGAATGGTACGGCTTTATTGGATATTTAGTTATTTCTAATTTTAGTTTTGCATTCAATCTAGTCGAAGCAAATTGATATCTATGTTGATTTGGAAGACAGTGGTTTCTTGGTAAAGAGAAAAAAACTGAGCTTTGACTTCTTTGTGCAGCTGTCTTTGAATTGATACGTTACACAATTTTAGTAAGTCCTGGTGGCATGGCAGAACAAATGCCTTTGATTCAGGTGCTTGTACCTCATGTCATGGAACTTAGGCCACGTTTCACAGTTTCATTGAAGGTACAATTTGTTAATCTATTCAATATTTAATAGGATGGGCCTTGTCTGTTTATTTGGCCTTATATTCACAATGGTACGACATATGGAATAATTGGAATGTGCATTGATATTGATTTTTCCATTGCAGAGTGCCCAAGGTCATCAAGTATCTGGAATGGGTCAAGAGGTATGTTTGCTTCAGATAACTATTTCCACTTATGGCTGAATATCTACAGCATGGGCTATGATCATGTCACGTCATGTATATAAGAGTAATAAGTGTGTGTTTTCTTTCCTCCATTAGCTCAGCAATCTAGAAATGCCACTTCCACTTCTAAAACTCCTTTCATTACAAAGAACTCTTAAAAGTCCCTTTCATTACATAAAAATATAAACAGCTGTATCCTTACAAATATCATTTACTTATTCAGCAAGCTAGCTTCTCAGAATATTCATCACATACATCACGTCCCCGTCTTACTGCGAATCCTATTTCTTTTATACCAAATTCTTTTCATGGAAGCACTCTGTCTCATAGGTTTTGTCCCGGTTTAATTCAACTCAAAAGAGTTAATATAATTGGATCAACTGAAAAAATAATTAGATTGATTGAAATTTAGTTTATTGTGTTGTCCTGATTTCAAAACATAGATAATAAATATTAAAAAATGATGTTATCTTGAAGTCAAAACATAGATAATAAAAATAAATAAAACATGTTGAATGCTATATATAAATTTTTTAAAACATAGATAATAAAAAAAATAAAACATCTCGAGTGCTATATATAAAAACCTTTTAATTTCTCATTGGCTACAAGTATACAATCGTCATACTATTATTTTTTTCTTCCATACTCTGTGTGATAATGAGTAAGAAAAGACAATTTATTTTGAATTGACATATTATAAACTTGTTATGAAGGTGTGTTGCTTATGTTGTATAATAGATTGTATTAATTTCACAATCTATACAAACATTAAGGTGTGTCTCCAGTAATCTGGCATTTGTATTTAAAAAAAAAAACACTTTTAGCCGTTCGGTTAAGCGACGGCCTGTAGGTGATTTAAAAAAAAAAAATTCAATAACATCGCTTAACCGATGTTTAAGTTTTCATAATCCGTCGGATAGCTGTTGCTTAAGTGATTTAAAAAAAAATATATTCAATACCGTCGCTTAACTGACGTTTAAGTTTTCATAATCTGTCGGATAGCCGTTGCTTAAGCGACGTCCTGTAGGTGATTTTTTTTTTAAATTCAATACCGTCACTTAACCGACGTTTAAGTTTTCATAATCCGTCGGATAGTCGTCGCTTACGCGACGCGTGTTTAAATTTTAATATGAATTAGATGTCAGATAACCGACGATTTACATTTAACCGACAGTAAACTGAGCTGTCGCTTAACCGATGGATTGGAAAGATGTCGGATAACCGACGAAAATCCACCGATGCTTAAAAAAAATCATAGTGTCGTACATGCGACAGGGAAGTGTCGAAAATCCGACAATACAACAGTCGGATTTTTGGTCGAAATGTAGTAGTGTGAAGAGAAATGTTTTGACTATGTCATTTGCACCAAGGGATTCACATGAATCCCAAGTGCATTTTTCTTTGGAGCGAGGCGTGCTTGCTGTGATTGTTGTAATGGGGACACAGCAGCTTCCTTACCCTTCCCATAGCAGGGATCGAAATGTCGAGATTTGCGAAATCATCCGACGCAGCTCTTTCTTATTTACAATTCTCCACTGCGTAAATGACTACTTTCATAAATACTAGTTATTGGTAAGTTGTAATAGTAATAATTATGTAGTTTGTAGATTGATATCTATCATAAATTTGTTTGAATATCATCATTGTCAAGCAATAACAACTTCTTAAAGGGTGCTAGCTCAATGGTAGAGCACCTACCTAATTATAGGCAGGAGGTTGGTGGTTCGATTCCTCCGTGCCTTATCATAAATTTGTGATTACAAAAATGACTAAATTCACATATATATGACTATTAGTAGCTAATTTCTTGTATCTTAGTCGTATTTAGCTTAGTCATTAATATGTTAACATTTAGTAGTTTATTTAGTCGTATATTTGGTCATTAATGGTTGCAATCAATGACTAAATCAGCGACTAAATTAATGATTAACTCAGTGACTAAATCAATGACTAAATCTGTGACTAAATCAATGACTAATTCATTAACTATCAATACTAAAACAATGACTAAATCATTGACTATCAATGACTAAAGCATTGCCTATCAATGACTAAATCATTGTCTATCAATGACCAAATCAATGACTAAATCAGTGACTACTAAGTCAAGCTATTAATGACTAGTGAAATACGACTAGCTATAAGATAGTGGTAATTTGCTACTATTAGTCACCGACTCAAAAATAGTCGTTTATAGCCTGATTTTAGTCATTTTTTTAGTCATTAATTTCTCATTTTCTACTAGTGTTTGCAAAAGATTAATATTATATGGTGATTGTGGCACAAATATTGTCTTTTATTACTATTGCAATATAATATGCTATGGTGTTGCAACATGTTCTGTTATGATGTTTTTTTGGTATAATGTTGTTGTGATTAATATCTTTATGTTATATCGATGCAATCTGCTTTTCAGCTACTGTCTGTTGCACTATGAGTATATATGTTTTATGGACAATTCCACAGTATTAGCAATAATGTGACAACTGTATGATGCTATCATGATTGCATAAGTTCTGAATACACTCTGCAAGTTAAGGAAATAGTGTAAAGTTGACTGCAAGCTTTGGATCTAGTAGTTATGGTGTCCTTTCATTGGATCCCCATATCCTCCATCCCCACTACCAAGAACTCGATTCCGATAGCTCTCCCTTGAATTCCTAGGGTGATACCTCGTCTGCTCCGCAGACGTTGCTGGGCAGGGTAAAACCTATCTAGGCTGGTGATCAGGGAGATTGTGTTGGTTGGGCATTGACAGAGTGGGAACCCCTGTCGACAAGGCTTTGCTGGTGGGTTTTTCCAACAACCATGATTCAATAATATCCTCAAGCCTCAAATATTCCCACACTTGAGAGTAAAAATGCCCCCATCTAGTTAAAAATTCCCACAAGGAAATAGAGAAATAAAAATGCCCAAGGGGAAATAGAGTAAAAATTCCTACATCTAGTTAAATATTCCCACATTTAAGTTTCAGAATACACTTACATCAATTCTCGAATTTTGATAAGCAGTTAATTTGGGAAAATGTCTACATCCTCTTGAGAAATTCCCTATAGCCAGTTTATAAATTCCCGTTGGAATGATAAAATGCCCATGCTACCTTATAAAATTCTCATAGTTGTCAAACATATGCATACATGTTTAGACAAATGCATATAGAAATGCACAAAAGGTTGAAAAAATCCTGTAGGAATCCATAGCAATAGATGAAGTAAAATGCAGGAATAAATTAGGTACAATATGTTTGCAGAAATCTACATTTGTGAGATATTACTTTTCATTAAGTTTGAAGATATATGTGAGACAAATTAAATATCTTGAGATGAACATACTAGCAAGGTTTCAGCGGAGTAGTATGGTTAGATAAAGAAAATAAAATAAAGTGAAGCAGCATTGTGATGTTTTCATTGATACATGCTTACCTTTTATGAATGTACTAGATGATTGTTGATACATTCATTATGCAGGCATGTCCTTACATGTCACAAGAATTTCGATGATAAAGTTAAAGACTTGACAGGTACATCTAAAGTAAAGTTGTTATGGAAATCCTGAGCTTATAAAGATATTCTCCAACTATATTGTACAACCACTTAGATGGAGGATTCCCATGACAAGTACAACAGTAAAGAAAAAATGATGTTGATGGCAAAGGATAATGACGTTGCAAAAATGAATATAAAGGTTGATGACAAAGGATGATGACATGGAAAAAAGGACAAGACAGTTTGGACATCAATTCAACATGAGGGCAGGTTACTCGACCTTCTCAATTGTATGTGGTCATACATCTCATGTGTTTCATGCAAAGAGTGGAAGCTCATAATCATCATCACTGGATAAGGAAGATCATGTGGTCGTCTTATCTTCCTCAGGTTAACTCAAAAATGGGTTTCCATCCCATTGAGGATAACCATAGTCCTCTAAATATGTCGCACATATTAAAAATAAGCTATGCATTAAAATTGATCAAGCATTTCACATATAAATTGTAAAAATCACAGATATAGGTATATTAATAGTTTTAATCAACATAGTACTATAAAATAGAGATTTACATTAATAATCATTAAAGTAATGAAAATAAAAACATTAATAACCATAATCATTTAAATGCTACAATATTGAACAATACTGAAAAGGGGGGGTTGAATCCGTATTGTTACCTTTTTCACAATTTTATCCACTTTTAAAATAATAAATAACCAACAGAATCAACAAGATACAGAGAACAAAGCCTTCTCATGGAATCCCAACTAGTAAAAGCAACAAACACTTTCCATAACTTTAAAATTACCTTTTCAATTGGTTTTGATAATTTAAAAAATATCTTATATCTTATACTTATGTCAATACAAAGTACCCAGTCTATATCAAAAAGATATCCTACATCCCATCATTAAAGGGTGTATAAAATCAAGCCTCAATCCAGCACCAAAAATACAATCCATGTAGTCAAAGAAGCACATAATGAGCCCTGAAGGATTATCCAAGGAAGCACCTAGGGGGTAAAGTGAAAACCCCCCCGAAGTTAGGCATTTATATGCCATGAAAATAGCTCATCCAAAGGAGCAGTCAGTAGAGTAGGGTCAAAGGCTCAAGAAAAATTGAATCTTTTCTAATAAATATGAGCAAGACACAACAATTATGTTGAATAACATAACTTAAAATAATAGGATGGTATCGCTCCCAATAGACTCTCCATCCAACATCTCAATATAGGAGAGTTTTCCCATATAAAGAGAAAGTGCTTCCTTGGATAAAATATCAACACTCATATTGTTCTCCCTTTAATTATGTTGAAATTCTTCTTGATAGTGGATGTATCTTCAGGCATGAAAAAGAAATCTCCCCCATACTCATAACTCCCAGAAACAAAAATAAACCACCCTAGTTCACAATACCTTCATACCTTCACCCACTATTTTGGTTTTTCATGTTGTAGTATGGTCTTTGACAATGGCATGGGAAATAAGAACCACAAGATGGTATCTATTAATCATCCTCTATGTGTCTAACTTTGAAATGGTCACCATATTATACGTATATGACAAATCATTTTCAATAAAGGGTCTATTGACGATTATGTTCTCTATGATGTTCTCTATGATGGCCATAAATACAATGATAATGATAATCATACTAACTACGGAGACAATGATAATTAATAAACATTAAAAAAACAACAAACAATTAAAACTATCCATCTTACCCCCCCCTGTCATGACAACGAAATTTTACATATTTCACTTACCTCACCCACAAACTAGGCTCGAGGTTGCCGAGGAGTTTCCAAGGTTATAGAGGAGGTTTTTCAATTACCTCACCCATGAACTAGACCTAAGGTTGCAGAGGAGTTTCCAAGGTTGCAGAGGAGGTTTTTCTATTACCTCACCCATGAACTAGGCCCGAGGTCACAAAGGAGGTTCCAAGGTTGTAGAGGAGACAACTCTTGTTTGTTCAATGAACCCCTTCCTTAACACAAACATAAAGATAGCTTGTGAGCATGGTGAAACCCTTAAGCTGCACCAAACACAGATCAATTTCTTATTTGACTCAATTTTTATAGTACGAGTTCTTCCTACATGACGCTTTTTATTGGGTGGGCGTCGGGATTCAGCTCAATTTTAATGGTATCCCAGCTTTGGGGGTTTTCTATCCTCAAGGATTTCGACCCCCTTCATCTCCAAAAGCTACGAATAGGGACATTGGTAAATTGAGATCAGAACCCATAAGCAAAGGTGAAGGTCACTAAGGCATCAGGAAAAGCATAGGCTAAGGAAGCTTAAGGACCAGGTGGTTAAAAACAAGTAGTAGATCTAGTATAAGTATATTTTTTTCCTGTAGTTATGTCTTCGATAAGTCAACTAATTTTATTTAATCCATTAACTCATTTTATAACAGAATAAATAATGCTTTTCATGTATGAGATTTTGTCCTATCTACCCTCCATAAATTGCAGTCAGGGTTTTATTGTTAGATACAGTCATGGTTTGCTCCATTCTTCCCTCCACAAATTGATTAGGATGGATGGTTTTATACAAAAAATACTTCACCTACTTCCTATCAAACTTTCTTCCAGGTATAACTTTGAGTTAGTGAAATATTTTGAAGACATTTAAATACTGCACTTAATGTACATAATTCCCGCAAGTATTTCATTATGCATGCAAGACTAATATAAAATGCTGGAATCCCATAGGGTAATAGATAAATGGTCGTTGAACCCCAAAATTCATGAAAAAGAGGTGGAAATATGCCCACAGGAAAATTATTTAAATTCTAGTAGATCATTGAAATGGATGTGACATGTGAGGACTTGCCCGCACAAGTATGCAAGAACCCACACATGAATACTATATGCTGGTGACATGTAAGGACAAGCCCGCATAATGAATGTATGAACAATCATCTAGTAAATTCATAAAAGGTAAGCATGCATCAATGACAACATCACAATGTTGCTTCACTTTACTTCGTTTTCTTTATCTAACCATATTCAAGTTTTTGAGCATTTTTGTAGGCATTTTTATGGACCTGCATGCATTTGTTTGAGGCATGCAGACATTTTATATGGTAGTGTGGGAATTTTATCAGTCCAATGGGAATTTTCAAACTTCCTGCGGACATTTCTCAATTGGTTGCGAACATTTTTCCAAATCAAATGCTCATCCAATTTGGAGAATTGATGTAAATGTATTATGCAACTTAAATGTGGGCATATTTAACTAGTTGGGGGCATTTTTAGTGCATCGATGATGCCATGATCAAGCATACAATTGAAAAAAATAAAGGACTTATGGAAATTCATCTCCATCTTAGTGGTATTACAATATTGTTGAAGAATATATTTATAAGCTCAAGATTCCCATAGCAGCTTTACTTTAGTTGGACCTGTCAAGTGTTTAACTTTATCATTGAAATTCCCATGACATATAAGGACATGCCTGCATAATGAATGTATCAACAATCATCTAGTAAATTCATAAAAGGTAAGAATGCATCAATGACAACATCACAATGGTGCTTCACTTTATTTTCTTTTCTTTATCTAACCATACTATTCCCCCTATCAATATCTAGACTAATTGTTCCCCCATGAAACCTTGCCGGTATGTTCATCTCAAGATATTTAATTTGTCTCACATATATATTCATAATCGATAAAAAATTAATATCTCATAAGTGTAGATGTATGCCACAAGTTGTTCACATGCACTCAACTAATAAGGAACTTGTTGCATCTATAAGTTTCACTAGTGGTGCCAAATACTAATAGGTTGGTGAGTTGTTTGAGACTAGCTAATGGTGAGAGAGACCACATTTCATAGGGGGTGCACCACCAAAGAAGAGTGGCACCAATATTTAGCAAGTGTGCATAGTGTAGAACTTCCATGTAGGTCTATATAAGTGTCAATGCAGGCTCCACACAAGTATCAAAATTCAATGTTGATGAGTAACATATGGAGGTTGGTGAGCTGTTTGAGACTAGCTATTTTACCCTAGAATTCACAACAAATCGTGTACTTCAAATCTAGGCATACCTCTAGGATATTACAATTATGTTGGTAGGAAACAAGTATTAGAGACTAAATGTCATCCTCAAAGCTGATGTCCTCCTTGAAACTGTAGTGGATAGCATATATATTTCAAGCACATAGCCTATTAGTTATTACTAATTAGTATGTGATTTATTTAAGTCTTCAGAAATATTATTAGGAAGAGAAATGAGAAAATGACACACATGCATCCTAAAAGGATTGAGAAACATCCATCCAAACCAAATCTCCTACATTTAATCGAATACTTCTATCATATCTTACCTCCATTTTCCTACCTCATAAAACTTAACAAGTACAACACTTCAGCTCTATATTATGCTACCTCGGAATTTGAAGTTTGAACAATTGTTAGCATAAAAGAAATTCCATTATCATGCTCAACAGTCAATAAATTGAGTTTGAACACTCAGTTGTTTGTTAGATGGGATAAAAAAATGCTCCCAATGTGCCCAAAACTTTTACACACTGCTGCATGGGTGCTCAGAATTGGAAATTAATCCTCAAATTCAACCTAGAATTATGAATTAGGCCAATTACTGCTGAAATTATCCCTTATTAAAAATGACGCTCTTCTTTGCGGATTAGATACACAATCATGGATAATTAAGGTTGCTTTCACACTAAGGTTTTCTTAGACTTGAGGGATCATGCTTGTTGCTGCTATTTCACAGACATTGGGTTACTGAGAATTGAGAAATTAATGCCTAGAATGTTGTTGCAAGTTCCTTTTATGCCTAGAAAGATTCAGAACTCCATGGTGGACACCCATGGAATATAGGTAGTAACAGGATGTACACCAAAAATACCTTGGATGATGTATTATGGAAATAAAGAGGAATAGGGAAATAAGGGTACAGCTGCATAAACATCAAAGGAGAAAATACTTAATTTGGGATCAAATTTGCAGAATGATTCTCCTCTATAGTTTTTCTACCCAGCAATAGGATCTCACTTTACAAATACACCCCCAATTTGATGGCCTATGTGTGACAAGGGAGGCTCTCTTACTCATCCCAAACCCTAAACAATTGCTGAGCAAAAAAAACATTCATCAAAACCTCCAAACCCTCACAAACTGAGAAAGAACAAGTAATGATTAACAAGTCAAAGAAGCCTGCTAGATCCTACACAAGCACAAATCATCTGCGACTCAATCAATTGATAGGAATCCCTTCCTGTCCACATGCACATTCATTTCACTTACCTTTTTTCCTTTTTTACTTTTTTCCACTTGTGAAACATGCCCCCCATTATCCCTTCTAAGCAATCATGGACTTTGTTTCTTTAATAGCATGGGCATCTTGCCCTTTATTACAATTTATATCAAAAGCATTACATAATAAAATAAATTAACACAATGGAGTCTTCACTAATTTTTACTCATTTAAGTGAAATACAAGTTAACATTACATAGCTTGTGTAGTGTTACATGTAGAGTGAGGCACCACACTACCAAAATAGGAAGGAGGGAGTGGAGTCACCACTCCATTTTGGGGAAAATTTGATCAACCTTGGGAGGGAAGGATATGAATAAAAGTTAAGAAGAGAATTCGACTATATTAATTAAGGTTTTATAGTTGATTAGGCTATCTACGGTTGTAGCTTAATTAAGGTAATTCAATTAGGTTTAACAAAAAAATAGGAAAGAACAACAAATTAACAAAGGAAAGCAAACTAACTAGGGTCAATTCACTGGACTACATAAGCGCCACTCTAAAGACACAAGATCCATAAAAATGTTTAATGCACATTTCATCTAATTTTGAGAGAAGATCCAAACTCTTAGGTAGATTCAGCTCATTTGTATTTTAGAATTATTTTTCACAAATATTCAAACTCAAAGCTGAAACAATCAGACAAGCATGTCCAACATAGAAAAACCATACCTCAATATCCTTCATGTCCAGCATGTCCCAGAAACAATGAGTTACAATAGCCATTAAATTACTTAAAACAATAACAGAAATAAGAGTAGAAATCTATATCATATTGAAGTTATTAATGAAAGACAACAATACATAACGATAGCATGATATAGCAGATCTAAACCAATTATAAACTCAACATAAGACAACTCAAAACAATATGTTAGGGAAGAGCTCCCTTACCCTAAAAAAATGCTTCTAAGCAAAATTCAACATCTTAGCATTAGGTTACTTTCATGCTACTGAAATAGACAAAAATCACTATGAACGGAGAGAATCTAGAACCGAAAATGATCCTAAAATAGATCATTCGACCCTCAAAAATAAAAAATAGGAGCAGCAAAGCAGTACGACCAACTCTCAATAAAAAATGACAACAAAGTACTCCAAAAAAGTCACATATGGTAGCGTTATCGTGGATGGCACCTAAGGAGGGCTCTTAATGTTAATGCAAGGGTGGAAACCCCCCCCTAAGGTGTCACACTAGTCATCAATCATATGGACATCAAAATTTAAGGGTTGTATAGCTCAACGTTACCATGCAAAGGTCAATCATGAGTCACCAAAAGGATAAACATCACATACAAGTAAACATGCGAGTGTCTCATGCAAAGAGTGGAAGCTCATAATAATCATCAACTGATAAGGAAGATCATGTGGTGATTTCATCTTCCTCATTCTAACTCAGGAAGGGGTAGCCACCACCTTGAGGATAGCCATAGTCCTCAAAAGATGTTACACATTATAAAAAATAAGCTATGCACCGAATAATAAAAATACAAATCTTAAATATTAACAACTACATTTTTTTGTATTTTGCTTTTTTTTATAAAGTCGAAGATGGGGACATCTAATTCGTTGTCATTTAATGTTGAAATTGTTTTTCCCTCTCTTTATGTTGATTGTGTGGGCATTCTCTCCTGTACCATTCTTCTGATACGTCAAATAGTAGGGCATGGATTTTGCTTGAGAGGGGAATCAATATTTACAAGATCATAAAATGATCTTTACTTGTTGGATGAATGGATGAGAAAGTTAGAGTTTTCATTGTTTCTGCCATTTGTTCCTCTTCCATTTGAGCATGAGCAGCTACATGCTCTTCCATTCACATAAGAAAATTTATTACTACACATCATCAATTATATATTTTAAATCAAAATAAATAATTTTATTTTATAGTAAACATGCATGAATCATGGATAGGATGCTCGCCACCAACATGAAGAAGCTTCCCACCATCACGTGGTACCTGTTCGGTACTGCTACAATCGTTGCTTTTGTTTATCTCACCCTAAAAACCAAAAAAGAAATTTATTTTTCACCTATACAAATTTGACATATCACAAAATTCAAGGCCAAAGTAATGTGAGAAAATTGAACATGCATAGATGGTTTTATTTACCTCTGTGTGTATCAATGGGTAAATTGGGGTTTCCCCAAGATTTTTCAACATTCCAACACATGTTGAAAACCATACTTGAAGTCAAGCCTCAAGTCTTCTTCAGTGGTTTCTTCTTGAAAATAATTTCCCTGTAATGCATAACCCCATAACAATTATTTGTTCGCTATAGTGATAAATAAATTATTTGTTCTCTACAGTTACAAAACATTTGGCTACAAATAATGATCATCTATTTCTTACAATTCATGCTCTTAGTTCTTGATGTCCACCTTGGCCTGGTTTTTTCTACCCATGTCTTTCTACCCTTTCCTTTGTCGCTTTAGAGGTGTTTGGGATCCTATGAAAGGTTTCAAATATGTTAGATATTGCAACTTAAATATATTAAAATTAAACAAAAATATTAAACATTTTTCATTGAAAATATAATATGTGCCATCCCTTATTCAACTGATTGGCTGAGTCTTTCCTTGTTTTCTCAATGTCTTCTCGTTTGCATCATCCAAGAGCACCTTCCACTCCTTATGTGGAACCATCGAATGACGCTCATGCTTAGTATTAATTTGCAAATTGTCCCTATAAACTGCCTTGACATATTTCAAATTTAAGCCAACTGTTGCTTGACACCTTTTTTGTTGAAGGTATCACCAAACAAGTTAACCATGTGGTTCATCAAATCATATTTCAATTCATCATTTTGGTAATTACACCGTGTACGAATGGTGGTGCCAAAAATATCCAAATCCTTCTCATGCAGGTTCTTATAAAAACATTATTTCCTGTAAAAACAATATGATTATTATTAAAAATAATTTCAGATATGTGGCTTTGAATTACATGAAAACAAAATCAGTTAATTAAATAATACCTGCAATCTTTGGTATCTTGATTGGAACACATTCCTTTTCCTCCAAGCATGTATCGGGCAATGATCCCTTACTAAAAACGAGTACTTCTCTAGGATAGAAAATTTCACATTCGATACTACTCTCCACTCTAGCCAATTTGTCAAAAATGACCTTCCCTGACAACGCTTGTTGCATATCTCGAAATGTGTTGTGGTCCAATCTGTGAAGTACTAAGAACTCTTGATACTCCTTCTGAGACATCAAAGGACTCTTTTCTTCCCAGAAAAAGGGGAGCCCTCTACTTACCAGTGGTCTGAATAACTTGACGACTTCTCAGACTTTGTGCTCAGTAACTTCTATTTTAGCCTGTACCGTCTCCATCATTCTATGCTTAGCCACTATCTTTCTGGATCTAGAGACAATAGTGATCCTATTTTGAACACCATATCTACTAGTGTACCTGTCTGACATAGAGCTCAGGAAGGTTATGGCATTCTCCGCGGTCGTCAAGGGCCTTTTGTTCACTTCTACCGATACTATCTGGGATTGTTTCTTGGATTCTTTCATAGCAGTTCCATGATCTTCAATAATATCTAGGTAGGGCCGGAACTTGTCAGCTTCCATGATGATTTGATCCCAGATCAGATGCCTAGAGCCTTGCAAGGAAATTTTGTTGACCACCTGTTGGCTCAATTTGGCATTTTGCTTAGCCAATTCTTGACATTTCTCCTCTACCCTTTCTCTTCCTCGTTCCTCTTTGACTCTTTCCTTTTCTATCTCCTCAATCTGTTGTTTCAGTTTAATGAGATCGATATCCTTCAAGCCTATCTGGGACATTGCTGTGGAGAGGGAGCTGGTATCTACCACCCCAGCTATACCTATGGATTGAATTGCATTCTCTGTACTTCTGCTTTGGAGCTCATTTTCCTTCATTGCTAATATGGTTTTCAGTTCTGCTTTGTTATCTTTCAAAAGTTGGATACTTGCTTCCCACTGCCTCATCCCTTACAGCTTTCAGTGCCACGTTCGGCTAAGGTAATCACGTGGCTTGACTGTATATTTTTGTTGTCTCCTCGAAGGTTTTATCAGCCCTCTCTCGGTAAGGCCTCAGCCATTCTTATTTGGACACATGTTTGCTCGGAGTCTATCCGTCAAACACATACTCTTGTATTTGTAATTCAGTTGTCTTGGGCTCTTCTTGTCACTGTTCATTTATTAAATTATTCTTCTTTTCCTGTCCTCTTTTGACCTATACCAATTGTTGTCCCGGTTCCACTTTCTATTTCTTGGGCATGCTGGAAGTGTCCATTTCTTCAGTGTCCATGGGCATTGGACCCCCTATTTTTATTGAACTTTCCGAATAGCTGACCAGCGATGAGCATTTCCCTACAATTGAAACTACTGTAGTCAAGTCTCTTTGGGGAGAAACTACCCTCGGTAGCTGTGAGCCAATGTCCTACTCCGCGCTTGTATCCATTGGGGAAGGATTGGGGAAATCGTCCCAATTCGCTGCTTCTCTAAGTCCAGGTATCTCAGTGTGCTCAAAAGGCCTGCATTTATGAGCTTTCCTTCTTTTGGAAATCACCTGGTGAGGGTAATAATTTATCACTTGTCCCAAGGAAAACTCCATGCCTCTAAGCAATTTGGAAACCAGGGGCAAAGTAGCTCTGCTTCTAACTGTGTATGGTTTTAATTCCCATGGAAAAATCAAACTTGAACTTTTCTTAAAGTTCAAGAAGTGTTCTTCTTCGATAATGATTTTTTGCTGGATTAATTCCAGGGAGAAAATCCTGGGGGTTAAAAAAGAAGTCAGGACGTAGGGTGGATGTACGAAGCCATATAACCTTATGGTAGTTCCAAATTCTGTGAGGAACCAATCCCCTATATTTTCTTACTATTTGACATTTGCAGCAATTGCCTCATATCAGGAAACACCCTAGGTAACCTTTCCTGAAAGAAGAGCTCATATATTTTGGTCATCAACTGGTTCATGAATTTACAGTAATCTGTGGCCATATTAGTAGTGACTGCTAATTCTGGTACTTGCGGGTCCTCCTCATTATAGGCTATGAACATCCTCAGCAAGAGGGACTGGAATATGAACATTCTAGTGTCGTGGAAGTTCTCTAACTGAGAATGGATGTTCTCGGCCAGGAACTCATCAAATTTAAGGTAACAAGACTGACCGGATTGTCTAGGAAATTCAGGTTCGGTCGGACAAGTACTTAAGATGAACAAAAGACTCAACAATGAATCCAGGACGTATGCATCGATATCTAGACCTAGGAACTGACTGGCCAGGGATATGCACCACTGATTTTCTTTGTTGAATTGGCTAAGGTCCATATGGTAAGAAAGGTTGACGGGTTCACGATAGGGTTTAGAACAAGCCTTCAGGAAGGTTTCTTTACTCTCACCAATGGACTCTCTAAAACAACGTACAATGTCTTCTTCTCAGTAGTCTTGGGATATATGGGTGAATTCATCTCGGATATCCAAGGTTTTGCAGATGACAGAAGCTTGAACTAGGTGAAGGATTTTAGACTTATATTTATTCATAATAATTCCTTTAGTGACAGAGAAATTTTCTGCACACCACTTGACAAATTCAGGGAAATGGGGGGTTTGGTCGACAAAGAAGAAGTGGAAGAAAGAGTCAAAAACACCGTAGGTATCTCCACCTCGGTTCTTAAGAGATTCCAATTTGCTTCTGGCGGTTTCAATAGCTTCTCCCACCAGGATGGTATCAAAAATCTCAGCGTTTTCATCTAACAGGCTCTCTTTTGTCCTCCGACCTATGACCTCAGGCTCTACAGCATCTCTTACCCCAACAACTTCTATTCCATCCATTCTCAAATAACACTGAGGGGTATCAAGGGCTTACCTTGTTCTGTAGCATAGTCTCCTGGTGGGTTCAGGATGGCGCTCTGGATGTGGTTGGATATTGGACAGCTTCGAGTTTTCCTAAAGGACAAATCTTTGCAACTTTGCATGGGCCTCTTTATAGTTTTTCACACAACATAACCTCCGTGCATTTCCTAGATAGTTTGCACCGTAGATATTATTATTCACGACCTACATCGTAGATATGTGGGGTTCTTTATTCCATGCCCTTCCTTACCTCATGTGTGTGCAGCTCGATCATCGATTGAGACCGACTTCCTTCACAACCGTCGATCTGGACAGGCCCCACCACTCTTCACGATGCAAGGTTCTATTTCCTTCTGTGCTACTCCATATGGCGAAACAAACTACAACCGGCAATCTCCCTCCATCTTCATATGCACCGTTGATCAAAATGGCCCATACCATCCTTTGCAATTCAGAATGGACGCTTTTGTCCTCGCTAGTTTGGGATGCGAAATCATTCTCAGCCGTTGGATGTATCTGCTCTTTAAACCACTTCGCAAATCTGAAAAATGGCTTGGGTCAAGCATGTTCTCCGTGTGGAATTGGTTTGATGCCATTGATCTACCCTCTGATCAACATCATCCTTTGATCATGATTCATTTTTTATGCCTCCAGCGCACCTCATATTTCCTTCTTAGCCCCGTTCCTCCACTCCATAGACTGTTTCACTGCTTTCGGCATTCATCACCGAAGTTGATTCCAGAGGCTAGGTGCTATCTTGGGTGTGTCCTTAGCTCCTTTTGTGAATACTACACTACCTTCTCAACACTTCTCAATCGGGATGAAGGATGCGAGTATCACTTATGCCCAAAACTTAACGAAGTGTTAACAGACTAGAACCAAATCAATGGTTCAGAATCCACCTGCAAAAATCGACAGTGCGAAAAGCCCGAGTTGCGAGGTCGAAAGTTACAAAATTTACGATCTCACTTCCCGCGGCCTACATCCCGCATCCCGCATAGGAAATAGATTGATGGTGTGGAAACTTTGACTTGAGGGATTGGGAATTATGGAAATCATGAAACCATGATCCCGCATCCCGCAATTTGCAGAGAAAAATTTGTGGAAACCAAAATCTTCGAAATGGTATTTCACATCTCGCATCTTGTAAACCTACAAAATTGCGCAAAGGATGGTTTCTAGAAGAAAACTTGACTTTTCCATTGAATTCTTGGATCCATCTGATCATGAGGCCAATACTGATCTAGCCAATCTACCCTGCAACTTAGTTCTAAATGCATTGATGGAAAAACATACATCAATGACTATAATTGTAGTTATTCAAAGGAACAATGCATCAATTCAATCATAGCAATATGTTCATCACATTCCATCAAGCAATTTGGAAAACAAGAATACAATTGCAGAGAATAACATGATAACATAGACAAGAACACTTATCTTGAAAAAAACTTGTCCCGCAACCAGCTATGTTGCTGCAACGTTCCACCCAACCATAGGCCAATGTGCTCCTTAGTCTCTCAGTAACATTGCCACCCCCGAGTTGGGCATGATTTCCTCAAGCAATAAGGGAACACTAGCATACTCATAGATAGTGTTATCTCCCAAAATAAATTTATTTTTATAGTATGAAGAATTCGAGTCATGTCATGAAATATTTGAAGATGACTAATAAGTTAAAGGTCTTTGTTTATGCTATGGTTGAAGAAATTGAAAGTTTTATCTTTCGGTGGCTTATGCAGGGTTCTTAATAGTTCATTAGCCACTGAAAGGTTTTGTTTTGGTAGCTAACAATTTAGTGCAGGATAAAGGTTAACTACCGAAAGCAGGCCCAAGCGAGTAAATAGTGAAAGCACTTTCGGTGGCTTAGGTGAGAATTCAAACATCTCATTAGCCACTGAAAAGTGTTGCTTTCTATAGCTTAGAGAATATTTCAAGAAGGGCGTTAACCACCGAAATCAGGCAAAAAGGCCTTGGGGAAAAAGAGGTTTTGGCGTCTTATGCAAAAGCTCTTATGTTTCATTAGCCACCAAAAGGATGGGCTTTGGGAAGTTAAAAGAAATATTTGGTGAGCCCACTATCCACCGAAAGCTGAATTTCACCACGACATTGGGAAAATGGTTTTGGTGTCTTGGGCGAAAGGATTATCATTTCATTAGCCATTGAAATCCATCTTTTTGAAGGATTGCAGACAAATCCTTGAAGACTGTTAACCATCGAAAAGGTAAAAGAGAAAAATGGTTATAAATCTATCACATCAAACCCCGTCAGCAACATAACGATTAGTAAAGGGCATGATAAACCACTGAAAGGAAAGGAGGCTGCATAACTGTGTGAGGAAATGAATAAGGAGGTCATTATTTTAAACTGATAATGACTGATGTGATGAAACTCTCCTTCTCCCTCCATCTGTCCATCGAATTGCAAAAAATACAAATGAGTGTCCAGGGTTTATTTTAACATAATTGTTGGGCATGGGTATTTAAAAGATCAAATAAGAGCCATCACCCTCTAACCTCAGCATCAATCATGCAGGATAAAGCCCTCATAATCAGTTCGAAATCTTTAGTATTCCCAACCCTCGACTTTGGAATTTCTCTCCACCAGAAATACATCTCAAAGAAGTAGCCTGCTAAAACACTATCATACAAAATTTGAATTTATTGTTGCAGGTACCCAGGAGTAGCATTTAGCAAGATGAAGAAGGGAGGACCTGCTCTCAGGAAGGAATTGGGAGACATCAGCTACCTGGAGGCACATCCAGAGGTATGTAAATTTTTTAAGGATGTTTGTTGCTATAGGTTTTGTGAGAAGATTCAAGGTTCACACCAGCAGGTGGTGAGGAATTTTCCCTCTCCTTTGATGGCTCCAAGGAAGTCATAGGTAAAGAATAATTCCTCATAAATGAAACCCTAATTACTGAAGTGAGTCAACTACCTAGCACAGGAGGGAAGTGGTTTAAGACTACCATACAAAAAGATGTAGAGTTTAGATCTTACCTGAAGCCTAAGCATAGGTAGGTGGTATGGAAGAAAAGTGTACCATCCTCCTGGCTAGAGGAGATGTGGCAACAACTACTGAAGGCCATTATGGTCTACATAACATGTGAAGGGAGATATAATAGACCTATGATTTACCATTTTAAATTGATAAACCACTTCATAGGGAGAATCCCATTGAATTTTCCTTTTTACTTACACAGGAGTTTGGTAAAGATGGAACACTAGGTGAAGGCCCACCCAACCAAGATTACTGGAAGACTGTCTCATCATGGCCTTATCCAACTACTGATCCAAGAATTGCTGAAAAGGAGGAGTATGACATGGCCTTATTTCCTATTTTGGAATGGTTTTGAAATAGGCCTTAATCCAGAAGAAAAGGGTAAGTCTCCTGCCAAAAAGTCCAGCACACCAAGAAGTGCGAAAAGAAAGAGAAGGGCTATATCCCTAGCAACAGTAGAAAAAAATCCTTCCTGTTCCAAATCAAGAAGGTCAAAATAAACTTGGATTTCAGTGAGAAGGGATAGGAAGTCACAACACACAGTGAGAAAATTTTGATCCCGCCCTACTCAGATTTAGAAGAGGAACAAGAGGAAGGTGCAAACCTAGCTTTGCAGGTTGTAGAAGAGATCAAAGAAATACCATCACCTACACCAAAAGAGCAAGATGAACCAGCAAGGAAGGCTTCCTCTAGAAATCCCAAGACTCAAAAGATAAATCAGTTGCTGAGGAAAGTATATGATATGGAAATTTTGTTTAGAGAGGTAAAGAGAAATAATGCTACATTGACCAGTAGGAATAAGCTGCTACAAAAATCTTACCTAGAGCAGAGAGAAAGGTATATTTTCCTAAAGAGACTAAATAAAAGGTACCTGAAAGACAACACAAGATTGTACAGGATGATTAGTCTTCAGAAACTACAGATGAAGGAGGCCAAGCTAAACCCTAGTCGTGACCTTACATTGGAAACCCTAGATGAAGTTGCAGTTAGCATTCATCCTCTAGAAGCAATCCAGGTTGTTGTTAACCCTCCTAATATAGAGCCTGCTGAAGAATAAATCTAAGCAGATAGACTAGAAAGAACAATTTTGCAGGTAGCCTAATAATTTTTGAAGAACAGGGCTTTCAGTGGCTTAGGAAGATGTTGAGGTAGTTCATTAGCCACTGAAAGCATTTCTTTCGACAGCTAACCGTTTAGATATTTTGGCCTCTTAACCACCAAAAGTAGATAGAGGCATAATATCAACTTTTGACATGCAGGACCAGTTTTGGGCAAACATCGATGGCTTAAGGACGAAGTATAAGGATGAAGGACACTAAAGAAAACATCAGGGAAGGTATGCTTCAGTTTTGCTGTGACATAACAGTAGAAAAGGTCACCAACACTCAACTTTCAAAGTGAAACAGTGACTTAACCAGTAGAATACTAGTGGCAGTGATTGCCAGTACTTACTTCAGTTATCATAAGGTTAAAATAGTGAACGAATTATACATATAGTTAGACTAGTAGTTAATTAGGGTTTTTTGACCTAAGTATGCAAAAAACAATTATTTTGTTTATTTTTATTAAATCATATCCAAGTTTTCCAGGATCTGAGTATTTTTGTGAAGGATATAAAGCCTAAGACTTATTTTATTGAAAGGGTTCGACTTTGGGGACCTGTAGACCAATACTATTGTCAAGATTCTCATATTGCTCATGACCTAATATAAGCTCTTTTGTTATCATATGTTCAACTTCTATTTTCTGTCTTATCTATGCTTATGCTTGAATGTGTTAGGTTTTATTCAGATTAATTGATGTCCTATAGCTATCTCCCTATTGGCATATTGATGTGATTTGAATTATAAGTTCTTTCCTTGTCATGATTAGCCATTTATATATATATATATATATATATATATATATTATGTATGAATTTTCCATCATGATAATTTCTCCATCTCTACACCATATTCTCAACCTCTAAACAGTGGTAATTAGAATCCTTATCCATGATTGAGTTTCATGCATGTCTTGAGAGTGTGAGGTTTATAAGTCACCTAAATTGATCCACTTAGAAAACCATAAAAATATTTAATTTACTAGGCATCCTCAAGCTGCAACCTAGAGGAGTTTCCTAGGGTGATAAAAAATTGGCGCCATTTCCAGGGAGAGGAGACTAAAGCTCAGCTTCCTTGGGAGACGACATAGATCCTTGCTTTGATGATAGAAAAAGATTGGACATTATTCTGGTTGTAATAATATATCTGGAAACTCCATTGAAATAAGTTGGCTTCAAGAATACCAAGTACTAGAGAAAATCCTCAAGGGCCACCAGCAACACCGTTTTCAGATCCAGAAGAGATTCTGAGAAGAGCTAGGGCTTCACTGAGGTAGACCAGCAGTGCTGCAAAGGAAGCTACATCAGGTATTTTAAGAAATATTTCTTCTATTATCTCTTCTACTGAAACACTTAATTCTAAGGAATTTAGAAATACATCAGAAAATTTTAGGGTTTGGGCATCTTCAATACTGTTGCTTGTGAATATCCAATCCCTGGTGACTCCACTAGGATAATTTTATCACCACCACCTTCTCAGCTACTACATACATCAGTTCTTCCTTCCTCCACCCTTTCCATACCCATTTCCAATATGTTTGCCCCTCAGTTGACCAAAATGGAAAGGATCCTGGTAGTTAGGTATGCCCCCCTAAATTTTCCTAACCCTCTCTCATCCATGCCCATTGGAGAATACCTCAAATACATGCCTAAGTTCATAGGAGAGGGAGATTTCACAGCTGAAGAAAATCTAGAGTCATTTTACAGTTATGCTGAGAACATTAATATAGAACAAGAAAATGTGTGGACTAGGGTTTTTGTACAAAGCCTAGATGGTCAGGTTAGGAAATTGTTCATAGAACTTCTTGCTGGATCAGTAGCGGGAATTGAAGCCATAGATGGCATATTTCTAAAACATTGGGGAGAGAGGAGAGACCACCTATATTATATCATAGAGTTCAACAACTTAAAAAAAGAGAATGGGGAGTCTGTCTCCAACTTCACCAATAGGTTCAACAATATGTACAGTAAGATCCCCACTGAAATCAAGCCCACTGATACGTCAGCCAGGATAACTTATGCAAATTCCTTTGACTCAGATTTCTGCCTGCTTCTCAGAGAAAGGAATTTTGCCTCCTTATCGCTCATGTAGGATGCTTCCCTAGAGGTATAATATAACATTGTAGCCTCTTAGAAGGTCAAAGGAAATATAAACAAGAAGAAGCAGCCAACAAACCCTATTGGGACTTCTTCATCAAAGAACAAGATGAACAAAATGACCAAACTGTTAGATAACCTGACTGCTGAAATGTCTAAGCTAAAGGACCGAGGATAGATACTTGTGCGGTGTAAAGGGCCAAGTGATTTTGTTCCTCAAAACCTTAATTTTGTCCCTTATAGAAGAGGAAACCCCCCAGTTTAGATCCTTAGAAGGGAAAGGAAACAAGGGGAAGATCAAAGAATTAGAGCTCCTTTTCAGAATGTTGTACTAGAGGAAGAGAAAGAGTTCATTGAGGAAGAAGGAAAGGCTGAAGAGCACATTCACTGCATGGAAGATGAAGTTGACTATTATTTTCTAACACAGGTAGAATATGAGGAAGCCCTAATTGATGATTAGATCAGTGAAGTAGTATATCATGTTGATGGTCAAAGGGGGTATAATATGAGGTCCATGATGGTGGCTCATCTTAAGAAGAATGTTGTTCCTGTCAAATAGCCTACTGCACCAGCTAAAAAGGCTATTGTTTTACCAAATAAAATGGCTGTCATTTCCAAACCATTGCAAAAACAAGAACCTTCATCAAGCCTTGACCATGTCCAACTCAAATCTCCAGTACATGAGGTAAGGTTTCCTGATAGACTGCATTATTCTTTCAACCTTGAGTCAGAGATTCAGAAATTGAATATCCCTTTCCCATTAATTGAGCTAATGAAAAATGATGCATTCAAATCTTCCATACTGAATTATCTTCAACCAAAGGTACATATTGATACTGACTTTGTAAATCTACAAGATGACAAACCTATTGTAACCATAGGCCCCATGATCGAAGACTTAAAGGATTCATGCCCACCTTTCTACATATCCTTAAATATCCATGATAAAGTCCTTCATAACTGTCTACTAGACTCAGGAGCTTCCCATGACCTAATGCCAAAAGCTGTGATGGATGAGCTTGGTATCAACATTACAAAGCCCTAGCATGATTTGTTCTCCTTTGACTCTAGAAAGGTCAAGTGTCTGGGCCTCATCAAAGAACTTGTTTTAAACCTATCTCAGCTACCTTCAAAAGGCACCATGATGGACATTGTAGTGGTTGATATCCCTCCCAAATTTGGTCTCTTGCTATCTTGATCATGGATTAAAAGGCTAGGGGGCACCCTTCAGATGGACCTTACATATGCCACAATCCCCATGTTTGGAGGGGAGACCAAGAGGCTTTATAGAGAAAATCAGCTTGCCTACATCATAAGCAATGAAAGGAATTCAGTGAACCACCCCATCTATGCAGTAGACATTGATTTTGGATCATGAATTCTGCAAATAGATTATTCTCAACAAACACCAGTCCAGCTTACCAAGCCCGCCTATCAGCATCATGAAGAAGTGACCACGGTAGTCTGGAACATGTATTTTGATGGGGCTAGCACTCAAAGCTCAGCATGTGCAGGTGTAGTATTGATCTCTCCATCCAAAGAGAATATTCGTCTATCTTATAATATTGAATTTAAAACCACTAGCAATATAGCAGAATATGAAGCCTTGCTGCTAGGAGTTAAAGCTGCCAAGGAGATGGGGATCATGTGCTTGAAAATATTTGGAGATGAAAACCTTATTATACATCAGGTCAACAACACTTTTCAAGCAAAACATGTCAGAATGAAGGCCTATAGGGATGAGGTATGGAAACTCAGAGCCTCCTTTATGTTTTTTGAACTGTCATATATACCTAGGGATTTGAATCACCTGGTTGATTCCCTGGCTGTCTCTGCAAGTCTATTTATTCCTCCTTTACCTCATAAGCTCAACTATGATGTTCAAGTCAAGTACAGACCTTCCCTTCTAGATAATGTCAAATTTTGGAAGGTGTTTGAGAATGATGATGAGCTTCGTAAATTCCTTTGGCTAGTAGATTAATTCTCTGATATACATATAGATCAGGAAAACCTAAACATGGAGGAATCCCAACAACTCAAGTTGAAAGATAAATTAGCTGATCAGAATATTGTCCAATTACCCAAAAATTATATACCTCAGGGTCTAGTACCTCTAAAAGAGATTTTTTATCATAATGACATCCCTTTCCATCCTTCCAAAAAGGAGCAATACCCTACTGTCCAAGAGCAAAACATAGGTAGCCAAAGCCATCCAAAACTGATAAATCTGTCCACTGAGTTGACTACTGATCAGAGGTCCAAATTTTGCACCCTGGTAAAATAATTTGCTGATATCTTTTCCTGGGAGTACAGTGACCTGAAAACCTATGACACCAATATCATCCAGCACATTATTTCTTTTGGAGGAGGAAACCATCCCTTTCAAGCAGAAGTTGAGATCCATCAGTCCTCTCCTACTACCTATAATTGAAAAAGAAATCCATAATCATAATTCCCCTGAGGTATTCCAAGTGGATTGCAAACCTAGTGGTGGAGTTGCAGTAAGTCAGGGAACAAGTGATAGGAAAATCAGAAGCCCATCAATAGAGAATAAAGGTCATGTTTGACAAAAGAGAATAAGTAGACAACTTTTAGGTTGGAGATTGGGTCCTCAAGTGGGATGATGTCAGGCAGGACAAGGGAAAACATGGAAAGCTTGAATCTTTGTGGATTGGCCCTTTTGTGATAGCTTAGGTACAGAAGAATAACACCTTCAAATTGTAGAATATGGAAGGGGAAAAGGTGTTTGATGGCCAAGTGAAGGTGTTTGAAGGTCTCCGTTTATGCTATGGTTAAAGAAATTGGATTTTTTAGCTTTCGGTGGCTTAAGCGGGGTTCTTAATAGCTCATTAGCCACTGAAAGGCTCTATTTCATCAGCTAACAGTTTAACACAGGATAAACATTAACCACCGAAAGTGGGCCTAAGCGAGTAAATAGTGAAAGCACTTTCGGTGGCTTAGGCGAGACTTCAAACATCTCATTGGCCACCAAAAAGTGTTTCTTTTGGCAGCTTAGTGAATAGTTCAAGAAGGGTGTTAACCACTGAAAGTAGGAAAAAAGACATTGGGGAAAAATCGGTTTCAGTGGCTTAGGAGAAAGCTCTTACATTTCATTAGCCACCAAAAGGAAGGGATTTCGGCGGTTAAAAGAAGTATTCGGTGAGGCCATTGTCCACCGAAAGTTGGGTTTCACCGCGACATTGGGAAAATGGTTTTGGTGGCTTGGGAGAAAAGATTATCATTTCATTAGCCATCGAAAACCATCTTTTTGGCAGCTTGCAGAAAAATTCCTGAAAACTGTTAACCACCAAAAAGGTAAAAGAGAGAAACTGTTAGAAATCTATCACATCAGACCCCGTCAGCAAGGTAATGATCAGTAAAGGGCATGATAAACCACCTAAGGGATATGAGGTTGCATAACTGCGTGAAGAAATGAGTAAGGAGGTCTTTATTTTAAACTAATAATGACTGATGTGATGAAACCCTCCTTCTCCCTCCATCTATCCACCGAACTGCAGAAAATCCAAATGAGTGTCCAGGGTTGATTTTAACATAATTGCTGGGCAGGGGTCTCGAAAAGATCAAACAAGATCCATCACCCTCTGACCTCAACATCAATTATGCAGGATAAATCCTTCATAATTAGTGCCAAATATTCAGTACACCCCACCCTCGACTTTGGCATTTCTCTCCACCAGAAATCCATCTCAGAGAAGCAGACTGCTAAAACACTATCATACAGAATTTGAATTTATTGTTGCAGGTACCCAGGAGTAGCATTTAGCAAGATGAAGAAGGGTTGAACTGCTCTCAAGCAGGAGTTGTGAGACATCACCTACTCGGAGTCACATCTAGAGGTCTATCCAATTTTTAAGGATGTTGGTTGCTATAGGTTTTGTGAGAGGATTCAAGGTTCACACCAGTAGGTGGATGAGGTATTTTTCATCTCATTCGATGGCTCCAAGGCAATCATAGGTAAAGAATAATTCCTAATAGATGAAACCCTAATTACTGAAGTGACTGAACTCCCTATAATAGGAGAGAAGTGGTTTAAGACTACCATACAAAATATGTTGAATTTAGATCTTACCTAAAGCCTGAGCATAGAGAGGTAGTGTGGAAAAAAAGTGTACCATCCTCCTTGATAGAGGAGAGGTGGCAGCAACTGTTGAAGGCCATTGTGGTCTACATAACATGTGAAGGGAGATATAGCAGAGTTATGATTTACCATTTTAAATTGATGAACCACTTCACACGGAGAAGCCAACTAAATTTTCCTTTTTACTTACATAGGATTTTGGCAAATATGGCACACCAGGTGAAGGCCCAGCCAAGGAATATTTTTGGTAGACTGTCTCATCATGGCCTTATCCAACTGCTGATCTAAGAATTGTTGAAAAGGAGGAATATGGCATGGCCTTATTTCATAATATGGAATGGTTTCGAAACAGGCCTTCAGCTAGAAGAAAATGGGAAGTCTCCTGCCAAAAAATCTAGCACACCAAGAAGTGGGAAAAGAAAGAGAAGGGCTATATCCCTAGAAGTAAGAAAATGGCCTCCTTCCTCTTCCATATCCAAGAAGGTCAAAAGAAACTTGGATTTCAGTGAGAAGGGCCAGGAAGTCACAACACACAGTGAGAACATTTTGATCTAACCCTACTCAGATTCAGAAGAGGAACAAGAGGAAGGTGCAGACCTAGATTTACAGGTTGTAGAAGAGATCGAAGAACTACCATCAACTACACCAAAAGAGAAAGATGAACCAGCAGAGAAGGCTTCCTATAGCAAGCCCAAGACTCAAAAGATAAATCAATTACTGAGGCAAGTATATGAGATGGAAATTTTGGTCAGAGAGGTAAAGAGAAATAATGCTACATTGACTAGTAGGAACAAGCTACTACATAAATCTTACCTAGAGCATACATAAAGGTATATTTTCCTAAAGAGACTAAATAAAAGGTACCTAAAAGACAACACAAGATTGTATAGAATGACTAGTCTTCAGAAACTGTAGATGAAGGAGGCCAAGCTAAACCCTAGCAACCACCTCACATTGGAAACCCTAGTTGAAGCTGCAGTTAGGCTTCATCCTCCAAAAGCAAGCCAGGATGCTGTTAACGATCATAATATAGAGCCTGCTGAAGAATAATGCTAAGTAGATAGACTGGAAAGAACAATTTTGGAGGAAACCTAAGAATATTTTAAGAACAATAATTTCGGTGGCTTAGGAAGACGCTGAGGCAGTTCATTAGCCACCAAACACGCTACTTTCGACAGCTAACCATTCTGATATTTTGGCCTCTTAACCACCGAAAGCAGACAGAGGCATAATAGCAATTTTTGACACATAGGACCAGTTTTGGGAGAACATGGATGGCTGAAGGATGAAGTATAAGGATGAAGGACGCTAAAGAAAACATCAGGGAAGGTATGCTTCAGTTTTGTTCTGACAGAACAGTAGAAAAGGTCACCAACACTCAACTATCAAAGTGAAACAATGAATTAACTAGCAGAAGACCAATGGCAGTGATTTCCAGTACTTACTTCAGTTATCAGAAGGTTCAAACAGTGAACAAATTCCACAGATAATTATACTAGTAGTTAATCAGGGTTTTTTGACCTAATTATGCAAAAAACAATTATTTTGTTTATTTTTATTAAATCAGATCCAAGTGTTCAGGATCTAAGTATTTTTGTAAAGGATATAAAGCCTAAGACTTATTTTATTGGAAGGGTTCAACTTCAGGGACTTGTAGACAAATACTATTGTCAATCTTCTCATATTTCTCATGACCTAATATAAGCTCTTTTGTTATCATATGTTCAGCTTCCATTTTCTGTCTTATCTGTGCTTATGCTTGAATGTGTTATTCAAGATTTGTTTAGATTAATTGATGTCCTATAGCTGTCACCCTATTGGCATATTGATGTGATTTGAATTATAAGTGCTTTTCTTATCATCATTAGCCATTTATATATATCTATTTTATGTATGAATCTGCCAGCATGATAAGTTCTCCATCTCTGCACCATATTGTCAACCTCTGAATAGTGGTAATTAGAAGCCTTATCCTTGATTGAGTTTCATGCATGTCTTGAGACTTTGAGGTTTATAGGTCACCTGACTTAATCCACTTAGAAAACCATAAAAATATTTAAGTTACCAGGCATCTTTGAGATGTAACCTAGAGGAGTTTCCTAGAGTGATAACACATAGCCAAGGTGCAATAACACTCAGCCAAGCCAAAACAGTTGGGTTTATCAGGCTGTAAGGGAAAACATCCCAACATATGGGTTTCATAGGCCACTTAGCCAAGCCATCTCACACTTGGGTTCATAGACTGTACACATTCAAGCCAACATTCAGCTTCAAGGACCAATCAAGCCAACAAATGGGTTTATCAGACTGTTCACAGTCAATCCATCTCACTACTAGGTTTATCAGGCTAACTAGCCAAGCCATCATTCGCAATTGGGTTTATCAAACTATCTAGACAAAATTTACTTACCAGGTCAAGAACAACAAGACACAACCAAGCCAACAAATGGGTTTATCAGGATAACTAGCCAAGCTATCCTTCCATTTGGGTTTATCACTCTTCCAAGGAAATGGGAAGGAAGAACTACTAAGCTAGTGAGCTCATCTACAGAACTAAGAACACCTTCACAAGACCTATCTAACCGAGATTCCCCATTGCCTACACACCCAACCCAAGGAAGTGTCCCCTTCTCTGCTCCATGCTGGGTGTTATAATGTCTAAATTAATCCACCTATTCTTTAATTATCAACCGGGATTGGTAATCTTAGATTTGACAAAAAATATATGCGAAGGTAGAGAGTTTCATGTAAATATTTTAACAAACAAAATATTGAAATATCTTTCAAAATGAAAAACTGAGTCAAACTTCCTAAAAATGCAATTAAGGTAACCAAACTGAGATAAAATATTAACTAAACAAATAATCTATCTTATAAGTTTGGACTGAAAAAGATATAATCAGAAAATTACTTATTCAAACGGAAAACTAAAGTTCAAGGAAGGTGTTGACGGGCATATGTGACTATGCACGTAACGGGGAAGACAACCCAGACCGAGATCCTTAGAACAGGTTCCAAGCTGTTGGGATGGTTGTTTCTCACAGGTTTAAAGGCTCTGTTAGCCTGAAAATCTAACTAAACTAAGTCTAAAAGCTAAAACTAAAAACTACTGCTTATTAGTTCAATAGATCTATAATATACTACACAATAAATTATTAAAAGTAATTACTAGATTAATTTGATATATGCACACAACTAATTACTGTACTCAACATAATAAAATAATTAATCTATGAATGCAATAATTAACGAAATATTAATAAATCCAATCAATTTACATAACTTACAGAATTAACAAATGTATATTAAAAACAAAGAATCAGAAAATAACCTGAATATGAGTTAATGGTTTTTTTCATAAAATAGTTTACAAAAAACAACTATTAATTCGTTCTTGGTCTTATCCCGATCGGGAGTGAAGAAAAAAATAATAAACTGAAATCGAATCACTAATAATCCTACTGTGTTACAATCCTGTTAATATTCAGAAGGAATTCGAAAACTTAAACAAGATCGCACAGCAGATGAATATCATAGATATAATGATGACAACACCAAATTTATAACATGATATATATATCAGCAAATCGAAAAAAGCATGAATCGACAAAATATATGTGATGTATTTGCAAAATTCATCAAAGGAATGATGACAAAACATTGATATTGCAGAAAAGGGAAACAAGATCGACCGATATCAAAAATACAATTACAAAGTATTAAAATACTGTAAATGTATATAGATATCACCAGTTTAAATGATGCTACAGCGACTGGCAACAAACTGCCTTAAGTCACAGGAACATTCAAACAGTAGTATTGTCCAGCCCTTTACAAACTATCGATCCCTCGGCTCCAGCTATTGGTCTGCTCTTCAAACAATGAAAAAGAAATTCTTCAATGCTGTAGATCCATCCCAAAATTATCCTGGAAACATCGATCAGATCTGAAAGAGAAATATCTCAGCTCCAGCCTCTCCTGTCACTTTTGATCACTCCCAATTCTTTCAGCAATCAAACATTGAGATACTCTTGAAAAAATAATTCTTCAAAACGAGCTCCTCACTGACAGTAGTGTCTCTAGAGCCCCTCCCCCCTTACAATCAAATTCTTCTGAGTTTAAATAAATCCAGATCAAAAGAAAACAAAACCAATTAAGCTCTGCAACAGGCGAATTTCTGGAAACAACCATTTCATTGCCGGCCGCAACTGCCAAAATCGTGCTCAAAGGATCCTCGAAATCGCCTAGAATCAATCATTTTCTGGAAAAATCCACCTGAGTATAACTAAATGGGTCCGATCTGAAGAAAACCCATGTGGCGGATTTCTTAGATCTGCTTTCATTTGCTCACAATGTAGCTCGGAAAATCGCTTGTTTGTTGAGAACGCGATTTTGTAACTAGCACAATCCCGGCAGTTTCTCTCAGAACTGAACTGCTGCTCCCTTTAACTTTGAGCTTGACCGATTTGAAAATCAATTGAGATCTATAATCCTCAAATATCTGCGTCCAATCTTATCATCAAAACCAACACATTAATAAATAACCAAAATCATAAACGAAATTCAAAAACAAGAATGAAATGAAACATAAAATTATGCGATCAATCATTAAAGTCAGCCACATTTATTTATTTTCAAACTCGATCTTTAAGCTCTCATTGCCACTTCACAGATTTGCTTGTTTATTTTTTGCCATATTCTCTGCAGCATATTTTTTAGAGTTATTATGTGATAAAAAACCACAGTGTTCTTATCCTTCACAATTTCTCAAATGAAGACAGCTAATGCATGAGACTACAAACTAATTCAACAATTGTTATTACTAGATGTTTATGCATTAACTATCAGCAGAGAAACGAGGTGTTTGCAATCATTCCTTTGCTGTCAGTCATGATATGTAACCCAAGAAATAATCTCGTTGCACCCTCACAGTTCAGCACCCTCTAATTCATTTAATGAAAGTTTCTTTTATTTGCAAAAATTCAGAATTGATTTGGCCACATGTCCTCGCCATCAATTAAAATATAGTAATGTGGTAACAATACTTTGGAAATTGTCATAATGTCCATCCACATATGGGGATTTATGAAAACAAGATATAGCATTAATTGCAAAAGTGCTGAAAGCTTCACTACCATAAATCTCCTTTCAATACAAACATTTTAATCCATGAAATAATTCCTTATTGTTTAAAATACTCTTTTGATTGTCGGTTCGTATGGAAAATATCCAATAATATTCATGGTTATTTGTCTTTCACCAATATGTAGAAATGTTCATCAATATTACCAATACTAAGAATGCTTATATTGTTTGAGCTCATGCACATTCCAAAATATATAACTCTTAATGACATCCAAGCATCCACCCTTGGTCCTTTTGAATAAAATGCATCCATATAATAATTTAAACCTTCACGAATGAGAGACATGCTATGCGAAATACACATCCCATAACCCATAATATCGATCTCGACCTCTACATACAATAATAAATATGACATATGAGGCCCATTATAAAAATAAAGATCAAATAATAAGGTTGTGCTATGCGTAAGCCTTAGAAATATAACTCGAATGAACTTTGATAAGATACCAAAAATATAATAATCAGCCTTAAACCTTATCAAGATTCACGATAACAAAATCACATAAAAAAAAAGCAAATAATAAATATTCGGATAAGATTTCAAAAATTAGTTTATAAGAAATTAATAAACACTTATCCCTTGATTTTTTAATACAAATTCACTTTGAAATAATAATTTCAAAGTAGTGATTTTGTTTAACTAATCCATAGTTCGCAAAGGTTTCTTTTAAAAACATCGAATTTCATGTTTCAGTAGCTGCTAGAATGTCACCATTTCAGTAGCTTTTAATTCTTTAAGTTTGCTATATGAAATTCAAACATTTCATCAAAAATAAAGTACAATTTTGTTTGATGAAATAATGGTTTTTTTAAAAGCTGTTGGGTAGGGGCACAACAGATGGCGACTGACTGGGCGAAACAGTTATCTCTGCGAAAACATGAAATCTGACTTGTGTCTGTAGCAAGATAAGAAAAATTTTCTTTACCTCAGATTAGCATTTTCCTGAAGATAAAAGAACTGTGCCTTGTGATAAGACTAGATCTCAAACTAATACCAGATTCGATTCTTTTATCATTATCTAGAAATTACCTTAAAAAATGATACGAATTTTAAGTTTTTTCAGAAAACATATGACTCCAAAAAAAATTAGTCCTGGGAAATACAATGCAATTTTGATATTTGACCAGTTTTTTAAAGATATGATCCCAATACTATAGTCATGACCCTCCTACCCGCAGGCGTCCATAGCCTCGAAAGGGTTAACTTTTAACCATACATCCTACCGTTCTAGTCCCAAGATAAGATAAAACATGAATATTTAGAACTTCTCAATTTATTAATGGGTAAGCTGCGTTGGAACCTCTTCACGAGTGTGGGATGACTTCGGATTCTTATAGATTTTAATATATATAATTTATGAT
Organism: Pseudotsuga menziesii; assembly: GCA_001517045.1. Classification (NCBI taxonomy): domain Eukaryota; kingdom Viridiplantae; phylum Streptophyta; class Pinopsida; order Pinales; family Pinaceae; genus Pseudotsuga; species Pseudotsuga menziesii. The sequence goes on from LPNX010662183.1 coordinate 39,500, forward strand.
TTGGAATCCAAGTATGTCACAGATGGAGCCCTCCTGCCTGCAGGCGTCTATAGCCTCGAAAAGGTTCGTCTTTTAACCCATTCTACCCAACGGCTTATATCTCAAGCTAATAAGTTTAAAGAAGGATTCATACTCAACATTTAAGTGCTCATCCACAAGAGATTTGCATGTTTAAAATGGGGGAACGTAATAGGAAACTCTTTACGAGTAAGATAGCGTAAAGGATCTATAGATAACTGATTTTACTATTAAATTGCAATTGCTTTCCCAAAACTGATTTCTAAATAAGTAATAGAATTCCTAGTAATAGTGACTTCGATATTCATTAAATCCAACAATTTGAGGATAATGATAAAAGAAACGA
>LPNX010662183.1:39928-50767 GCA_001517045.1 Pseudotsuga menziesii
GTTCAATTTCCTTTTATTTCTGAGATAAGAACAGATTTCTTAAAAGTCTAGCTTTCTTCATGTCTTATATAATCAGATTCCAATTTTATGACATAAAAACATTGCTAGATCCGAATCATTTCTCCTGCTTTTGAAAACTCAAAAGAACAACAAACATCAAAGGAAAAATAAAAATAAATTGAAAAGAAAACAACCAATATATACATGAGTTTTATTTGAGCAAATTACAAAAGACGAAGGATTTCAAAATCTGCGAGAAAACTCTTAGTAAAGAAAATGAAATTTTAAAATAAACATACACACATAACACATGAGTTAAATCAAGATCTCATCAAACAGAAAATAGGTTTAAACAACATATGACTAATTACCAGCAAAAGAAAATGAGAGATTAAAATAGATTAACATGTTTTAATATTTTTTATCCCTTTTTAAAAAAAAAATTAAGTCAAAGTTGTTTTTCAATTATTGATGAGATGTCAATCCAATGTGTTTTATTCAGAAATCAAAGTAACAAAATAAATCCTAATGAGTATGCAGCTATAAGAAGATGAAAGGTTCTTTCTTTTAATGAGATGATTAAAGAAATCAAGAGAAAGTAAAGAACTACTTCCCTGATAATGATGTCGTCATCTCATTCTTAAAATGATGTTGTCGCAACTCCATATATCTGCATTTATTCAAATGTAAACAAACATAAATAATTCTAAATTATAAACCTAACCTAAACTAATAAAATAACATATATACAAACTAAGTAAATGAAAATTTCCAATGAAGCCATTCGCGTAGCTTGACACCTGCCAGAGAAAACAAGTCATGTATGAGCATTAGAAATTGGAATATTTCAAAATCAAGAACAGAAATCAAATCAAATTTTGTATACAAAGCATGAAAGATGACACGGAAACCTTTCAATAAATGATTCTTCCCACCATGCATAAATCAGATCATAAAAATCAAGTCGGAAGGATATAGATTTCTCATGAAAACCATGACTCAAAAGACGCTTATCAGAAGTATGAATCAAAATTCGTGAAAAAGAATCACTAAAAAGTGTATCTTTTAATGCAACATCATCATAACTAAATTCAAAAAGAGCAAAATGACATTTGGGTATTATTTGGAGATCAATTGCGTCATTGTGAAGATTAAAATTGATGACATTATCTTCAGATATGATTATCATGTTGTTCTGAGGAAAATTAATTTTCAATTGAGCGTCCCTTTCAATACCACAGATTGCAGTATAATCCTTACTGACTAAAGATAAAATAGATGAACATGCATGAGTCTGATGAGTAACGATAGTAGAAAAATTATAATCTTCTTCATGACAAATTTGAAATATATCAGAATGGATCTCAAAATATCCGTCATCTTCAAAAAATGTATTTCCTTGTATCCTATCAAAATCTGACCATAATGAAGTATTCTTTAGGAAATCATTAACATGTAAATGTAGTCTATGATCAGCAAACACATCCGAATACAAAAAGTAGTAAGAGTCAGAGTATAAAGAGGCAAATGCTTCTATGTTGCTACAATTTGTTTCATTGACTACTTTAATCGAAGCATCATTAACAAAACTCTGATCTAATGAATTTTGTGAAGAAATGAAAGGAACTAACTCATCATGAAAGGAAGATGATGAAATGATATCACCATTAACATATTCTGTTGAAGAATTAAGCATTTTTGGTTTATCTTCCATTGTCTCGTGAACAACAAGAGTTTCGAAATTATTACTTAATATAAAAGTCAAATCATCATTATTTTTCTCTTGTTCTTGAATTTGCACATCATCAAATTCTATGATTTGTCCATTTTCAATAATTTCAATTTCAGCCGTAGAATTAGGAAGAATAGATTCTATATCAACTTCAACTAATGAACTAACATGCATGCTATCTATTGCAGATTTTTCATTCTTTTCCAAATCATGAAAATCAGAGAGAGAGATAAGCCAAAGAAACCAATTCATTATGTCCTTTTCGGAAAGCTGGTATTCTTCACGAAACCCGCAACATATTAACATTAATCTGGAAAAAAAAATCATAAAGAGATTCATCTTTATGCCTACGAAGATTTCCTATCTCAAGTTCAAGTTTCTTAGAGTTATAATCCTCATGATCATCAAGAAATAACTGTGTAAAATGTTCCCATGAATGAATGGATTTCGCTGGCAAGAACTTAAACCAAATCAGAATTCTTCCTTCGAAAGTAGCTGCAAAAAGTCTGCATTTCTCAGCCTCATCAAATAGATCTATGAGATCATAGAAAGAATCAAAGTTTGAAAGATGACGAGAGGCAGAAATTTTACCTTCTCCATTGAAGCTCAGTCGCTGCAAGAAATTATACATCTCTGGAGAAAAACTTTTGCCAGATGTATGAAAGCTGAAAGCATGATCTAAATCAATTATATCAGCCATTTCAAAATAAAAATTAAATCCAAAATCAAACAAATCAAAATGGCCGTCTTGCTATTCAGGCCCTCCTTCTAGCGCCAATGTTGACGGGCATATGTGACTATGCACGTAACGGGGAAGACAACCCAGACCGAGATCCTTAGAACAGGTTCCAAGCTGTTGGGATGGTTGTTTCCGACAGGTTTAAAGGCTCTGTTAGCCTGAAAATCTAACTAAACTAAGTCTAAAAGCTAAAACTAAAAACTACTGCTTATTAATTCAATAGATCCATAATATACTACACAATAAATTATTAAAAGTAATTACTAGATTAATTTGATATATGCACACAACTAATTACTGTACTCAACATAATAAAATAATTAATCTATGAATGCAATAATTAACGAAATATTAATCAATCCAATCAATTTACATAACTTACAGAATTAACAAATGTATATTAAAAACAAAGAATGAGAAAATAACCTGAATATGAGTCAATGGCTGTTTTTCATAAAATAGTTTACAAAAAACAACTATTAATCCGTTCTTGGTCTTATCCCGATCGGGAGTGAAGAAAAAAATAATAAACTGAAATCGAATCACTAATAATCCTACTGTGTTACAATCCTGTTAATATTCAGAAGGAATTCGAAAACTTAAACAAGATCGCACAGCAGATGAATATCATAGATATAATGATGACAACACCAAATTTATAACATGATATATATATCAGCAAATCGAAAAAAGCGTGAATCGACAGAATATATGTGATGTATTTGCAAAATTCATCAAAGGAATGATGACAAAACATTGATATTGCAGAAAAGGGAAACAAGAACGACTGATATCAAAAATACAATTGTAAAGTATTAAAATACTGTAAATGTATACAGATATCACCAATTTAAATGATGCTACAGCGACTGGAAACAAACTGCCTTAAGTCACAGGAACATTCAAACAGTAGTCTTGTCCAGCCCTTTACAAACTATCGATCCCTCGGCTCCAGCTATTGGTCTGCTCTTCAAACAATGAAAAAGAAATTCTTCAATGCTGTAGATCCATCCCAAAATTATCCTGGCAACATCGATCAAATTTGAAAGAGAAATCTCTCAGCTCCAACCTCTCCTGTCACTTTTGATCACTCCCAATTCTTTCAGCAATCAGGCATTGAGATACTCTTGAAAAAATAATTCTTCAAAACGAGCTCCTCACTGACAGTAGTGTCTCTAGAGCCCCTCCCCCCTTACAATCAAATTCTTCTGAGTTTAAATAAATCCAGATCAAAAGAAAACAAAATCAATTAAGCTCTGCAACAGACGAATTTCTGGAAACAACCATTTCGTTGCCGGCCGCAACTGCCAAAATCGTGCTCAAAGGATCCTCGAAATCGACTAGAATCAATCATTTTCTGGCAAAACCCACCTGAGTATAACTAAATGGGTCCGATATGAAGAAAACCCATGTGGCGGATTTCTTAGATCTGCTTTCATTTGCTCACAATGTAGCTCGGAAAATCGCTTGTTTGTTGAGAACGCGATTTTGTAACTGGCACAATCCCGGCAGTTTCTCTGGGAACTGAATTGCTGCTCCCTTTAACTTTGAGCTTGGGCGATTTGAAAATCAATTGAGATCTATAATCCCCAAATATCTGCGTCCAATCTTATCATCAAAACCAACACATTAATAAATAACCAAAATCATAAACGAAATTCAAAAACAGGAATGAAATGAAACATAAAATTATGCGATCAATCATTAAAGCCAGCCACATTTATTTATTTTCAAACTCGATCTTTAAGCTCTAACTGCCACTTCACAGATTTGCTTGTTTATTTTTTGCCATATTCTCTGCAGCATATTTTTTAGAGTTATTATGTGATAAAAAACCACAGTGTTCTTATCCTTCACAATTTCTCGAATGAAGACAGCTAATGCATGAGACTACAAACTAATTCAACAATTGTTATTACTAGATGTTTATGCATTAACTATCAGCAGAGAAACGAGGTGTTTGCAATCATTCATTTGCTGTCAGTCATGATATGTAATCCAAGAAATAATCTCGTTGCACCCTCACAGTTCAGCACCCTCTAATTCATTTAATGAAAGTTTCTTTTATTTGCAAAAATTCAGAATTGATCTGGCCACATGTCCTCGCCATCAATTAAAATATAGTAATGTGGTAACAATACTTTGGAAATTGTCATAATGTCCATCCACATATGGGGATTTATGAAAACAAGATATAGCATTAATTGCAAAAGTGCTGAAAGCTTCACTACCATAAATCTCCTTTCAATACAAACATTTTAATCCATGAAATAATTCCTTATCGTTTAAAATACTCTTTTGATTGTCGGTTCGTATGGAAAATATCCAATAATATTCATGGTTATTTGTCTTTCGCCAATATGTAGAAATGTTCATCAATATTACCAATACTAAGAATGCTTATATTGTTTGAGCTCATGCACATTCCAAAATATATAACTCTTAATGACATCCAAGCATCCACCCTTGGTCCTTTTGAATAAAATGCATCCATATAATAATTTCAACCTTCACGAATGAGAGACATGCTATACGAAATACACATCCCATAACCCATAATATCGATCTCGACCTCTACATACAATAATAAATATGACATATGAGGCCCATTATAGAAATAAAGATCAAATAATAAGGTTGTGCTATGCGTAAGCCTTAGAAATATAACTCGAATGAACTTTGATAAGATACCAAAAATATAATAATCAACCTTAAACCTTATCAAGATTCACGATAACAAAATCACATAAAAAAAAAACAAATAATAAATATTCGGATAAGATTTCAAAAATTAGTTTATAAGAAATTAATAAACACTTATCCCTTGATTTTTTAATGCAAATTCACTTTGAAATAATAATTTCAAAGTAGTGATTTTGTTTAACTAATCCATAGTTCGCAAAGGTTTCTTTTAAAAGCATCGAATTTCATGTTTCAGTAGCTGCTAGAATGTCACCATTTCAGTAGCTTTTAATTCTTTAAGTTTGCTATATGAAATTCAAACATTTCATCAAAAATAAAATACAATTTTGTTGGATGAAATAATGGTTTTTTTAAAAGTTGTTGGGTAGGGGCACAACAGAAGGATTAACTTATAAGAATCTAGAAAACTTAATAGATAAAAATTAATAGATAAAACTTAATAAGGAAAACTTTAAAAGAAGCAAGCAGAAAACTTAAACAAAAGAAGCAAGTATAAAACTTAATAAAGAAATATCTTTAGTTTCTATCCTACAAGTGCTTTCAACAATAACACAATCATAAAAAGACAACCTAACAACATACTAAGGAAAACGCTAAATCTTGCATACAAACAAATAAATCAATTCAAAAGGAATAGACACAAAACAATACAACCATAAGACAAAATTAGAAACAAAACTTAAGAATAACTTAAAGTACGTTCAAAGCAAAAGAAGTAAGGAAAATGATAAAACTTTAATTTTAATTTTAAAAAAAACTAGCATATAAATATGACAGTCAAAACATAATTCAGACATGTTCACAAAACCAAACTAAAAACAATCTTAAAACACATAAAAACACTAAAAACAGAACTAAGGGCTGAATGACAGACTGAACTGTGGGTCTAAAAAGGGTGGCTAAATAACAGACTAAATAGGGTATATGAATGATAGGTTGCACAGTTAAAATAGTAAAAACTAACCTAAATGAACTAATCTTTAGCTGAAGCCATGCAGATGTAATTCTAATGCATTGGAACAATAAATTAACCTATTTAACAACAAATTAACCTTAAACTAATTCATGAACAAAAGGAATCATTTGCATATTAAACTAATAAATTAACTTGAAATTAACTTGCATAAATTCAAAACAAGAAAGGAAATAACAGAATTGAATCTATTCTAAATTCATGAAAACAACTTATTCTATATTCTTGAAAACAAAGACTAAAAGTAATGCTGGAAATGAAAATAACTGGAAAAAAATGACTAAAAGCAAGCTAAGTTAACTTTCGAATAGCGTTTACTATAATCTACTGGAAACAAACTAGAAATTAAACTATACTAGCTAAAACAGAAAAGAAACTAAGCTAAACAAAGAAAATGAATCTCCGGTTGATGAGGGGCCTTCTCAGTAATCAGGGGTGATGCCTAGCTAAATTCTACTTAAATGCAATCTTCAACAGCAATGCATATGGCTCTTTATTCAGATGGTGGAATAGAAATACAAAGTTCAAGAGTAAATTACAGCAAGAACTCTTCTCCTAACTCTATTAACTGACTGATTTTCTAGCTAACTTCAGCTCTCTCACAGAGGTTGCTTTATATAATGATTTATAGGGATGAGCAAGTTGACCCTTTAGAGGTTGACTACTCTTTAAATTTAGCCAATCCTAAAGGCCTTTTAACTGATCATAGGACATCGCATAAGCATCTCCTTCTTCAGCACGAACAGTCTTCAGATGTGGCACATAGGATTCTCTTCAGCATGAATGATCTGTAGAGGTGGCGCACGGGTTCCTTTCTGAGCACGGCAGGTGACTGATGGCAAACGGAGGATATTGTAGTGGTGCATCTTCTAGATCGTGGGTTGAATGCAATAGTCTGGTGCATCGATGGTTGATGTGGTGGCGAGTAAAGGAGAACGTAGGCTGGAGAACAGTCTAAAACATAGCTTCATCACCCAGACGCATGGACAACATAACGTTTGCAGTTGTTTCATGTTTTAAATGGTCGGAATTAATTCTCAGCAGCGGTCTGATGGACGATCTGGACAGAGTGCTGAACTGAAGGTTGGGACATGAGATGGATATGTTGGGATTCGATCTAGGGCGAATGGAGTGTCTTTTTGCTTGCGTGCTTTAGGACTAGAGTCTATAGCAACACCTTTTGACATCTGGCAAACCACCAGCGAGTTTAACACAATGGGCTGAATGACGAGCTGGATATTCTGTGCGAAAAGCAGGCTGAATTTGTTTTGCGTATTAACTTGGCCCAAAAAGATTATAAAACCCACAAATGATTATACAAACCAATTAATACATCAAATATGCTTTAATAATGTTATTTTTAATTGATTAAACCATAAAAATGATAATAATAAAATAATTTCATATAAACCTTAAAAGCACTTATACCTGAGGTTGAATAATGATCTACGTGTCATAAAATATACAAAAGATAATAAAATATATGGTTAAATGAGTATTTTATCTGCTAAAAATGGTAACAAATCTAGGATTAACATTCCCCAAAACAAGAGAAATTCCAAGTCCAACTGAGCAAAAAGAAAGAAAAACAATTTAGGAAGAAGGCGAACAAGCAACTGCCTTAAACTTGGTAGATAAAGAAGGTAATTTAAACTTTCATTCTTTTAACAAGTAATTTTAAAAAAACATATCTTTCATGTCGCACATTGTATGAAAATTAGAAATGACTTTATTGGATTTTCAACAGTTCTCAGGTTCAAAATAATTTTATCATTTATAAAGTTTTAAAATTAATTCAACCATGTCCAAAGTAAAACATTGGGCAGGTTGATTATATACCATAAAAACATAAATCACATTTTAAATAACAAAAAGATTAATCATTTTCATGCATGATTGAGTAAGAGCATATAATTATTAACAGTGAAATAGAAGTAAAAACATTTTGCCCAAAAAAAAACCAAAATTTGGTTAGCAAATTTTAATCACCATTTTTACTCAAATCACTATTTTGATATTTAATTTGGACCTTCATTCGATTCTTAGTATGGTAAGACCATATTGAATTTTGCTATAAAATATGCTTCAAGCTATAACCAAATTCCATTGTTTACATTCCTAAAAATACTTATCATTTGAGATAAATAGATTTGTCATAAAATAAAAATAATGTATTTTTTAAAGTCAAATCCATGTTCCCCCAAATCAAAGAGATGGCATGTCCTCAAGCCATACAGAGAGAGGAAATGATGGTTCCAAAAATATATATATAAATAATGCAAGCATGCTGTGAATTAGTTAAAAAAAACTAACTAGTAAATGGAAATGGTTCAGAAATGTGTATTCATGAAAAATAAAATAGTGCTGAGAAAGACTATGTAAAATGAGAATAATATAATTTAAAGAAAACCATAGGAAAAACTAGCCATCAATTCCTCATTGTAAAGATATCTTGTCACCGTCAAGTATTTTAAGTGTACCCCAGAGTGTGTGAGATTTACAACTATAGGTCCCATTTCTAAGATAATGACATCTTAGATATATGTGGAATTAGACGGTCGAGGAAAAGTCAAATTAGAGCCATTCTCAAATGACATTATAAACAATTGGCCATGACATAATTTTTTTGAATTTTTTTTCATATATTATCACTATTTGATAAACTATGTGTATAGTGGTGCATTAAATAGATCTCATTTACCAGATATTGCCCCACTGCCAGCAGGCCTGTTCAGTACCCCGACGGGTTTATCCTGGTAACATACAAGCATAGCCACACTGCCAGCGAGCATGTTCAGTACCCCAACGGATTTACTTGCATTTATCAAGCTTCCTGTTATAAGGTTTTTACTTAGCATTGACCCGCTGTCAGTAGGCCTTTTTAGTACCCCAGGGGGTTTACTTTTTATAATGATATTAAAGATATGGAAGCCGATTGGTACTAGAGTGTGTTAAGCCCTGCGAAACACATAATTCAATTTTTTGCAAAATAAAGTTATAAGTAATTTCATAATGGCCAGACTCATAAAACATGTCAAAAGAGAATAAATGAAAGTTGTTATTTAACCTAACAGTCCTTCTTCTTTATAAATTAAAGTAATGTTCCCCATAGATAAAAATTATATCTACTTTCAAGTTATCACCAAAATACTCAAGAGACAAAATTTGATAACAAGTATAGGATGAACTAGTAATCCATAGGTGAAAAATAAAGATGTGAAAAATATGATAATGAAAGTGGGTCTTATCAAGAAACTGTTTAAAAGATTAAATTAGAAATATACATGTCTGAATCAAAATACCAAAAGCGATATGAATCGTAACAGAATTGGTTAAGTATGATATATAAAGGATTGATATGTAAAATTTATCTGTATAAGCTGCAAATTTTGAAAGTACCCTAAAAAAGATTAAAATACCTGATGAGTATTTAACATACTTTCCTTGTCTAAGTAATATTCCGTTAGGTTCTCATAGAGATAGCATATTTGTAATCACTACAAAACCACTTGTTAGATGATTCATTTTATTCATAAAGACATAAAAGAGAAAGAGTCATGTATAGACAACCTACTAGAAATGACTCTTATTTATTCAAAGAAACAAGCACATATGTACATATATATAAATGATAATATCCCAAAATATTTCAAGGATTAGGAGGAGAAGGAATAGCTTCCCCTTCAAATAATTCCATTTCACTGTTGTTGCAAAACATTTTGTATGAAATCCTATTTAGATGTCGGTTGGTGATAGAGCCTAATTCTATGTCCATTTACTACAAAGGAAATTTCTGAGTCATCAATTGTTTTAATTTTTACCGATCCATTGTCAAAAGCTGTAACTACTTCATATGGACCCATCCAACAGGTAGTTAATTTCCCTTTAAAATTTTTAAACTGTGAATCGAACAGTAGTGCGCAATCTCTAGTATTAAACTACTTTTGCTTAATAAATTTATCATGCCATGTTTTTTTGTTGATTTTGTATTAACATTGTTCTTTGAAGTGCATCTTGCCTAATTTCGTCTAACTCATTAATTTGTAAAATTCATTGTTTATGTGCTTCATCCAAATTCATGCCTAATTGTGCTGCCATACGAAAAGTTTTAACTTGAAATTCAATAGGTAAAAGGACTTGTTTTCCATATACTAACTCATAGGGGGTATGTCCGATAGTGTTTCTCCATGTTATCCTATAGGCCTCTACGAGTCTATCTTCCTAATCCTCATGATGTAAGTGAATGGTCTTAGTTAAAATAGCTTCTAATACTTTATTAGTTGATTCTTCCTGACCATTAGCTTGAGGGTGATAAGGTGAAGATTTGCAATGTCAGATGCCTTATTTTGTAGTAAGTTCTTTCATTAATTTAGAAGTAAACTGAGTACCTTGATCTGTGACAATTTCTCCAGGTACACCAAACCGGTTGAATATTTCTTCATATATAAATTCTACCATTGATTTCTCTGTTGCTCTAAATAAATCTTGACATTAGAGGAAATTTGGGGTCTAAAATGGGCCTTATAAAAAAACGTGCCAAAATAAGTTTTTGTGAGATGGAATTCAAGAACCAATAGAATTTCAATAAAATAAGTCAACCATAATGGTTAAAAAATACTACTTTTTTTGTTCGTATTTTCGACATATCTCATTGTGTTTTTACTCAAATTTCAATCGGGAGAGCTCATTGGA
>LPNX010662183.1:50814-176514 GCA_001517045.1 Pseudotsuga menziesii
GGCTTCCACCCACTTGGTGACATAGTCCATACAAACCAAGATATATTTCTTCTTCTGAGACATGGGAGAAATTGGTCCTACAAAATCAAGAGCCCATTTCTCAAAAGGTTCAATCATGACTTGGGGTTGTAAAGGCATTTGATTAGATGACATAGGTCTACCCATTCTTTGGAAACTATCAGATCCTTTAACATATTTGGCAGCATCCTTAAAAATCCTTGGCCAATAATAACTAGAATGTAAGACTTTATATGTTGTCATTTTATCAGAAAAATGTCCTCCACATGATCCATCATGGCATGCATGGAGGATTTTTGTCATTTCATCCTCCCACACACGTCGTCGAATAATAAGATTGGGACCAATGCGGAAGAGATGATTATCAACCCAAGAATAAACTCTAAACTATAATACGACACTTCTCATGTGGAGACAAATGGTTTGGTATTTTCCCCATTGCTAGATATTTGACAATATCTGCAAACCAAGGGGTTTGAACAGATACAACAAATAGATGTTTATCAGGAGAAGTGTTGTCAACTAGTTTAGTACCGTCTTCATGTTAAATACGGGAAAGGAATTCTGCTACGATATTTTCTTTACCAGGCCGATCAATGATGGTAATGTTAAATTCTTGCAATAAAAGAATTTGTTGGGTCACTCTCCCATTGGTAATTGGTTTATTCATCATAAATCTAATGGAGAAGTGATCGGTATGCACAAAAACTTCATAACCTGTGATATAATGATGAAATTTATTAATAGAATAAACTACTGCAAAAAATTCCTTTTCGGTAATGGTATAATTTAATTCAGTAGGGGTCATATTTTTGTTAATAAAGTAGATGGCATAAGGTACTTGTCCTTATTTTTGGCCAATGACTCCTCCTATAGCCATATCAGAGGCATCAGTATATATGTGAAAAGGAAGGGACCAATCAAGACCCCTAATTATTGGTGCCACCGATAGTTTATCTTTTAATATTTCAAAAGCGTTTTGACAGGATTCTGTCCACTGGAATTTTGAGTCCTTTGTAAGTAACTTAAACATTGGTGCAACTATTTTAATAAAATATTCAATAAAGCAGCGGTAATAGCCTGCATGACCATGGAATATTCTTACCTCTTTTTGGGTTTTTAGAGAGGGAAGGTGAACTATTACTTCGATCTTAGCAGGTTCTACCTTAATTCCCTGGGAATAAATATGGTGTTCTAAAACTATACCTTCTGTTAGTAACATTTTACACTTTTCGTTACTAAGAGATAAATTCATTTCTTGACATAGTATCAAGACATTCTCAAGGTTGTCAAGGGATTCTTGAAAAGTATTACCATAGGACGTAAAGTCATCCATGTACACCTCCACACAGTCATGTATAAGATCAAAAAATATTCCTAAGACTGCCCGCTGGAAAGTGGCAGGTGCATTGCATAAGTCAAATGGAAAAAATCGATAAGCATATGTTCCCCAAGGGCATGTAAAAGTGGTCTTGTCTTGATTCTCTAGTGCTATTAAAATATGGTTGTAACCACTATACCCGTCAAGAAAAGAAAATTACTTTTTACGTGACAGCGTATGTAACACTTGATCAATAAAAGGAAAAGGGAAGTAGTCTTTCAAAGTAACTTTGTTCAGTTCCCTGAAATCAACACAAATACACCATTTCCTTCTAACTTTCTTTGAAACTACTACTAAAGGTGATACCCATTTACTGTCAGAAATAGGATAGATAAAACTAGTAGTGAGGAGTTTTTGTATTTATTCTTTTATTATATCCTTTAGGGAAGAATTCATCCTCCTCTATGGCTGCCTTACAGGTGACATGCTTGGATCCATATAAATATGGTGAATATAGGTATCAGGGTGTATACTCTTCATATCAGTGTATTCCCATGTGAATGCTCCAGTTTGTTTCTTAAGAACTTTAGGCAGCTCTGCTTGTTGGTTTTCACTTAATCCAGAATTTATATGTAAGAATTTTTCAAGGCCAACCTCACAAGGTATGGTATATGGTTATGTATGATATTCAATTGTGAAGACACATGGTGTTTCTGTAAACATTGAAAGATCCATATTGTCTTGAAACTCATCTCCAAAAATCTGATTGAGTTGAGCAAAGGAATGAGGGAAATCTGTATAGGTTGTTGAAGAGACAAACTGGTTTAATACATTCTCAGTGGTCTACTCCTGAAGTGCTAAAGAAAAATCACTAGGAAGGGAGGGATAATCAAAGTCTTCATCCCCAAAATAAAAATTTAACCACCATGAATTTTTAGCTATTGGTTGTGTTGGGGGATATAAAATAAGTGTTTGTGTGGACAACCCATTGGAAATAGTCATCTCTCCATCCCTACACCCTATAAAACCATTTGCAGTGGATAACCATGGTCTTCCCAAGAGAATAGGATGTCCTTTAAGAACGATTCTTTGATTCTATGACCATAAAGTCAACAGGGTATTCCCATGAAGCTATTGATACAACAATGTCATCCAAGACTCCAGCAGGTTTTACTGTAGTGCGATCTGCTAGTTCTAGGATGGAAGGGGTAGGTCGAAGAAATTGTCCTAACTGTAAAAATTCTAAAATTGCGGTGGCCATCATGTTAATAACAGATCCTAATTCGATTAATTTATTCTCTATGGTGGTGTTGTTTATAATTATAGTCACTACTGGGGCTCCTAGATTTGTATATTTTGCAATTTGAAACTGACCTGTCATACATTCACACATTTCTCCTATAACATGAATTGTAAGAGGGTCCTTTTGCTTTTTTCCTGGGTGTTTAATACATAGCTCTTTTTTTACCTTACTATATATTGGTATATCTTTTATAGCTTCTAATAGAGGGATCTTAATACAAATGTTCTTTAATTCATTCAAAATGTTATACTCCAGATGAACTACAGGTTTTTCTATTACTAATCTTTCTGAAAATGGAGGAATTATTTACTCCTGAATAGTTTCTTGTGGAGGATGGGTGTGTACTGGAACCTTTGGAATGGTCACATCTTCCAAAATAGCATCATTCATGAGTTCACTTGAATCTTCTTCTTCTTCGTTTGGTTCTTGAATGATGACTCATGACTTGGGTTTATTATTCACAACCCTTCCCGATCGTAATTGAATTTCATGTATAGGTATAGTCGAGATAAGGTATGAGGGAAGAGTTTGCAACTCAATGTTATTAAGGTCTTGAGTTAGTTTATTGTTAGGGTTAGGTATAGGCTATGTAGGTAACAATATCAATTGAGGAGGATTTTAATTCTGAAAGTGATGAGGTTGTTGTGTGATAAAAGGAACTGGAGGTACAAATCTAGGTGGTATTTGCTAGAAATTTGTTTGATTCTGAGGATAAGGATGATATGGTGCAGGATATGGTTTTCTTCTCCATTCTTGTGACCAATATTGTTCTTGTTGAAATTGAGGAGGAGGATACTGAGATGGCCAATTCTACCAGCTAGAATTGTTCCATTGTTGAGGTGGTTGATACGGAGGATAATAGGGTAGAGGTTGTGGTGAAAATTTTTGATATGTTGGTTGGTCCCTAGGTTTCCAAGGAGGCCTCCTAGATGTTTCAGCTACATCCCCACTCTTATAGATGGTTATAAATCTAGGAAAGGATGGGCAGTTATCTGTTGGATGCTCTTTTGTACAAATGTGACATATAGAGATATTGTTTAATGGACATTCCCTTTGGGTATGTTTAGTGGTACATCTTGGACAAAAGATACTCATTGTTTCTCATTCTTCATCCTACCTTTTATTATCTTGTAAAGCATCTAGTTGGGAACCCATTTCTCTTAAGATATCAGTCTTAAAATTCTCCAATAGGTTTCCTAACTCTACTCTTGTAACTCCGCTTGAACTAGGAACATTTCCTCTTATATTCTTACTAAAAGGCACTTGAAATTTTTTCGCAACTTTCCCCCTACTCTTAGAATAATTTTTACACATCTCACTTATCTGTGAAATTTTTTTATGAGAAATATCGCCAGCTGCCATGAGATTAAGACTCTCTAACAAGTCCTCGGAGATTCCCTTAAGGAAAAGTGTACGTACAGCATCCTCTCGGAGGTCATTATATTTAGACTTATGTAATGTATAAATAAAACTCTTGAGATAATCTTCCAGGCTCTCATCCTCAATTTGTTGTATCTTGAATATATCATATCGAGAGTCCTTAGGTTTGTATTATTCTTGACATTTTCGCAAGAATGAGGTTTTCATATCATCCTAAGTACGGATAGAAGATTCTCCTAATCCCATGAACCATCTCAAGGCAGAATCTTTGAGTGTAGAAGGAAAGAGTTTTAGTTTCTGAGTGTCTTGTAGATAATTGTAACTCCTACAAAGGATATCGAAATCAAACAGGAATGTGTCCGGGTCCTCATTGCTTTTTCCATAGAAAGTAGGCAAGGAGGAAGGAGGGATTTTTTTCATGGTTACATCCTGCATTGTATCTAATACAGGGAACCCAAAGGTATCCTTAGCTCGATTTTCCCATTCTCCTTCTTCATTCCTAACTTCATCATGATTTTTGTTTTCTCCCCATCTCTCCATATAAGCTAGATTCTTAATGTAAATATAGCTAGGAGGCTCCTTTCGAGGTGATAAGAGGCATCCCAATGTTATTTTTCAAGAGAGATATTTTTCTGATCAACCGTGTTTTTATTAAATCCTAGAGGGATAGCAGGTTCTACTGTAGAAGTTTCAATTTGTGAAATAACTGGATCTACCAAGGTTCCAAAGAGATATTTTACTTGAGTAGGATCAACAAAGTCAACAAAATTCGGATCTCCTACTAGTGAAAAAGTTGTGTTAATTGGATTTGAAACTAGTGGAAAGCTAGGGCTTTCTAATGGATGACCTTCTTAAACTTCCTCAAGAACAGGGTCCTTTGGACCTTCTTCCAAGGTTCCTTCTCCTTCTATGGTTTCTCTAGTAAGATCTTATAAGGGAGTTTCTTAGGATTCAGGGTAGAACTACTTCCTATAGGCGTCTTTCGATACCTTTATGGTGAGTTAGTAGTTGGGGAATTACGTTTCCTATGGTAGTTAGTAAGGATTTCGATAAGTTTTCCGATCTTGATAAATATACCCTGAGGATCTCTAATTCTACTCATGAAAGAATTTTAAACTAAAGAAAACATATTCTACTACTGTTGCTATATTTGGGGTCTCCTGTTATAACAGATGCGCAGGTTCTTACCTCTTGTCTTACTACTCCCCCGATACCATCCTATTACTAAACTTCATAAAGAATTCTATTCTAACTTACAGAACAACTCCCCAACAATGATGTCAAAAGTGTTGGGTGTTATAAGGTCTGAATTAATCCACCTATTCTTTAATTATCAACCAGGGTTGGTAAGCTTAGAGTTAACACAAAATATATGCGAAGGTAGAGAGTTTAGTGTAAATATTTTAATGAACAAAAGATCGAAAGATATTTCAAAATGAAAAACTGATTCAAACTTCCTAAAAATGGAATTAAGGTAACCAAAATGAGATAAAATATTAACTAAACAAATAATCTATCTTATAACTTTGGAATGAAAAAGACATAGTCAGTAACTTATTCAAACGGCAAACTAAAGTGCAAGGAAGACTTAACTTATACGCATCTAGAAAAGTTAATAGATAAAACTTAATAAGGAAAACTTAAACATAAGCAAGTATAAAACTTAATAAAGAAAACTTAAATAAAAGAAGCAAGTAGAAAACTTCATAAAGAAATATCTTTAGGTTCTGTCCTACAAGTTATTTCAACAATAACACAATCATAAATAGACAACCTAAAAACATACTAAGGAAAACACTAAATCTCGCATGCAAACAGATAAATCAATTCAAAAGAATTAGACACAAAACCATACAACCATAAGACAAAATCAGAAACAAAACTTAAGAATAACTTAAACTATGTTCAAAGTAAAAGAAGTAAGGAAAATGATAAAACTTTAATAAATAATTTAAAACAAATAAACTTCAATTTTAATGTTAAACAAAACTAGCATCTAAATATGACAGTCAAAACATAATTCAAACATGTTCACAAAACAAAACTAAAAACAATCTTAAAACACATAAAAAACACTAAAAACAAAACTAAGGGCTGAAAGACAGACTGAACTGTGGGTTTGAAAAGGGTGGTTGAATAATAGACTGAATAGGTTGTCCGAATGACAGGCTACACAATTAAAATAGTAAAAACTAACCTAAATGAACTAATCTTCAGCTGAATCCATGAAGATGTAATTCTAATGCATTGCAATGATAAATAAACCTATTTAACAAGAAATTAACCTTAAACTAATTCATGAACAAAATGAATCATTTGCATATTAAACTAATAAACAAACTAGACATTAACTTGCATAAATTCAAAACAAGAAAGGAAATAATAGAATTGAATCTATTCTAAATTCATGAAAACAATTTATTATATATTCTTGAAAACAAAGACTGAAAGTAATGCTGGAAATGAAAATAATTGCAAACAAAATGACTAAAAGCAAATAACTGAAAGCAAGCTATGTGTGCATCTAACTAATTAACTTTCGAAATAAAATCAAGTTAATGTATTGCAAAAAACAAATAGAATAGCATTTACTATAATCTACTGGAAACAAACTAGAAATTAAACTAGACTAGCTAAAACAAAAAAGAAACTAAGCTAAACAAAGAAAATGAACCTCTGGTTGATGAGGGGCCCTCTCAGCAATCAGGGGTGATTCCTGGATAACTTCTGCTTAAACGCAATCTTCAACAACAATGCATACATCTCTTTATTCAGATGGTGGAATAGAAATACAAAGTTCAAGAGTAAATTATAGTAAGAACTCTTCTCCTAACTCTACTAGCTTACTAAGCTTTATATAATGATTTACAAGGATGAGCAAGTCGGCCCTTTAGAGGTCGATTTCTCTCTAAATTTAGCCAATATTAAAGGTGTTTTAACTGATCACAGGCCAACGCATAAGCATCTCCTTCTTCAGCGCAAACAATATTCATATGTGGCGCACATGCTTCTCTTCGGTGTGAATGACCTGTAGAGGTGGCGCACGAGTTCCTTTTTGAGCACAGCAGGTGATTGATGGTGGATAGAGGAGAGCGTAGTGGCACATATTCTATATCGTGGGTTGAATGCAATAGTCTAGCGAATGGATGGTTGATGTCATGGCGAGAGAAGGAGAAAGCAGGGTGGCAAACAGTCCAGGACACGGCTTCATCACCCAGACGTGTGGATAAAAAAATGTTTGGATCTGTTTCATGTTTTAAATGGGTGGAATTAATTATCAGCAGCACGTAGTGTGATGGGTGATCTTCATGGAGTGCTGAACAGAAGGCTAGGATGTGAGCTGGATATGCTGGGGATTGATATAGGGAGAATGCAGTGTCTGTTTACTAGCGTGCCTCAGGGTTGGAGTCTACAATAACACCTTTCAACATCTGGAAAACCACTAGTGAGTTTAATGCAACAGGATGAATGACGAGCTGGACGTGGAGCTAGACATGCTGTGAAAAAAGAAGGATGAATGTGTTTTTCATATTAACTTCACTGAAAAAGATTATAAAACTTGCAAATGAGTATACAAACCAATTAATACATCAAATATGCTTTAATTATGTTATTTTTAATTTATTAAACCATACAAATGATAATAATAAAATAATTTCATATAAACCTTAAAAATAGTCATACTTGAGGTTGAATAATGATCTGCGTGTCATAAAATATACAAAAGATAACAAAATATATGGTTAAATGACTATTTTATCTGCCAAAAATTGTAACAAATCTAGGATCAACACTCCACAGTCCCTTAGGCTACACCTTCCCTTCCAGTGCTATTCTGGATGTGCATAGTAGTGTAATGTCCCTGACACTCCGACCAGTGAAGAGGATGCTACCATGACGTTAACCATCTGGGAATCTAGCCCGATGAACATGAACATGCATACATAAAATGCTAAAGGCATTAAACTTAAAGACATAAAACATATTACAAGCATAATCTTTCATATACACAACGGAAGCAAAACATATCGATCAACACTCATGCATATACAAATCAACATTTAACATGTATAACATCGTTCATCAATGGTTATTATAATTGCATATACAATTTAGGCAAGAATACTTATATTATAAAGAGCTTATTCCGCAACCAACTACGTCGCTGCAATGTTCCACCCAACCATAGGCTCGCGTGCTCTTAAACCTCTCAGCAACGCTGCCACCCCCGAGTCAGGCATGAATCCCCAAGGAATAAGGAACTAATAGGCTTACACATATCCAAGGATAACAACATCACCAGGGTACACAGTTCAGCCAAGCCAACGCAGTTGGTTTTATCAGGTGAACAACAGATCAGCCAAGCCAACAATTTTGGGTTTATTAGGCCATCTAGGAGCTGGGAAAGGCTAATGCTAAGCTAGTGAGCTCACTGAAGATCTGCAGACACCAACACAAGAACTAGCCTGGATTCTAGAACACCCACACACACCCAACACAAGGAAGTCAGTCCATTCTCTGCGACGCAGTCCCTTAGACCCTAATCTTCCCTCTAGTGCTCTTTAGGGGTTGTTGAGAAGAAATCCAGCTCAGTAGCTCTGTCTGTGTGGTTCTCAACCCACCAGGTTTATCAAGCACCTCAGGCCCTCATTCACCAACCCAAAATAGTCTAGGGACAAATCTACTGCATGCGAGCAGCCAAACAGCTATTGAAGCGTTTACAGGGAAAAACACAGTCAAGCCATCATGAAAACAACAGTTAACACACTCACATGAACCCAATGCAAACCAATCTTCAATACCATCACTGCGAGACTTACACATACTAGAAAATGGTAAAAAGACTTGACCAACATTCACAGCTCAGTGTGGATTCACATGAAAAATCACCGCGATATTCTACCAATGCCGCATTGTAAAGGTAACTCAGTCAACACTGTGTGGGGAAAACTGCACCCATCAATCAGTGGGAAAAATGCCAATAAATTCCACTCACACTCTGCTACGATCGATGGAAAAGAATACATAGTCCGAATGTGTGGAGGAAGAAGTTAGTTCTCTATGTGGATGGAAAGAATAGAACTGCATACCAGCAATTAGCACTAGAGAGGGGAGGTGAACCCCCAACACAATGGATGGTAAAACATTTTATCCTCGCCCTGCATGAGGAAGACGAATAGCCATGATCCAAGGGAGTGGGTAGAACGGTCCCTACGTCGTGGAGAGGAGAATAAGCATGGGCATGGTAGGGGTCTTCCTTCCATCCAATCGCTTCCTCAACTAATGAAAAGGAATAACCAAGGGTGGTGGTGACACATAGCTTCCCCCCCAATGACTCAATGTTCCACATCCCCCTTTCCTTATCCTTTGGAATCATGCCCCTTATTTATTTAGTTGTTGCAAACATAGCTAGTTGGGTTATTTAATTAAAATGTGTGTTTACATGATGCCAAAATTAAATATATTCCACATGTCCCGATATACCATCGGTAACCATTCCTAATCAGAAAACACATCATAACCAAATCTATGGTGGGGCCTTGGCCTTTAGCTCCACACCAAGATTATTTACAACATAAGTATCCTATGTACTTCAATGCAAGCGGGGTTAAAACCAGGGTATTACATTCCCCTTCCCCTTCAATAGCACTGTCCTTAGTGCTTTACAAAATTTGAACAAAATGCTACACTGGTACTGCCTCAGTGTTCCGCAGGATTGAACAAAATTAGATGTTCCAATCACATGGCATCCTCCAGCTCCCACGTAGCCTCTTCAGGTCTGTAATGCTCCCACTGCACCTTTACCTGCCCTATGGCCCGGTTCCAAAGCATTGTGACCTTCCTGTCGAGGATGTGCATTGGCTCGATTTGGAACTCTCCCTCGGGTTCCACCTGAATCACATCCCAATTTATCGCATGGTTAGGATCATGTACATATTTCTTAAGCAAAGAAACATGAAAAACATTATGAGCTCTTGTATTAGCAGGAAATGCAAGTCTATATGCAATAGGCCCTATTCGTTCAAGCACTTCAAATAGCCCACAATATCTAGGTGACAACTTGGCACAACTTCCAAGATTCAAGGAACTTTTCTTTGCCCTCACTCTGAGGTAAACATGATCCCCAACACTGAACTCTCTATTCATCCTATGCTTATCTGCATAGCTTTTCTATCTATCCTCTACTGCTTTCATATTCTGCCTAATATTTACAACTTCTTGCTCCATTTCCTTGAGCAATTCTGGTCTAAGCACAATTCTGTTCACCAGGTTGTCCCAAGTCACTGGTGTCCTACACCATCTTCCATACAAAGATTCATATGGACTCATCTCCAAGGATGCTTGCTATCCATTGTAGTAACCAAACTCTACCAAGTGTAGGTAATCTTCCCACTTGGTTGGTTTGTCCATCACATACATGCAAAGCATATCTTCAAGCACCTGATTCACTCTTTTTATCTGGCCATCTGTCTAAGGATGGTATGCAGTGCTGAATTTTAACTTTGTACCCAAATTTGCAAACAATCCCTTCCAAAAATTGGAAGTGAACTTGACATCTCTGTCAGAAATTATTTCCCTTGGCAATCCATGCAATTTGAAAATCTCCTTCATGAAAATCTTTGCAATGTCATCATTCTTGTGCGTAGACTTCACTAGTATAAAATGTGCTACCTTATTTAACTTGTCTACCACAACCATGATGGAATCATGTTGTCTCCAAGTCATTGGCAATCCTGTAATAAAATCCATGGAAATAACTTCCCATTTCCATTCTAGAATTGGCAAGGGTTGCAACAAACTTGCTGGATGTTGATGCTCAACCTTTACCTGTTGACATTTCATGCACCTTGAAATGTATTCAGCCATGTCCTTTTTCATACCTGGCCAAAAGTACTGCTTTCTAGTTGTAGCAATTGTCTTCTGATATCTTGGGTGACCAGAATACGAAGCTTGATGGATTTCATCCATAATAGTTCTCGTCAAATCTGCTACATTCAGAATCTAAATTCTTCCTTTAAAAGTGAGAATTCCATATTCTTCCAATTTATATCCCTCATACCTCTTCTCGAGACCTTGCTGGTACAGTTGTCTTTTACCTGCTCATACAATTCATCTCCAGCAACATGATTAACAATCTGCTACTTCAAATCTGATTGGCAAATACTAATCTTACATCTGTCACATTTCTTGGAGTAGGCCAATTCATAATGCATTCAATCTTTTCAGGTTCCACAGATATACCCTCCTCTGAGATAATGTGACCCAAATACTGAATTATATCTCTATAGAAGTCACACTTGCTCATTTTTGCATACAGCTGATGCTCCCTGAGCAATTTCAATGTCAATCTCAAATGCTCTTCATGCTCTTCCTCATTCTTAGAGTAAACAAGAATGTCATCAAGGAAAATAAGAACAAACCTGTCCAAATACTTGCTGAAGACACTATTCATAAGGCACATAAATGTAGCTGGTACATTTGTGAGACCAAATGGTACCACTACAAACTCATAATGTCCATACCTTGTCTTGAAGGCTATCTTATGAATGTGTTCATCCTTGATCCTCACCTGATGGTAACCAGACCTCAAGTCAATCTTGGAAAATACCCTTGCTCCCCTCATTTGATCAAAGAGGTCATCAATCCTAGGAAAAGGATATTTATTCTTCACATTAACCTTATTCAACTGTCTGTAATCAATACTTAACTTGAGTGTGCCATATTTCTTCTTTACAAACAGAACCAGTGCTCCCCAAGGAGACACACTCAATCGGATATAATTCTTTTCCAACAGCTCTTGTAGTTGCATCTTCAACTCTAGAATCTTCGATGTACTCATCCTGTAGGGTGTCTTGGACACTGGTGATGCTCCTGGCACAAGTTCAATGGTGAAATCAATGCCCCTCTTTGCAGGAAGCCCTGGAATCTCATCAAGAAACACATCCTTGAATTCTTGTAACACTTGATAGTCCTCCAACTTAGGAGATTCATCCCCTGTTGGTTTCAGAATATGAGCTACATACAACTGGCAACCTTTCCTATAGAAATTCTTTAGCTACGTTGTTGAAACCTGTCTTACTGAAATTACCTTCAGAATACCTTTCACAACTACCGGGTTTTCTTCTTTGTTCATGCATTCAAAAGTCTTATTATAACAATCAAGCTTTACTCTGTGAGCTTCTAACCAATCCATTCCAATGAGAACATCATAGGAACCAAGCGATATAACATTCATATCTACAAAAGTGACCAATCCATTCATGACTAATGGACATTTCTCTACCACTTCACTGACCTTTCTCTTCGTTCTAGTGGCTAGCTGAACTAACCAAGACTTCCTATGCTTTACTTTCTTAAAAGCACAAATCTCCACTACTCTAGGAGTAATGTAACTGTGTGTAGAGCTAGGTTCAATCAAAATAGAAACAAATTGTTCAACAATCTTACCCGCAACTTCAACCATCATTGACTGGTGATCTTCTTGGCAGTCCTCCAGTGCTACATAGATCCTAGGGACTGCCCTTGCTACTTGACCCATGGTTTCAGCTTCTTGAATGTTGTAAGTTGGTCTTGCACTCTCATTCTCGAGTGGACAATTTATGCGCATGTGGGTTCCTACACATTTCCAACATTTGAGTGGACCTTTATTCGGATGTGGCTCTTTAGGATTTCCACCTGTCACTCCAACTGGATCACTCACAACTTGGGATGGTTGCTTCTGCTGATTCCTGAATCTAGAAGGTTTGAAACCTTTCTTTCTTTGGTCAAACTTCTTGTTCTTTTTGTCCTTCCATGCCTTATGATAATCTGGCTTACCTTTTCTTTGCTCGTAGCAATAATTATCCTTCCTTATTGCTTCCTCAAGAGTTCTAGGTTCATAAAACTCAATTCTATCTTTGTAGGACTGAGGTAATCCACTCAGAAAACACTGGACCTTCACTTTTTCATCTCTGATGTACCGGACATACCTCAACAGCTCCAAAAACTTATTTGCATATTCATCCATGGTTTGCTGTCCCAATATTAGTTCATGGAACTCCTTGATCTTGTCATCATAATACCTGTAAGAAAGGTATTTCTACCTGAAATACTTCTTGAACTGTTTCCACTTCAGTTTCCTTTCACTGATCCTCTTTATTTGCTTGAAGTGTTCCCACCAAATGGATGCTCTTCCATTCAAATTGAATATGGCAACTCTTGCCTTCTTGTTTCCTGAATAATCATGCACTTGAAAGTACTTCTTTATCCCAAGAAGCCAAGCTTCAACTTCTTGTCCAGTCTTTACCTCGCCATCAAATGTAGGAGGTTTAGCTTTCCTAAATTCATCTCAAGAGTGATCCCTATGGTACCTTCTTCTTTTATTATGAGGAGATGAACTTGTATCCTCACTAGATACTTCAGAATCAGATGATCCACTAGAAGTCCTTCTCCTTCTCCTAGTGCTGCTCTTACTTCCTTCTAGCCTTGATGTACCCCATCTAGAATCTATCCTTTTCTGTAAATCTGTCAAACTCTACAATATGGCAGCATTCAACTTATGCTGCTTTTCCTGGGCTTTAACCAATATTCTCATGGTGGTTTCAACCTCGGATGGTGTCCCCTAGAATATCCTTCCATTAGACTCTATGTCATCATTTCCATTATGGACATTTTCTCCCATGGAATCTTCTGCTCGCTCGTAAGAATCCCGAGCATCATACCCATCATGGGTTTTCATGACTGAACCACCTCTGGCTTTACCACACTACGCTTTCTGGAGTACTTCCTTTGGAAGTTATCTAAAGTTTTGCAAATGTGTTTGTAGCAAACCATTAGATGCATAATATTAATATAAATCAAAATTACTTACCTTTTCTTCTGGAAATTCATAAAACAACAATTATGCTAAAACACTAAATTCTTTCTATTTCATATTCAGCTCTGTGACTACAGACAGTCTGCTGAAATATGCTGAAAACCGACTGAAGACAGTCGAAAAGTGCTTAAAAAAACTTCTAAGAAATTCTTCTGAAAAAATCCAAAGTTTCCTTCTCTTCATCGGGTCTCTTCCGCACAAATTTTTCGGCGTTTCGGCGGGAAAATCGCGATCTACATTGGCGACATGATGGACTCTTCACCTATTTCCTTCCACTGTATCAAATCCACATCCAACTCTTTGAACCTGATCGGCAATGAAACCACCCTATGCGTTGCATCGACGGTCAGGCGTTGTTGTAATCTCACAGATCACATAAGGTTACCAATAATACATACAAAAATATACAGAATATACACAGATACAAGAGACAAGAACAGATAGGATAAACAGATTATATTATTCTCAATAGATCATACAAAGCCAAGAACTGAACTTCCTTCTTGTGTGGCTCAACAGCCTAATATATACAGGTTACAAACAGTTACAATCATAACTACCTGTCGGTTCACCGAACCGACACGACTATTAGTTAACAGACTAACTACTGTGTTTACTCAGCCGACCGACGTAGTCGGTCTCTCGACTTAGTCGGATGATAGACTAAGTCGGTCTTCGTTCAAGTCGACTTATGTCGACTTGCTCCTTCTACAGGCGTCTTGTGCATCGGGTGGCTAGTCATCTCGAATTCTGCAACAGCAGCCCATAAACCTTCTATGTCTTCTACGGCCATAGGCCTATCTTGAAAGGTCTAACCCTCTGCACATCAGTGATCCAAGTCACTATACTTCCTATCATTGAGGCTATCCAAATGGAAACTTACCTCCTCTATGTCGGCAATCAGCTACGCTATTGCGTCAGATGATTAGTCTTCTAGGCAGCTGCAACAGAGGATTCTCAAACCTTTAACGTACCTGATCTGTGATTCGATCCTCAATAACTTTTCGAAAACCTTCTACTTAAACAAAAAATTTAAATTTTTCTTCTCATCGGCTGTCAAAAGTACTAATCTCTATGGCATCGGCAGTCGAATCCTCTATCCGTCGAAAGGATAGTTCACTGGCTAGCCGCAACGACGGACATTCAATCCACTAAACTCCATCGATCCAAATAGCTAATTTTCACCAATGTATCGGCTCAGACTTCTTCTAAATTTCGTCGATCAAATCGCCTAACTCCTCCGCTTCTTATCGACGCCTCGAACAACTAAGTTTTGCCGACATATCGTCAGCCTTCGGTTGATTCCCTCTGCAACTGCGGCTCTGGCTTCCACTATTTTCCATCAATGATTTGAACACTTAAACCAAAATTTGAAACTTTCCCACTGTTCGTAATCGGAACCAATAACACTGCTGCATCGACATTTTAGTCCCTACAGCAGCCGCAACGGCGGACTGACAAACCGCTAAATTCTTCCACAGTGTCGACGAACCCAACGTCTATTTTCCGCTGACGATCAACGAACACTTAGAAAAATTTTCCCGCAATTTTTCTCCCAACTGTCCTCCATCGGGTGTGTTTTCACCTAGCTCTCCGCTGCCTCAGAGGTCCGTCCCACTAAGTTTCCCAATGAACTGACAGTTCAAACACTTAGACAATTTTTTTGAATTTCCCAGTCATTCACAAATTTCTCCTGGGCAGAAGGCAACATGCCTCTACTATCTGGTCTTTCATGGCCCATAGAGGCCCATGCTGCAACCTACAAGATCCGACCGGTGAAAAGGATGCTACCATGGTGTTAACCATCTGGGCATCTAGCCTCATGAACATGAACATGCATACATATAATGCTGAAGGCATGAAACTTAAAGACATAAAACATATTACAAGCATAATCTTTCATATACACAACAGAAGCAAAACATATCGATCAACACTCATGCATATACAAATAGGAATTTAACATGTATAACATCATTCATCAATGGTTATTATAATTGCAGATACAAGTTAGGCAAGAATACTTATCTTATAAAGAGCTTGTTCCGCAACCAGCTACATCGCTTCAACGTTCCACCCAACCATAGGCCCGCGTCCTCTTAAACCTCTCAGCAACGCTGCCACCCCCAAGCTGGGCATGAGTCCCCAAGGAATAAGGAACTAACAGGCTTACACATAGCCAAGGATAACAACACCACCAGGGTACATAGTTCAGCCAAGCCAACACAGTTGGGTTTATCAGGCGAACAACAAATCAGCTAAGCCAACAAAGTTGGGTTTATCAGGCCATCCAGGAGCTAGGAAAGAATAATGCTAAGCTAGTGAGCTCACTAAAGAGCTGCAGACACCAACACCAGAACCAACCTAGATTCTAGAACACCCACACACACCCAAAACAAGGAAGTTGGTCCCTTCTCTGCGACGCAGTCCCTCAGACCCTGATCTTCCCTCCAGTGCTCTTCAGGGGTTATGGAGAAGAAATCCAGCTTAGTAGCTCTGTCTGTGTGGTTTTCAACCCACCAGGTTTATCAAGCATCTCAGGAACTCATTCACCAACCCAAAATAGTCTGGGGACAAATCCACTGCATGCGAGCAGCTAAATAGCTATTCAAGCAATTACAGGGAAAAACACAGTCAAGCCATCATGGAAATAGCAGTTAACACACTCACATGAACCCACAACAAACCAATATTCAATACCATTGCTGTGAGACTTACACAGACTATAAAATGGTAAAAAGACTAGGCCAACATTCACAGCTCAGTGTGGATTCATAGGAAAAATCACCGTGATCTTCTACCAATGCCGCATTGTAAAGGTAACTCAGTCAACACTACATGGGGAAAACCATACCCATCAATCAGTGGGAAAAATCCCAATAACTTCTGCTCACGCTCCACTATGATGGACGAAAAACAATACATAGTCCCAATGCATGGAGGATGAAGTTAGTTCTCTGTGTGGATGGAAAGAACAGAACTATATACTGGAAATTAGCACTAGAGAGGGGAGGCAAACCCCTAACACAATGGATGGTAAAACATTTTATCCCCACCTTGCATGAGGAAGACGAACAGCCATGATCCGAGGGAGTGGGCAGAATGGTCCCTACGTCATGGAGAGGAGAGAAAGCATGGGTGTGGTAGGGGTATTCCTGCTAGCCAATCGATGTCTCAACTAACAAAAAGGAATAACCAAGGGTAGTGGTGACACATAGCTCCCCCCCCCCGTGACTCAATGTTCCAAATCCCCCTTTCCTTATCCTTTGGAATCATGCCCCTTCTCAATTTAGTTGCTGCGAACATAGCTTGTTGGGTTATTTAATTAAAATGCATGTTTACATGATGCCACAATTAAATATATGCCGCATGTCCCGATATACCATCGGTGACCATTCCTAATCAGAAAACACATCATAACCAAATCTATGGTGGGGCCTTGGCCTTTAGCTCCACACCAATATTATTTACAACATAAGTATCCTATGTACTTTAATGCAAGTGGGGTTAAAACTGGGGTATTACAAGTAGGTTTCCAGCCACTCTTATCTTATTGTGAGGTTCCATGCTAGGTTTATCAAGCACATTCTATGTCTCTCCCATTCCTAAGTCTTGTACATAGCTCAAACCCGAACCAGGGGCGCAATAAAACAACCACAGGGAGACTCTACAACACAGCTTTGCTCTAGAACATGAGTAACATGGTCTCATACGCTCTGTAGTTTAAGATAACACTGCAACATAGCAATCACGGTCTTTCCAAGGGAAAAACACTCACCAAAGCGAAGGATACACACAGGAAGAGCTTCACTGCTATCACAATCTCACTCCCTTGGGAAACGATTATAGCGGTGAATGAATATGATGAACCAGAATGTCCCGCAGCTCTCAAAATGTGAGAGTAAATCCAAAACATGAATGCATGGGTCAACAATGGCATACGGTTCTGGTGTTTTCTTGTCCTTGCAGCTAAAACATGACATTCCAAAACTGAGTGCTCTACCCAATTTGAAATTTCCCATAATCTTCCCCTTCTAAGCAATTACTACCTCAACCACCTTCTAGCAAAATAAATGGTTGGGAAGAGAAGAAAGGAAAGAGGGTAGTTGACAGTTCTTATGGGTTCTCCCCATGACACATGGCTTTTCGCCAAATTGGTTAAAGGTTAACATTCCCACCCCCTTATCCTTAGGAAAATCATGCCCCCATCTCATTATTCGTTGCAGTAACATAGCTGGATATGGGTTTTTCATTAATTTCCATATTTACATGATGTTTACAACGTGCTTGACTCAGCACAGAAACCAAAGGCATCAACCATGATCGCCTATATACCAAACATTAATAAATGACAGGTCCTTGGCCTTGAGCTCCTTCTCATGATTCGATATAATATTTACATCATATACATTGATGCAATGGGGTCAAAACTGGGGTGTTACATTCCCCTCCCCCTTCAATAGCACTATCCTCAGTGCTTACAAAATTGAATGAAATTCTACACTGGAATCGCCTCAGTGCTTCGCAGAATTGAACAAAAATGGATGTGCCAACTACATGGCATCCTCCATCTCCCATGCAGCCTCTTTAGGACTGCAGTGCTCCCACTGCACCTTTACCTATCCTATGGCTCGGTTTCGGAGCATGGTGACCTTCCTGTCGAGGATGCACATTGGCTCGATTCGGAACTCTCCCTCAGGTTCCACTTGAATCACATCCCAATTTATCACATGCTCAGGGTCATGTATATATTTCTTAAGTAAAGAAACATGAAAAAAATTATGATCCCTAGTTCTAGCAGGAAATGCAAGTCTATATACAACTAGCCCTATTCTTTCAATCACTTCAAACACCCACAATATCTGGGTGATAGCTTGTCACAACTCCCAAGCTTCAAGAAACTCTTATTTTCCCTCACTCTGAGGTAAACATGATCCCCAACACTGAAATATTTGTTCACCATATGCTTATCAACATAGATTTTCTGTCTGTCCTGGCTTGTTTTCATATTCTCCCTGATCTTTATAGCCTCCTGCTCCATTTCCTTAAGCAATTCTTGACCACGTACAATGTTGTTCACTAGATTATCCCAATTCATTGGTGTTATGCACCTCCTGCCATACAAAGCTTCATACGAACTCATCCCCAAGGATGCTTGCTATCCATTATTATAGTCAAACTCTACCAAGTGTAAATAATATTCCCACTTGGCTGGTCTGTCCATCACATACATGCAAAGCATGTCTTCGAGCACTTGATTAACTCTCTATGTCTTTCCATCAGTATGAGGATGGTAAGTAGTGTTGAAATTCATCTTTGTACCCAAATCTGCAAACAACCCCTTCCATAAATTGGAAGTGATCTTGACATCTCTGTCAGATACTATTACCTTTGGAAATCCATGCAATTTGAAAATCTCCTTCATGAAGATCTTTGCAATATCATCAATCTTATCCATAGAATTAACCGGTATAAAATGTGTTTCCTTTGTCAACTTTTCCACCACAACCATCATAGAATCATGTTGTCTCCAAGCCATTGGAAATCCTGTAATAAAATCCATGGAAACAACTTCCCATTTCCATTCTGGAACTGGCAAAGGCTGCAACAAACCTGCAGGGTGTTGATGCTCAACCTTTATCTACTGCCATTTCATGCACCTGGAAATGTATTCAGCCATGTCCTTTTTCATTCCTGGCCAAAAGTACTACTTTCTAGCTGTAGCAATTGTCTTTTGATATCCCGGGTGACCAGAATATGGAGCTTGATGGGTCTCATACATAACTATTCTCCTCAAATATGCTACCTTTGGAATGTAAATTCTTCCTTTATAAGTAATAAATCCATCTTCTTCCAAGTTATATCCCTCATATCTCTTTTCAAGAATTTTCTGCTACAATTTTTCTTTTACTTGCACATACATTTCATCTCCAGTAGTATGATTAGCAATCTGCTGCCTCATATCTGATTGGAAAATACTAAGAGATGCAACATGCATTTCTTGCACCTTCCTGCTCAGTGCATCATCTACCTTATTCTCTTTTCCTTTTATGTGTTTGATTTCAAAATCAAACTCACATAAAAACTCCAACCATCTAGCTTCCCTAGCATTTAGAGTAGGATGATCAAATAAATACTTCAGACCACAATGGTCTGTCCTTAACTCAAATTTTCTGCCCATCAAGTAATGCCTCCACATCTTGGGAGCATGTACTATGGCTGCAAGTTCTAGATCATGAGTAGCATAGTTCTTCTCATGATCCTTCAAATTTCTTGACTCATAACATATAACATGGTTTTCTTGCATAAGGACTCCTCCAAGTCCTTGACCACATGCATCAGTACACACCACAAAATCTTTCTCTAGGTCTCCAACTTTCAGTACTAGTGCACTGGTGAGAATATTCTTTAACTGCTAGAAGCCTTCTTCACACCTTGATGTCCATTCAAAATTTATCCCCTTCTTTTGAAAAGAAGTGATGGCATGTGCAACCTTGGAGAAACCTTCAATGAATCTCCTGTAGTATCCTACAAGTCCCATAAAAGATCTCACATCTGTCACATTTATTGGACTAGGCCAATTCATAATGGCTTCAATATTTTCAGGGTCCATATATATACCTTCTTCTGAGATAATGTGACCCAAATACTGAATTCTATCTCTATAGAAGTCACCACACTTGCTCAACTTTGCATACAGCCGATGCTCCCTGAGCAATTGTAATGTCAATATCAAATCCTCTTCATTTTCTTCCTCATTCTTAGAATAAACAAGAATGTCATCAAGGAAAACAAGAACAAACTTGTCCAAATACCTGCTGAAGACACTATTCATAAGGCACATAAATGTAGCTGATGCATTTGTGAGACCAAATGGTACCACTACAAACTCATAATTCCCATACCTTGTTTTGAAGGATGTCTTGTGAATGTCTTCATCCTTGATTCTCACCTGATGGTAACCAAAACTCAAGTCAATCTTGGAAAATAACCTTGCTCCTCTCATTTGATCAAAGAGGTCATCAATCATAGGAAAATGATACTTATTCTTTACTGTGAATTTGTTCATTTGTCTGTAATCAATACACAATCTGAGTGTACCATCTTTCTTATTTACAAATAGAACTGGTGCTCCCCAAGGAGACATGCTCGGCCTAATATACTTCTTCTCCAACAACTCTTGCAGTTGCATCTTCAACTCTAGCATTTCTAGTGTACTCATTCTGTAGGGTGTCTTGGACACTGGTGCTGCTCCTGGCACAAGTTCAATTGTGAAATCAATGTCCCTATTTGGAGGAAGCCCTAGAATCTTATTAGGAATCAAATCCCTGAATTCCTGCAACGCATGAAAGTATTCCAAACTAGGAGTTTCATTTTCTGTTGCCTCAAAATATGAGCTGCATACAATTCGAAACCTTTCCTACATAACTTCTGAAACTACATTGCTGAAACCTCCCTCACAGAAATCACCTTTGGAATTCCTTTCACAATCCTTGAGTTTCCTTCTTCATCCAAGCACTCAAGAGCCTTACTATAATAGTCAAGCTTTACTCTATGAGCTTCTAACCAATACATTCCAATGAGAACACCATAGGAACCAAGGGGTAGAACATTTAGATCTACACAAGTGACCAATCCATTCATCAGTAATGGACACTTCTCTACCAATCCGTTAACCTTCCTCTTAGTTCCAGTGGCTAGCTGAACTAACCAAGATTTTCTATGCTCTACTTTATTGAAGGCACAAATATCCACTACTCCAGGAGTAATGTAACTGTGAGTAGAACCAGGGTCAATCAAGATAGAAACAAATTGCTCAAAAATCTTACCTGCAACTTCAACCACAATTGACTGGTGATCTGCCTAGCAGTCCTCCAGTGCTGCATAAATCCTAGGGATGACCCTTACTACTTGACCCATTGTTTCTACTTCTTGAATGTTGTGAGCTAGCCTTGCACTCTCATTCTTGAGTGGACAATTCCCACGCATGTGGGGTCGTCCACATCTCCTACATTGGATTGGTTCTCTGATCTGTTGTGGATCTCTTGGTTTCTCTCCCACCACTCTAGCTAGCTACTTTTCAACTTGGAATGGACACTTTTGCTGATTCCTAAAACTAGAAGGTTTGAAACATTTCTTCCTTTGTTCAGTATTCTCATTTTTCTTGTATTTCCATGTCTTCTGGTAGTCATGTTTTTTCTTGCTTTGCTCATAGAAATAATTGGCCTTCCTAATTACTTCTTAAAGAGTTCTAGGTTCATAAAACTCAATTCTGTCTTTGTAAGACTGAGGAAATCCACTCAGGAAACACTGGATTTTCACTTTTTCATCTTTGATATACCTGACATATCTCAACAATTCTAGGAACTTATTTGCGTACTCTTCCATGGTCTGTTGTCCCATTCTTAGCTCATGGAATTCCTTTATCTTGTCATCATAGTACCTGTTAGAGAGGTATTTCTACTTGAAATACATCTGGAACCATTTCCACTTAAGTCTTCTTTCACCGATCTTCCTTACTTGCTTGAAGTGCTCCCACCAAATGGATGCCCTTCCATTCAAATTGAATACGACAACCCCTACCTTCATGTTCCCTAAATAATCCTGAACTTGCAAGTACTTCTTTATCCCAATAATCCAAGCTTCAACTTCTTGTCCAGTATTTACCTCACCATCAAACAAAGGAGCTTTAGCCTTCTTAAATTCATCTTGAGAGCGATCTCTATGGTGCCTCTTTCGCTTTCCCTTGTGAGAAGAAGAGCTTGAATCCCCAATTGATTCTTTTGAGTTAGATGATCTACTAGTAGTCCTTCTTCTTCTTCTGATACTACTCTTACTTCCTTTAGGTTTTACCATACCCTATCTAGATTCTATATTTCTTTGCAAGTCTGTCAAACTCTGCAACATAGCAGCATTCAACTGATGTTGCTCTTCCTAGGCTTTAATTAGGATTCTCATGGTAGCTACAATGTATAGCAGCACTTCTTGGAATATCCTTCCATTAGACTCTATGTTATCATTTCCAACTTGGACATTTTCCCCCATGGAATCTCATGCATGCTCATAGGAGTCCCGAGCATCATATCCGTCATGGGTTCTCATGGCTGCACCACAACTTACCTTTCCAAAATATACTATGACTATGCAAAATGTGTTATCAACACCATTTGTTAGACACACAGTAATTCAAAATCAAAACCATTTAATTACTCTCACCTGGCCTATCTAGGCCCAGTGCTGTAACCGATAGCTTGGATACTACACTATAGTGTACTACAAGTTGGTATTAGAGGGTACTCTTGACTTCTCTCTGGCCCATCGAGGCCAAATGTTGCAACCGCTACTCTGATACCACACTATAGCATCCCCATACCTTATTATTATGCGGAATTAAAAATTTCATCGAAATCCTTTACTACTCATCGAAACATAGGGAATGGTCGTGACCACATCTCGACATTTCCAACACTGTCATGCTCCCTCCTATCTTCCATTGATCAATTCGACGATCTACAAAGAAATATCTCCGAAGAAGATCGGACGATGGAGAGAAAATGCGACTGAAATCAACGATCCCCAGACTAGAACCAAATCAATGGTTCAGAATCCACCCGCAAAAATCAATGCTGCAGAAAGCCCGAGTTGCAGGGTCAAAAGTTACAAAATTTGTGATCTCACTTCCCACATCCCGCATCCTGCATCTCGCATCAAAAATAGATCGACGGCAGAGAATCATCCCGCGAAGATCAACATGGCAAAAACTTTGGCTTACGGGATTAGGAATTATGGAAATCGTGACACCGCGATCCTGCATCCCGCATCCCGTAAGTTGAAGAGAGGAATTTATGGAAAGGAATTTGTGGAAACCAAAACATGAAAAATGGTATTCCACATCTTACATCCCGCAAACCTACAAATTTTCACAAAGGAGGATTTCTAGCAAAAAATCGACTTTTCCACTGAATTCTTGAATCGATCTGATCATCAGGCCATTATTGATCTGGCCAATCTACCCTGCAAGTTAGATTGAAATGGATTGATGGAAAACATATATTGATGCCTATAATTACAGTTATTCAAAGGAACAATGCATCAATTCAATCACAATAATATGTTCATCACATTCCATCAAGAAATTTTCGAAACAAGAATACATCTGAAGAGAATAACATAATAACATAGACAAGAACACTTATCTTGAATAGAACTTGTCTTGCAACCAGCTATGTCTCTACAACGTTCTACCCGACCATAGGCCAATGTGCTCCTTAGTCTCTCACCAACACTGCCACCCCCGAGCTGGGCATGATTTCCTCAAGGAATAAGGGAACACTAGTAGACTCATACATAGCCAAGGTGCAATAACACTCAGCGAAGCCAACACAGTTGGGTTTATCATGATGTAAGGGAAAACATCCAAACATATGGGTTTCATAGGCCACTTATCCAAGACATCTCACAGTTGGGTTCACAAACTGTACACAATCAAGACAACAGTCACCTTGAAGGACTAGTCAAGCCAATAGATGGGTTTATTAGATTGTTCATAGTCAATCCATCTCATTGCTGGGTTTATCAGGCTAACTAGGCAAGACAACATTCGAAGTTGGGTTTATCATACTGTCTAGCCAAAGGTTACTTACCAGGTCAAGCACAACAAGACACATCCAAGCCAATAGATGGGTTTATCAGGATAACTATCCAAGTCATCCTTCCAGTTGGGTTTATCATGCTTCCAAGGCAATGGGTAGGAAGAATTGCTAATCTAGTGAGCTCATCTACATAGCTAAGAACACCTTCACAAGACCTATCTAGCTTGGATTCCCCACTTCCTACACACCCAACACAAGGAAGTGTCCCCTTCTCTTCTCCACAGTCCCTTAGGCTACACCTTCCCTTCCAGTTCTCTTTAGGATGTGCATAGAATTTTTACCAACCACTCTTATCTTATTGTGAGGTTCCATGCTAGGTTTATCAAGCACATTCTACATCTCTCCCATTCCTAAGTCTTGTACATAGCTCAGACCTGAACTAGGGTGCACAACACAACAACCACTAGGAGACTCTACAACACATGTTTTCTTTTGAACATGAGTAATAGGGTCTCATACACTCTGTAGTTTAAGATAACACTGTGATGTAGAAATAACAGTCTTTCCAAGGGAAAAACACTCACTGAAGAGAGGGATACACACAGGAAGAGCTCTGCTACTACCACAATGTCACTCCCCTAGGATGACGAAGATAGTGCTAAATGAATATGACAGACCAGAACGTCCCACAGCTCTCAAAACATGAGAGTAAATCCAAAACGTGAATGCGTGTGTCAACACTAGCATATGGTTCTATTGTTTTCTTGTCCTTGCAAGTAAAACACGACATTCCAAAACTAAGTGCTCTTCCCAATTTGAAATTTCTCATACTCTTCCCCTTCCAAGCAATAACTACCTCAACCACCTACTGGTAGAATAAATGGTTGGGAAGAGAAGACATGAAAGAGGGTAGTTGACAGTTTTGATGGGTTCTCCCCATGACACATGGAATTTCCCCAAACTATCTCAAGGTTAACATTCCCACCCCCTTATCCTTAGGAAAATCATGCCCCCATCTCATTATTCGTTGCAATGACATAGTTGGTTATGGGTTTTTCATTAATTTTCATATTTACATGATTTCTACAATGTGCTTGAATCAACATAGAAACCATAGGCATCAACCATGATCTCCTATATACCAAACATTAATCAATGATAGGGCCTTGGCCTTGAGCTCCTTGTCATGATTCGATATAATATTTACATCATATACATTGATGCAATGGGGTTAAGACTAGGGTGTTACATTTTTTTTCATGCTTGCTGAAGGTACTATTTTGTGGTATAGTAAGAAACAACACACAATTTCTCTTTCTTCAGAAAAGGCCGAATACATGGCAACAATGAATGCAACCACACAGTGTGTTTTGGTTGCAAGGAATTCTTCAAGAGTTTGGTGTTGCAATTGATTCTCCTACTAACATTTAGGTGCATAATAAAAGTTACATCAAGATATCTACTGATCAATTTTAGATGCAAAGAACAGATCACATAGAGATCTGCATGTACTACATCCGAGGTTTAGTGCATGACAGAGTGATTTCCTTGCAGTATTTCCCATCCACCAAGCAAACTACCGACATATTCACCAAGAGTTTTACTGAGAAGAACTTCACTCAATTGAGATATTTTATTGGAGTGAGTGATGGATGGTGATTGATGCTATTTTTTTCAGGTTTTCAGCCACATGTCCTTTTTATAGGGGAGGTTTTGTCGCTTGAGGTTTTCCTTCTTTTCCTCATTATACATGGACAAATAACATTTTTGTTTGTATTGAGGTGATTTGAGCCTTTGTTTCGAAGGCCTCCCATAAAATTTTCATGAGTTGTAGTAATTTATGGTTAAGGGGTGTATTTAGAATAGTAATCCACCACTTATTACCTTAGTCGAAATCCTTATCCAATTTTATTTTCTTTTATGCAATGATATGCTATAGTTTGGACTTAGGGAAGTTAATCCAGCATAATAACCAGTTAATTTGATGAGTTCACAACTATAGGAGTGCTCCCGCTCAGTAAAAATCCACATGTGTGACCTCATTTATGACAAGTGTGCCCCCATTCCTTTATTTTAGGCATTTTTGTTGACTAGGAGCGCCAGGGGTGGGTTTAGCCCAAATTTTGGATTGTTGGAGCATATAGTTCCCACCTTGAGCCTCCCACTCACCTTATTTTGAATACCCACACATTTTAAGGAGCCATGATTGCTCCAAAACACTTCATCCATGTACACACCACCACTCATGGCCATTTGGCTTATTTGGAGCGAGTTTGGCCCACCTAGGGGGGATTGAGGCCAATTTGGCTTCCTAAGCATTTTGAATTGAACCAAATGTAATATAAACCTATTCTAAACATATTCGCATGTTAGACAGTCAAATAATATCTAGTTTTTGTTCACACTATGTGTGGTAAATTGTTCCTCTTTCATGCTTTTTTGGTGGTTTTTGCAAGTAATACGATTTGTGATTTTTTCTTAGGCTCCTCGATCTTGGTGTAGATCAAAATTATCACACCATATTTTTATAGAATGGTGTCAAATTGTAAAAATAACTTTATGAGAGCACTAGAGCATCATCATATGAGTTTTCAAGCTCATCACATGTGTCACGTCATCATACATGTCATGTAATTTCCTTTGTCATTAATGAAATCCTTTGACATCATGGAAATCATACTCAACAAAGAATCTCAAACAAACCTATGTGCAACATATTGTAGGGCCACATAGTATACTGGACTGCCTACATCAAGTGTGAAGTTGAGAGATTTTTTAGAAATATTGCTTAAATACATTCTTTCTCTAGTTGCAAGCATGATACGGTTTACTGATTCACTTCATTCTTTGGCTCTACCACTTAGAAGGTAATGGTCGAACTCTTCATATTTAAAATGTTTGCATTTTTCTTGCTTGGCCTCCTCATTTCTAGCAATAAAGAGTGGCTCATTGGAAATGTACTAAGAGGTCCATTGTTTTTATGAAATTTTCTTTCATCAATTCTTTAGTGTAATGTCCCTTTTTAAGAAATTTTATTAAAATGACCAATTTTTCACTTTTTTCCCTATTTTGACCTTTAACTAGTTTTGACATCTAGATCTCCAACTTGACCCAAATGCTCCAAAACATTATGATAAGGTATATTAATTATATTAAGACTTGAATATTATTTTAATGGATAATTTATGACCCTCCAAAGACTTCTGAAAACTTGTTTAAAATTCTGTCCAAGGTAGGAGTTTTCACTAGCAAATTGGGGTTCCAATTCCCCCATGGTAAATGCTGAAAATGGATTTCCAAATGGTCCCAAACCCACTAAAATTTCTGAAAATAGGTAGAGGATGTTTAATGGAAATTATTAATGTCTCATTTTCATAATTATTCAGTTTATAAATTCTGTTATAACCCTCTCCCAAACAGCTACAAAATCACTAGTTCGACCCTTGGGGAAATGGCACCAAATCTTCTCCAAATTCAAATAAATTGAGTAAGGTGACTTCAAATGCTTAAGTGTTGGACATGAAACTTGTAATAATCATCCATGGAATTTAATTCATCATAAATATATCAGATAAACATTCTTTCATTTGAAATCATCAGCATTACAATGGCATACATCAATATAGTGGGGAAATGGCCATTGTTTGCTCATTAATAACCACTTTTACATACAACCATTTGGTATTTCGACATGAGAATTTATGAATATGAATAAAATAGTATATTAATATTACTACAATCATAAATTTACCATGATAATCTCTCCCAAAGAGTACAATACCTCACCCAAAGCGCAATCCCTCCATGAGCAAGAATATGCAATAAAAACCGGAAATGGTTGAGAGAATGTGCTGCACTAGAAGAAACCATGAGATTCCATGTAGATTACAACTTTAAATAAAAAATACATTAAATATCCATTAAATACCTGAATGGAATCTCCAAACACAAACTTGGATGGGAATGTTTCATCCTCGAAATTGGCTAAGGCAAGAAACTAATCATCCACTAGCTCTCTCTCTTTTCACAAATACAAATTTCTCAAATGATAAAAAGATACATTCATTTTTTTTTATTCACATGTATAAAGTTTCCAAGATATATATGGGTCGAATTCATTCCAAGATATGCATTCCAACTCTAGTTGGGAAGAGATTCCAAAGAATGCCACTTGTACAACAATTCCTAGTCTCCCACATCCACCAAATCACATGTGGAAGTATCTTATTTTCCCTAAATACATTGCGAACCATATTGGAACTATTTTTATCCCTGAAATGTCATATATGTCATATTTCATCCTTCATAGCTGATTTGTGTCATAGGTGTCATAGCATCTTCATCATTGTTGTCATAGAGCTAGGGAATCTAATCCAGGTGTCTCACTAGCTACAAAATGCCTCTTCCTCTTCCAAGTATATTGACCTTACAACTCATCCAAATACCCTTTGGATTCTTATGGATTTGAAATGAAAGAGGAGGATGCCATGTGGCATAGAAAATCTAGCTTGTGTGGGTCCCACATCTTCCATGTGTCTTCATGATCAATTGCCACTTTGATTTTCCCTTGTATTTATTTATTTAGATAATTTATTAAATATTTCTTCCATTCTAATGTCCAAACATAATTTATTGTCCCCTTTATTCCAAATCCCAAAGCTTCCACCCCAACCTAGGAAACTAGTAATTTTCCTCGTTGTAAATTATTTAGCCCTTAGCATCAATTTGACAAACTCTCATGAGTATGGAAAATGTGATTAGGAAATTGTGACCCAATGCAAAATTTGGAACATGAAATTTAACTTGAAAAGTGTTGCAAGGATCCAAATCCTATTTGAAATGACATAACTTTCAATTGTCCTTCTATGTACCATTAGCGCAAAAGCATACACCTAGCCTATGTCTCTAACCAACT
Source organism: Pseudotsuga menziesii (assembly GCA_001517045.1). Classification (NCBI taxonomy): domain Eukaryota; kingdom Viridiplantae; phylum Streptophyta; class Pinopsida; order Pinales; family Pinaceae; genus Pseudotsuga; species Pseudotsuga menziesii. Next base: position 80,200 of record LPNX010662183.1, read on the forward strand.
TGGTGTTGACTATGGGTTTCCACGATTAATGAGTTATTGAGGTTTTTAATGAAGTAATTATGCTAATGACACACACTTATAATTTTTTCCTCAATTGCGCACACACATTTACATCACATACATTTACAAGTGAGAAGATACATGTCTAGGTTGAAATTTCAATTGAGATTGCCATCCCTAATCCCTAAATTGAGTTGGATCAGCTCTCATTCACTAGTGATCCCATTTTTCAATACCTAAATTTTATTAAATTTTGATTTCACCAACATATCCCTTTCACATCATTAACAACACATACACAACCATGATCTGATGGAGGTTTCATGTAATCTCATAGATAAAATTGTGCATAATGTGTCAAACAATCATCAAAATTTTTGTGTATAATAAATCTCATTTATCTATATCCATGTTGCATGTAGGGTTTTAGAAGAATATAAATAAAGTATTGGAGTAGGTATATAGATAAAGAAATTTTAAATCCCAAGAGAAATTACTGAGTGGTCACTTTCATTAATGTTGTAACATTTGAAGAAGTAAAAATATTAATAAGAGAAAGAAAGAAGTCATTTGTTAATGCCAAAGGTTTCCATGGAGGAGGTTATGCTTCTAGCAAAATGAGAAGAAATGTTTTTGATCATTTTGCTCATCTTAAGCAGTAAAGAAAGAGTGTTAGTTTTGGAAATAGTGTGAGGTATGGAGTGAAAGTTGTCATATTTTGTGTGTGTATGCACTCACACTATCATCAACTAAAAGTAAATGTGGATGTAAAGGAGTTGCAAATAAATGTTTTCTGATAAAACATGAAGAAGAAAAAACCAAATACATTGATTTGACTTAAATCAACAATCAAATAGAGTAGCTGGAAAACATTAAGTAGAATATAGAATGAAGATACATGATTACAATGGAATTTAGTCACGGGAGAGACAAAGTCTTGTTACTGATTTCCTCAAAGGCCAAGGCACAATAAATTCTTAGCCTCCAGTAAGCCCCCACCCCACCATTTTTAGCCTTTAAATGCTAGAATTGTGTCACAATTCGAGAAGCATGTGTTGTGGCCCATTAAATACTCTTTTACATATTGAATAAAGGTACCGAGTGTATGTGAAATGATTGATATGTTTAAAGGAAGATGAGTGATGATGAATGTGCTAAACTTTTGTGGAATGAAATGTCCATGAGCGAGACCTATAACCATCATAGTTGCTTGAGAATGTAAGACGCTACAAAGTGAAAATTAATGGAGATGTATGTACTATGATGGTGACAACATTGGATCTCAAGGGTTTTCAACACAAGTTGGAACAATGGATAGAAGAAATCATACTCTTTAGTTCTCTATATAGAAAAAAGCCTCTTCAATTGTCAAAGGAAAATCTCAACTTAGTAAAAGAATAGGAAATGGAAGGCAGGGCTATGAATTTGTAAAATTACCATAAAATATTAAGTGTTTCCTATCTGGTCATTATCTTTAGAGGATATGGGTATCAATCAATATCCTCTTAGATAAAATATCAGTGCTATCTATTGTCCTCCACCGGTAAGTCTCATTTTGAAGATGAAAATTAAGCATAATTACAATTGGACCATTCTATGCTCATTGAGATATATAACATTGCAATAGAACATAGATTACACTATGGAGTACATAAGTTTTTCTTCAATAAGAAACCTAATATCAAAAGTAGGGTTGGAGATTCAGAATATGTTGATAAATTACAATGGCTGATACAACATTTGAGTAAAAGTAATGGTAACACCCAAGAAAAGTATTTGCAATGCAATGATAATGTGTATTCGTATCCAAAAGGAAAGATGCCTTTGGAGCTAAGGTGGATATAATGAACATTAATTTTTTATATTCAATGTAAAGGGCCATTGATTTTGAGAATTGCTGAAACCTTTTAAAAACTGCATAAAGCATGAAGAAAGGGGATTATGACTACCAGTCTACACACCAGTTGTTAATTTGGACAAGGTTAACCCACAAAGCTCCAATATATTGACACATAAATTTAATGAACATCACATCCACATAGTCTGTGTTCGTATCAGGGCACTAGTTTGTGGATGGATTCATCATATGTTAAATTGTTTCAATTCTGAGTTATCTATGCCTAGTTACATGTTACCATTGTTATACATATTTCTCATCATCTTCATATACTAAGAAAAGGACATAAAAAATTTCCTTCATTCCCCAAGTTATGAAGTTGAATTTGGACTTGGATCAATTATTTAAAACCTTTTTCCACCACCACACTTTTCTTGTGGATAAAGTTTGTTACCTCCATCTGTAACACGTGTTTTCCATGCACAAAAAGTGATGCCACCACCACATGCCTTTTTAAAATGAGAGGTTCCCTATTGGTAACACTCTGTGATAGTTGACAAAGAGTGGTGCTCGAGTTTTAAAGATAAAAATATGAGTTTCACAAAGCTTCTCGAACCTCGTATTCGTGGTAACCACATCCATAGACTCTTAGACCACCTGGGCTCGATATCCCTCTTTGTAGGATATCCCTTCCACCTCATCCATAACAATATAAAATATTCCTATCTTCCCATGGCTATAAATCTTGGCTCATCCCCCATGGGTAAAGGGAGAAATATTATGCTACAACACCAAAATTCTAGCCAAATCTATCCAAGGAGAGTAAGAAATAGGTGGACAAGTTGAAGCTTTGGAGGAAATATCTTGCTTGAGAAGATACTTCTCAACTATAAGGCTCTTGGTTGTACTTTCCTTGTCTTATTATATTAATGCAATGAAATTTCCTTTCCCATGAATCACATTGTGTACTAATGATTTGTTTCATTGTTGAATTCCTTAGTCATCAACATAAGATTATGGATTGTACTTGGTGCTTTTACCTTGTATGTGCTTTGGTTGTGTTTCGTTCAGGTGAACCGTTGGAGATACAACTTTCCAAAGGATTGGCACATCACATTATATGACAGGTAAAATAATACATTCCAAGCATTTATCAATCCGAGGGGAAGTGCTTCTCATTGTTGTTAGTCATTTGTTCTAGCTTAGAATATTTTAGGCTAGGGAAACAACTTTTGTCCACAGAAGGTGAGTATTTCCAATAAAAAATACGGTGACTATGATGGGGAGAGTGTTAGAACTTTTCGTTATTCTTGGTTCTTTCCTTGCTTCAAACTTGAATTTCTCCATTGATCAGATCTACTAGTTGTTTAGTTGGATTTTATTTGAGATTGATCAGATATGCTTAGATCTGTCCAGATTTGCCTCATATGTGTTATTTCCTTGCCTTTTCTTATCATTTGATGCCATTAAATTGAGCTTTAACATTGTATTTTTTCACTGTGTGTCTTGTTTTGGGACTTGCAAGCGCCATCGTGCCTCGGTATTGTACCAAAGGTGGCCGTCACACTTTATGCAGAGGAAACAAGTGGTGCCACCTATTGATGTAATTGTAAATTCAGAATGTATTCACTTGTATTTATTATGTATTGTAACCCGATGTTTATTCTGAGATTTATTTATAATGTACTTGAGTCATGTCATGCCCCGAGGTTCCTATTAGGAGTTTCTATAATGTAAACAAGTCATGTCAAGTCAAGGTGGGTAACCCTTCTATTGTCTAAGGGTTAAAGTCCTCATAGTTCTAGGGCACTAGGGTTATTAGACTCACCTAGTGAATTCGGCCCTAGTTGGGTTTAGTTAAGTCAAGAATTAGTATAAATAAAGAGATAGCCTCTCTATTTTTACACACTCGCTCACACTCAGTTGTAGCACATAGTTGAGGAAGAGAAAGACACTGGGGCAAGGAATAAAGAGGTTACTACTTTTGTGAGATCATCTTATTGTTTTTGGGTTTCACTTTTGGTGCTGATTCTATCTCTGAGGAAGTTGCAAGGTTTTCTCCATTTATGGTTTCCCCGAGGAAAAACACTGTGTTCATTGTCTCTTGTGTTTGATTGTTGTGCTTTTTGTTCTCTCAGTTAAAGATCCTAATGATATTCTAACTTAATGTTAAAATATAACATGGTATCAGAGCTAACCTAAGAAGAAGACATTGTGCAGATGCGGGAACTAAAGCTTCCTACTTTGTGGATCTCTCTCCACATATTTTCAGAAAAAGAAGGTTGGAATAACTCTCCTCCCTAGGGTGCATATTTCTGTCAAAACAGAATCCAATTCTAAGGTTTTTTAGTTTTGGACCCGACACTACTGCCGAAAATTAGGGCTTTTCACGGAAGTGGAATTTTTTAGTGAGCCCAGGCCTGGATTAATATCCTCCTCAAAATTGAAATTAGGGATCAAAATCAAAGCATTTGGTTGGACAGAACTCCGAAAAAGCAAAACCCTAATCTGCTCCTGAACCAGCACTGCAAGATTTCAGCTCCAAATCAAGATTCGACATCTTGACCTGGTAAGATCTAAATCTTTTGTATTTCCATTTTAGGTTCTCAATTAAGATGTCTCATCATACCAAGCTTGATGAAAAGCTTGAGGGAGCTGATAACTTCTGAGCATGGAAGTATAGGATCTCCCTGGTCCTGGAAGAAAATGAGTTGGACTCCTATATCAATGAGGAGGTTCTGGTTCCATAGGGAGATGAGGCTAAGGCCTTACATAAGAAGAAGTTTGTTATGGAAAAAAGGATCATTGCTGATTCTATCAAGGATCACCTCAGACCATAGGTTTCCTCCCTCAAGACACCTAAATCTATGTTTGATGCCCTAACCAAATTGTTTTAAGGGAAGAACATCAATTGAAAGATGACTCTAAGGAACCAGTTGAAGAATGTAAAGATCCAAAATGAGGAGACATTCCAGTCATACTTCACAAGGGTCTACTAGATCAAGGAACAACTAGAAGCAGGAGATGAAGAAGCGGAGAATGCGGAAATTGTGATGACAACCTTGAATGGCCTCCCTAAGTCATGGGATTCTTTCATCCAAGGAATCTATGCTAGGAAGAAGTTAGTTAAGTTAAGTAGACTGTGGGAAGAATGTTCACAAGAAGAAGCTCGAATAACAGATCGAGAAGAAAATATGGGAAGTGAAGATCAAGCTCTCATAGTACACTCCAAGAAAGGAAGAAGGGAAAAGCATCATCACCAAGGTAAGAATTCTCATCAGAAAGGTTCATATAAACTCATATGTTATACATGCGATCAAATAAGACACTTTGCTAGAAACTGTCCCATGAATAAGAATGGATCCAAGAAGAAGAGCAACTCCAAAAGAAGACATCATGCTCACACTGCTGAGGATGATGATCCTCCTAGAAATAAAGTAAAACAAGAAAGTGAAGGCTCTTCAAGTGAAGATGACAATGTTCTAATATCCACTATCACGGGAACTGTTACTCATGGAAACAAAGATTGGCTTATTGACAGTGGGGCTTCCAAACACATGACAGGTTTCAAGGAATCCTTTGAGAAACTATCTGAACATAATTCACCCCATAAGGTGAAACTTGGGGATGACTACCAATATCCCATAAAAGGTAGTGGTGAATCCTCCTACAAGCCAAACTCTGGAAAGTCTATGAAAATGAAGGATGTCTTGTTTGTACCAGGACTAAAGAAGAATATTCTATACATATCAGCACTGGATGCAAAAGGCATGAGGGTTGCATTTGTAGATGGCCAAGTATTCATGTGGCCAAGAGGAAAGACTATTGATGATGCAATAGTAATTGGAGAACAAGAAGGAGGATTATATAAACTGAAGGGCCATCCAGAACAAGATTTGGTCCATGACACAGTAGAGCCAAATGAACTTTGGCACAGAAGGCTTGCACATGTGCACTATAGAGCACTACCACTTGCAAGAAAAGTTTTTGAAGGTCTTCCAGAAAATCAAGCAAAACATGAAGGAGTCTGCAAAGGATGTGCGAAAGGAAAAAACACAAAGAATACATTTCCAAGTAGCAAAATCAAAGTAAAATGAATCTTGGAAATCATCCACTTCGATGTATGCAGACCAATGTCATTAAGTTCTCTAAGTGGGTATGTATACTATGTTTCCTTCATTGATGACTTTTCTAGGAAGACATGGATTTGATTCATAAAGAACAAAGATGAAGTTTTCAGCAACTTCAAGGAATTCAAAGCATTGATCAAGAACCACATAGAAAACAAGATCAAGACCTTTCGATCATATAAGGCGAAGAATTCACATCAAATGAATTCAAAGACTTATGTAAAGAATCAGGGATTAAGAGGGAGTTATCCACTCCATATAATCCACAACAGAATGGGGTTGTAGAAAGGAAGAATAGAACTATCATGGAAGCTACAAGAGCAATGCTTCATGATCAAGATCTTCCGATGCATCTATGGGAAGAGGCTGCTAGAACAATGGTGTATGTACAGAACCATACTCCGCATAGATTACTTGAGAACAAGACTCCTAAAGAAGTCTTCTCTGGAAAGAAACCATAAGTCATCCATCTCAGAATATTCAGCTATCCTGTGTACATACACATTTCAAAAGAAAAGAGGACAAAGTTAGATCCTTCAGGAAAAAAGGATATATTTGTGGGATACTCTGAAAGCTCGAAGGCTTACATAATATAATTCCCAGGATTCAAGAAGATCGACATCAGTAGGGATGTAACATTTGATGAAGACACAACTTACAACAAATCCAGAAGAAACCTATTGAAGACCCTGACAAAGCAGAAGCACCTAGAATTCATGATACAACCATGAATGAAGAAACTCAAGAAGAATATCGAGAATTTGAAGAACCACAAAGACCTGTATATCCACCTCAAGAGAAGAATCCTCACAAGAGAAAACTTGCTTGGGTATGAGAAGTTATCTAAGGTGAGGGAAGATATGGGGCTCCAGAAGAGAATCACAGAGAAAGAAAGAAAACCAGATCCTGCTCCAGATATGTGGCCTTACTATGTGACTTTATCAATAAAGAACCTTCCAATTATGAAGAAGCCGTAGAACGGAAAGAATGGAAGGATGCTATGATCGAAAAGTATCAATCGATCATGAAGAATGATGTTTGGGATGTTGTCCTAAGACCATAGGGGAATTTGGTTGTAACTTCCAAATGTATCTACAATATCAAGAATTCTACAGATGGTAGCATAGATAAATATAAGGCAAGATTCGTGGCTCGTGCCTTCTCACATAAAGAAGGAATAGATTATGAAGAAACCTTTGCACCTATAGCCAGATACACTTCCATCAGATCAGTACTTGCTCTGGATGCAGTGATGAAATGGAAGATACACCAAATGGATGTCAATACTGCTTTCTTGAATGGTGTAGTGGAAGAGGAAGTGTATGTAGATCAGCCACTCAGTTTTGAGACACATGACACGGAGTCTCATGTGTCTATATTGAAGAAAGCCCTATATGGTTTGAAACAAGCACCCAGGACATGGTATGGCAGAATTGACAACTTTATATCCAGTTTTGTCTTTACCAAGAGTAAAGCAGATTCCAACATTTACTACAAGGCTGAATATGGAAATCGAATGATGCTTCTACTGTATGTAGATGATGTGTTTGTAATAGGTATGGATGGGTTGATTGCTAATATGAAGAGAAATCTTGCTGCCGAGTTCAAAATGAAGGACTTGGATATGATGCATTATTTCCTAGGCATGGAGGTGTGGTAGAATGCAGATGGAATCTCCCTCGGACAAGGGAAGTATGCAGGAGAGATCCTAAAGAGGTTTGGGATAATGGACTGCAAGGCCATGACCACACCTATCGCATCGAACCTGAAGCTATTGAGTGATGCTTCATCAGAAGCGGTTGATGCTACGATGTATCATTAGATGATTGGGTCCTTGATGTACCTGACTAACACGAGACCAGATATTTGCTTTGCTGTGAACACCTTGAGCCAGTTCTTGACAGATCCGAGACATGTTCACTTGATTGCTGCAAAGCATATTCTGAGGTNTAATTGATTATGGGCTCAATTATGAGGTGAATTAGAAGATTAACCTGGAGGGTTATGTTGATTCATATTGGGCAGGAAGTTCCATTGATAGGAAGATAAATTCAGGGTGTTGCTTCTGTATGGGATCAGGTGTGATCTCTTGGTTTAGAAGGAAGTAATCCTATGTGGCACTGAATACAGATGAAGTAGAGTATGTCACAGCTTGTTTAGCTGGTTATGAGGTAGTATGACTGAGGAAGATACTGTCTAATTTATTTGATCTCCAGATGGATGCTAATTGTATACATTGTGACAACCAGAGTTGTGTGAAGTTTTCAGAGAATCCAGTGTTCCATGACAAGTCGAAGCATATCGAGATCAAGTATCACTATATCAGAGATATGGTGTAGAGGGGAGTAGTGAAGCTCTAGTATGTTGAAACAGAGGAACATATAACTAATGTGTTGACAAAGCCATTGTCCAGGATGAATTTTGAGTACTTTAGGGAGAATCTTGGTGTTCTCCAAATCAAGGTTTCCTCCAAGGGGAAATGATGATACCCAGAGCCATTCTGACATGGTGAGAGGATTGGTTCCTTCAATGGTCAGATGTAAGGGCTGAGCCATTCTCTCATGGTGAGAGGATTGGTTCCTTCCATGTCAGATATGAGTTCTCAGCCATTCTGATGTGACTGTAGGATTGGTTCCTACATGATCAAAAGTAAGCGCTAAATTCCATTCTTGGAATGGTGGCACCTGGTCAGTTACCAGGAAGCTCAGTCTGGGACTAGGGGCCATTCTGATATGACTATAGGATTGGTTCCTACATGATCAGATGTGAGTTCAATCCCTTCTGACATGCATGTTGGATTGGTTCCTCGCATGTGCAGATGTAAGTGCAGAGCCCTTCTGACATGTATGCTTGATTGGTTCCTTGCATGTGGAGATGTAAGTGCAGAGCCCTTTTGAACATGTATGTTGGATTGGTTCCTCGCATGTGTCGAATTTAAGTGCAGATCCGTTTCGAACATGTATGTTGGATTGGTTCCTTGCATGTGTCAAATGTAAGTGCAAAGCCTTTCTGACATGAATGCTGGATTGGTTCCTCTCATGGTCAGATGTGAGTGCTGGGCCTTTCTGACAAGGTTGTGGGATTGCTTCCCACATGGTCACATGTGAGTACTGGGTGTGCCTTTCTAATATAATTATAGGATTGGTTCCTGCATGATCATATATAAGTGTTGGGTAGGCCATTCTAACTTAGGGTCAGATATAAGTGCTGAAGAAGACCTACATGGAGGCTAGGCCTACAACCAGCATGAAAAAGGGTTGGCTCTGTAGAACTTCTTGTGGTGAGAAGAATCATGAGATAGCACCTGTGATGATCCAATGATGATAATCTAGTAGAGATGATCCATATCTAGATATAATGCTCCAGAGATGATCCAGATCGAGGGATGATCCAGATCCATTGATGATGATCCAGATCGAGTGATGATCCAGATCCAGGTGAAGATGACTTGAAGATGAAGTTGACTTGAAGATAGATATGACTTGAAGGTGAAGATGATGAGGACTCGATGATGATCCAGATGATATAGAGAAGAATACTTGTGCCAATAAACTATGTCGAGAGAATACCTTCCTATTTGAGAGGGAGTGTTGATGTAATTGTAACTTCGGAATGTATTCACTTGTATTTATTATGTATTGTAACCCGATGTTTATTTTGGGATATATTTGTAATGTACTTAAGTCATGTCATGCCCCGAAGATCCTATTGGGAGTTTCTATAATCTAAATAAGTCATGTCAAGTCAAGGTGGGTAACCCTCCTATTGTCTAAGGGTTAAATTCCCTGCAGTTTCGAGGCACTAGGGTTATTAGACTCACCTAGTGAAGTCTGCCCTAGTTGGGTTTAGTCAAGTCAAGAATTAGTATAAATAGAGAGCTAGCCTCTCTATTTATCACACACTCACTCACACTTAGTTGTAGTGCATAGCCGAGGAAGAGAAAGACATTGGGGAAAGGAAGAAAGAGGTTATTGTTGCCAGGAGATCATCTTACTATTTTTGTGTTTCACTTTTGGTGCTGATTCTATATCTGAGGAAGTTGCGGGGTTTTCTCCATTTATGGTTTCCCCGAGGAAAAACACTATGTTCAATGTCTTTTGTGTTTGACTGTTGTTCTTGTTGTTTTCTCAGTTAAATATCATAATGATATGCTAGCTTAATGTTAAAATCTAACACCACCGCTCACATCTAGTGGAAAAAAGGCATTACTGCCACTCTATTCCTATTTCCCATAGGTGTTATCAGATAATTAACAATTTGTACTACACCTTCAAGTAGTGGTTCTAGGTAGGGTTTTAATCCCAATGCATTTTTCAAACTTGGAATTTTTATTTTTTATTTTTGGACTTGATTCTGGACTGTTACTGTCAATTTCATCTTTGAATTGAAATCTGAGTATTGAATTAGTCTTGGTTAGGGTTATAACTTTGAGAAATAGATGAACTAGCTTATGTGATTCTTGTAATTTTTTTATTTTGGTTGAAGAATGATTCTGAAAAGGAAGTGTAGATCCAGATATCTGAGTTTTGTTTAAGTGCATTGAAAGAAAGCAGATTTGCTTTTAATTTCTTCATTAGTTTAATTTGAGTTGTTTTCATTCTTTGATTTTGAAAATTGAGAGAAGGGTCTAGGTTATGTTTAGGTACGGGTTGGTAGAGACTTGATTGGTATTTTAGACACTAAAGTGTTTATAGTATTCTTGTTTCTTAAGTGGTCGTACTCTCAAACAAAAGGAAAAAGTGTGTTGTGTACATCTTAGTTTCATTTTTGAAGAAAATCGGAAAATATGGTGTGTTGCGTAGTTATCATAGCTTTTTCTTTCAAAAAGAGATATTGGCATTTCCCTTTCGAGAACTTTTCTTTTGAAGTCATGTTGGGCTTGAAATAGGTTTCAATATTTAGTTCTTTTTCATTTTCTTGGGATTTAGTCTTTTTTGGATAACGTATAAATCAAACCTCTACCCCTTCTCTAAGTAGGGAATTTTGTGAAAGTGAAAGGAAAAATTTGCACAATTATATTACATGGTTTTAATTTTATGTGCTCACCTCATGCATTCACTCAAATGTAAAGATAAAATCAAGAGCTATACTTAGGTGAATTTTTTTCAGAAATGTGTGATAGGTTAGAGACGTGCTCCGACGTCTTTAAACGTAGAAGCTCTCATTTTTTTCCTGCACTCCATCTCGAGGTTAGTGTGGCTCTTTCACGTACCGCTGGTATATCGAACATCCTTTCACATACCCTTGAGGTATATATAAAGGTAATTCATATACTTGATTTTATATCAGAAGGCCCCTTTCGAACAGCTGTTCATTAGCCAACACTACTATGGATTGGAGCTCCCACATACCTTGCGTATATAGGCAGACACTTTTAGGGATCCTGAAACCACTTGAGCATAGTATACTTGTTGGTTTCAATCTTGCATAAAATGAAACCATACTTCAAGCATAGTTATTTTCTGTTTCAATATTGTGTAAAAATGAAGTAGGTCTTCCCTTTGAAGTGAGTCTTCCATCCCTTTTTAGGAATGGAACCTTCATTACATCTACCTTTAGATCCTCTTTCTTCCATCGTATTTGGTGAACATTTTCTTACTAGTAGCCAAGCATTTTTAGTTTGGTGAAGAGAAAAGAGTAGGAAAATGAAACGAATCTTGGGGGGGCATGTATTCAACCTGTTTATGTTGAAGTTGAGTCATTGGATAGTTTTACTAAGGGAAAGTATCAACCTTTGGACATCATATTGGGAAAATAGTGCCGAAAAGGCTCATGTTGAGCATACTTTCTTTTAGTTTCAAGCTCTCTAAACCATGAAACAACATATTGAGCATAGTCCTTTCTTTGCTACAAGCTCATTAAAAAATGAATTAGATATCCTCGGCATTCTTCCAACTGATCTTCGAGCTCATTAAAAATAGTAAGATGGCGTTGAGCTTAGTTTTTACTTTTTTTGTGCTATGGTTAAAACATGAAAAATGGTTTGAGATTACTTTATCACCTATTTTTGCTCTACATTCAAACATGAAAAAGGTTCTAAGTGCTATTTGGAAACTTTGGTTGTGCTCATTAAACCTAGCACTAAGTTTTTGAGTCAAATTTTACCTTTTTTCAAACTCGTTAAACCATTTTATGAAAAATAAACCCTAGTAGAGTCTTCTTTAAGCTCTTTCTGGACTCCTAGAATGTGAAAATATCATCGAGTGAACTTGTATTATTCACACTCATAAAAGGATTGAAGAGTCATATTTCCCCTTTTTCGATTCGGATTGACTAAATTACGAAAAAGGAATACTCTAGTCATCAACTAGAAGAGTTCTCTAAGGTATTATTTTATACCTTTTCAGGCCTCGGAGCTAAATTATATGAAAAAAATACCTTTTGGATTCTTCTTCCATTTCTTTTAGACTCTCTAAATGTGAACGATATTGAGTTTACTTTTAACGGACTCGTTAAACTAAACACTGAGAGACACTCTTTTGGGAATGGACCCTTGCTTTCTCAGGTTCGTAAAACATGTGAGAATGGACTTATCCTACGATAAGATACAAAAAGTGTTTTTTACCCTCTTTGAACTCGTAAAAATTAAAAGAGGTACTCATCAATCATGATGGAGAAAGTAAGGGAAGGGAACCATATTTCATTTGCAATAATTCCAGTTTGTAGTCACCTTTGATCATGGCACTTGTCTGCATTTAATTCAGTCAATTAGGTATTCAGGTTGCTTCCGATTTAATCCACTTTCATGATTAATGTCACTCCTTTGATTCTTTCAAATAATTCATAGTCCATCGTCACATTATGTCTTGGTATCCACCTGGCCAAGTCAATGATGCCAAGTATTCGGTTGTAGTTCCCAATGTTCAAAGGAAAGTCATGTTGATATTTTTCATCTGTAGTCAAAACTTTGTGTCAGTTACTTTTGAGTCAATCATATGGTTACATCATGCTCAAATTCCAAATCTTTGTTCCATTTTTTGTGTCGTGGACATGGGATTCATCATGGACCTCCTTCGATGAGACTATTTATGTCAACTTCATCTCATCATCTAGGAATCAGTCTTAGAAATTAAGTAGTACCTTGATATCTCTATGCAGAAATAACAGATCCTCTCACTTTTGACATAGGTTTACATAATTAAGCTTTGATAGAAATATTTGACCAATTATTCGACATAAGATCAACTATTCACATTCAGAATATTGTACTAGGGTACTTTGGGAATCATTGGCATCAATGATGATCTCCCTCACACTTTTTAACAGTTCTCATCATTGACCGATAATCAAGTTGTTTCTACCATGTTAAACATCAAGACGTTGTAATCACATTGATAGAATCATATGTTATTGAAGATGAAAGGAAGACCCTGGGTATCTGTTAAATACTCATTGATTTCCCCAGGTTGCGATGGAGAATTTGTATGAGTCCTAGCATGGATCCACATTTGTATGGCTGTGGTTGTGCTGAAATTTATGTCTGAATGACATAGATCTACATTGTGTGTCTGGTAGCTATGTCTAAGTTTGAGTCTTCATCACATGGATCTATGTTGTATTATAGTAACCATGATTGTTTTTACCTCACATGAATCTTCTTTGTATTGGTATGCGACCATGATAAGAGTCATATAGATCTGAATCAAAGTGTTGATGTACTACAGAATGAGCTATATTGTTGAAGATATCTAATCAGTGACGACATGCCTCGAAGTGATAACTTGTTGACAAAGCCCTAAACTATCCTATCCCTCTAGCCTCATTATTTGGGGGGCATTTGTTATACATATTTATCGTCATCATCATATACTGAGAACAAAACATCAGAACATGCCTTCATTCCCAAAGTTATGAAGTTGAATTTGGACTTGGATCATTGATTTAAATCATTTGTCTACCACCACACTTTCCTTATGGAAAAAGTGCATTACCGTAGTCTGTAACGCCTATTTTGCTCACACAAAAAGTGGTTCCACGACCACATCCTTTGTACAATGAGCGGTGCCCTATTAGTAAACGCTTTGTCATAGTTGAAAAAGAGCGGTGCTCGAGTTTTAAAGCTACAAAGAGAAATTCCAGGAAGCTTCTTGAACCTCAGCTTCGTGGCAACCTCATCCCTAGAATCTTGGACCACTTGGACTCTATATCCCTCCTTGTAGGATCTCCCATCCACCTCATCCATCACAATCTCAACTATTCCTATCTTCCAATGGCTATATGTAACGAACATAAAATAAATATAATAATTAAATAATTAATAATAAACATAATTAATTATACTTAAGATGAAAGGACATGACCTTTCATTCACAATTTCGAAGCCTTATTTAAAAGGTAGGTTATCAACCATTGTAATCATCTTTCATTCCATCATTAATATATACTTGCCTTATGGCTTATCGAATATTCCTTGTTTTGGATTTCTCTCCATGTTGGCCATAGTAATTAAATACTACCAATAGGTATCAAAGGTTAACAAATTGTCTTAGCACAAAAAAAACTTAGATACAGGGAAATTTTAATAAGCACAATACTTCCTTATACAAGAATCGAGAGAAGCATAAATTCCTAGGACAAAATGAACATTGAGACATAGGACACTCGCTACACAAAGTTGAAATTGGTATTTATGACAAGAGAAACTAACAACACTCTAGAGTGAATCATTGAGTTTGCAAATCAAATTTGGGTGATAGGAAACATAATATAGCTGATTAAAAGATGATCTCAAACTCTTGTTTGCAGCAGATGTACTCTGCCTTTCATATGACAACCAAAAAATGATAAGACATTTTGTTCAAAAACTGTCTAGTGTGATGCTTCAGTTGTGCTCTCTATTGTTTTCATACTAGACATGGTTAATTGTATGGTCCATAATCAATATAAGCTCTATTTACATAGATCTCTTATTTTTACAACTACTTCCAAAGATGGGGGGTGGAAGCATCCTATATTCCTACATACATGTATCCATGTATCAAAATTTTGCACCAAATAAAACATTGAACCAACTCTAGGGCCACTGCGTGGACACTTTATTGTTCTGGACATATTTACAAGAAAGAAAGAAAGATGTGCAATTATTAGGATCATGATACATTCTAATCTCAAGTTTGAAGTAACGTTAAAACCTATATTATCCTCATTCAACCTGTTCAGTTTCTAACATTATGCAGGAAAACAATTTACAAATAATCATGGGACTCAATGCCACCATTATATAGAAAATAAAATAAATAATATTTTAGGCCATAGACAATCCTTGAAAAACTATAGTCTGATTTACAACATGTATTCCCTTGGTGTTTCTACTTATGTGCGCATTAGTCCCATATAAAATCCTTTCGGTGTTTTGACTTATGTGTGCATTAATCCCATGTAAAATTCTTAGTGAGATTCATTAATAGAAACAAATTTACTTGAACTTCATTCACAAAGAGAAACATAAACTAAATATTTTGATGCCCATACCCTTGTATTCATAGCTCCATGTAAGTGTCTTCACTTACAAAATTTCAGACTACTCTTAATTATATTAACATTGAAAATCTACAAAACATGTTCTCTGAATGTTGTATGATTCTCTCTCAATATTTCCCCATTTATAGTCCAAACATGTATTTTCCTTACCCACTTAAGCCATATTAATAACTTTGGCAATAGAAAGTGAAGAACTCTTAAAACGAGGAATATGATTCCTACTATCAAATATGTATCCTGCTGCAACAATTATTCTGTAGATTGTTCCCATGAATATGGAAAATGTACACCACTTTCAACATCCTTTACCATATCAAGGCCTCTCAAGTTGTTTCTACTTACTTGTGTAGAAAAGTCTAGAGAAATGGATTTAATACTTGCATGGTTGTTAATGAAACTTTGTGAAAACAAAGGAAAAACATAGATTCGGAAAATTTTTACAGCATGATAATTTTTTGAATACCAATAATATTTTCATAGAAGTGAATGATAGAATCTAGTTGTCTTAATCCAAGATATGCACCCTTGATGTCTGGTTTTGTAGAAAAAGTTCCAAGAAACTATGAAATCCATATCTTGAAAGAACACTATAAATATCAGATGGTTCCACATTACAACTATGATCTCAAATGAATGTACTCCCGATGTGGGGCATATGACCCACAATGCTGACTTCCAGGTCTTTTTTTGTCAAACAATAGAACACAGATATAATTTCATAACTAATCAATCCCTACCTAGGCCTACTAGTATATTCTTCCACTGCAACATGATGAATTGTTGGAAACATAGATTACAATAAAATATCATACTCACTGTTTCTTGTCTTCTCTAGTTGCAGATGTCATTGCTATATATTTCATAATTGACGTTGGCATGATGATTCTTTGCTTAGGATATTACTTACACTGCCTAGGTTTCAAATTTGCCTCATTTACCCCTCATTTTGCATGGTTTTCGACATGTAAACTTTTCACACATTAAGTAGGGTTACTTGGTTTGTAATGGCCTAGGTATCTTGATGCTAAGATTTGTTGCTTCATGTTGTGATGATTGCGTAGCATATATATTTTCATGATATGTTTGGGCTATTAGCTATGTGATGTTTCCTCTAATGAATTTTTTCTATTGATGTGCATGATTATTGATGTGTCTATGAGATATTGTGTTGGAATAATCAAAACCCATCCCAATACTTAGGATAAAATAATTAATCATTTTTATTGAATTCTTAGGTCCTACACTAGCTAGTTTGCATCCACTTACATTTATGTGGTCAAAATTTCCAAAAATTCCTCCTGGAGTGCTTTGGAAAGAGTTTGGATAATATTCTACCAACTAATAGACTTCCTAGTTTAGTAAGTGTGCATTCCTTCCTTATCCATAGTTTCCATCTTTTTCTGCAGTTTTAAGGAAAAAGGTAAAACTAATTTTAAGGCAGACTTCCTTGTTTTTGTCACAACTAACCCTATTTATTTTCCTCACCTAAAAGCATGATAAATTCCACTTTCCTTCACTTATCATATGTACCATCCCATTCAGCAAATTCGTGAGCATCTTGACTGGTTTGGAAAGTGCTTTATGCACCTATGGGGGATTCTGACTATTTTAGTAAGCATGTTTTTGTACTGATTAAAATAAAATATTTATGCTTCTAATCCTTGGAGTATCTACATGGCTGAGTAGCCTATATCTATTTAAGTATGGATGGTGTAAATTAATATAACAACAGTATGTGTTATTCAACATATTCGGTCTCCTTTTGAGTGTTTCTTGCATAGTTTTCAGGAAATTTTGTGATTTCAATTGATCTAATAATTGGGATGAATTTCCTCATGGTATCAGAGCCTTGTTAGATATATTGTTATCCTCTTATAATTTATTTTTGTAGGGTTGACATCACTCACTGGGAGCACATTCTATCTGTTCAAGGGCATAATTGTGGAAGAATGGATTAATCTCACCAAACCATCTTGACTCCATTCAACTACTTAGAATGGAAGGAATAGATTGAGATTATGATGATGAGTAAATTCCTCTACAGAGTGACCATGTCAACTGAAGTTGAGCCTAATTTAGTAGAAAATAATATTAAATGCTATAATAGGAGATATGATCTGCATGGTCTCTTATGTTTCAGCATTTTCAGAGACCTTCTAATTCATCTTGATGGATTGTTATCTTTAAATGAAGTATGGGAGAAGATTCAAAATTTATTTGGGAATACAAATAAGATGAGGGTCATCAACTAGAGAACGATCTAATTTGACAGAGTCCAAGCAGCTTTGAATCCTTGCAAGTATACTTCTCCAAATTCAAATCACTAGTTTTGTAGGTAAAATAGTGTCGTATCAATAAAGAAGATGAACAACTAGTCTTATCCATCCTTTTAGAACCAGAAGAGCCTATGCTAGCAACAGAAACTAGAGAGTCTTCTCCACCACTCCACCTTTGATTTTAAGTTAAGAGACTAATGAAATTTCTGATTCTGATATGTATGATAATGATGATTTAATTGCAGATCCTAACAGCCCCACAATGCCAAATTTTCCATCAAATACCATTCAAACGGCTAGGGAACTAGCTAGGAATCCTAGTGATTCTAGGAGGACTAGATCTCAATTAGAGAGTGCCCTTTCTTCCAAGGACCCTTTCTTCATTGATAAGTGTTTTATAATGATTGAATGTGATCCACATACATATGAAGAAGCATCTAAAGACCCAATATGGAAAACATCCATGAAGGAGGAATTGCATTCACTCCTAAAGAAAGACACATGGGAGCTAGTCATTCTCTCCCAGGGAGAAAGCTAGTCAAGTGTAAGTGGGTGTTAAAAACTAAATTTTCTGCTGGTGGATATCCTCTCAAGTATAAGGAAAGTTTAGTAGCCAAGGGATTCTTCCAATTCCAAGGCATTGACTAAAATGAGGCCTTTGCACCAGTTGCAAACATGGACTCCATAAGACTAGTTTTTTCCATTGCAGCTTCCAAGTAGTGCGAGGTACATCACATGGATGTGAAGAGTTCCTTTCTACATGGAGATATGAAAGAATAAATATATATACAAAATCCAAAATGTTTTTTTACTAATCTATCTCTTGTGTGCATGTTGAAGAAATCACTGTATGGGCTAAAACAAGCTCCCATAGCTTGGTATGCCAATATTTATGGCTTTTTTCTATCACTAAACTATTGTAGATGAAATTCTGATCCAAATGTCTATTTGAAGTTGATTCATGGTTATTCAATAATTATTGTATTGTATTTGGATGACCTTGTGATCACAGCAAGTTCGAAGAAATAAATTTCCTCTTTGAAGAGTGCAATGAACCATGCTTTCTCTATGACTTATTTGGGACTGTTAAGCCAATTTTGGGGGAATGAAATTTGTTGGAAGGAATTTTTGGGGTAAGTTAGTTGTGCAACATCGCGGATGCTATGCAAAGTCAAAGATGTTGTGCAAGGTGGAATATGGCGCATAAGGAGTCTTAATTATATTTTATGTATTTTGGTCATATTTGGTAGATTTTGACCACATTATGTGGATTGTGGTCATCGTTTTGTAGATTTTGGTCCAAGTAGTTAGGAAGTTGACTTAAGTGGACCACCAATGTAAAGGTGGAAGCCTATAAGTAGATCTAGGATTGTGATTGTTGATATAGTTTTTGGGGATATCTTTGGTGCGTCTATAATCCTTGTATGAACTAAGATCCTTTGATTTACTGATAATATGGAAATACATTGAAGAACTGTTTTGGAGAACTTGTGTTTTGCTGTGAAGATTAATATGACATGATGGAGATTAGATAGAAACATTGTGTCTTTTTCTATTTTTTTGATTTCCTGTTTTCTATGATCTGAATGCAAATATGATGTGTATCTGTGAATGATGCGATGCTTCTCTATTATGGATGATGTTGTATTAGTAGATGTATTTATGCTTAGAGGTATCTACTGCGATCTAAGTATGTTGATTTGATCCACTAAATAATGATATGAATTGATGAATGTATAATCTAAAACTGTTAAGTAATGTTGCATTGAGTTGACAATAGATGCACAGTCATGTTTCATAATGCGGAAAATTGGTTCCGACAGTTCTCCCTTGAACATCTTGGGTGAGACTTCATCTTCTCTGCAGGTGTTGTTGGATGGATTAAAACCTGTCTGGGCTGATGCTTAGGGATATCGCTGAGTTTTGGGTGTCGACAGAGAGAAAAACCCTATCGATGGGTTTGTGTCAACAAATGGTTGCGTTGTTGGGACCTTAGTGAGAAAGGGAAGGAGGACATGTTGTGGCATTCGACGAGACTGGAAATTCAAGACTGGTTTGACCAGAAGGCACAGGAATTTACTGAGAAGGAAAATCAGAAAACTAGAGTAACAACGTAAAAGTGGCATGAGAGGAACCTGTATTATGATCTATGTGAGTACCTTTTCTCTGATTTTTTGATCATCTTGTATGAGTGTTTGGTGCAACTAACCTATCAGAAGACAAATTTCCATGGATTTGAACCAACTGGTTGGACTCCAGAACTGATCTAGTAGTTGTAGGAGGTAGACAACAAACAATCAAGGGCCGGTGAAGTGTGTTTTGACAACATATTGGAGGGATACATTACTGATTCCACGATCAACATAGTTAAATATTACAATGATGCAGAAAGGTATTTTTTCAATGGACCAAGAGGTAGGTTCCTGTTATCTTTGTAATTTTCTATTAAGATGATCATCTGTAAAAAAATAATATTGAAGATGAACACCACCAAGTAGAAATATGGTGTGCATAGGCTGTTGGTATCGTGGAGACAAGGGTTGGATGGAATGATACAGGGTAGATGGATGGAAGTTACGACAGGATTGTGAGGGAAGCCAAGGAAGGAAGTGTTCTTACAAGAGGAGGAGCAAGGCTTCAACAAGGGAAGAGGCAGAGTATAGGAGAGAGTCCTACTACGACCGAAATGTGATACTACCAGAGAATACCACACAGAATGAAGCGACCCTATAGTGACAAAGGAGATGACCAGGATACACCTGATCCTGAGGAAAGGATGACCCATAGAAACAATGTACCCACACCTCTGTGCACTACACTACACTCAGGAAGAAACATGAGTTTGACACCAACTTGTTCGACGTGTCAACAACACTTTAATAGTAGCAGATTGGTGACTGTAGGAATAAATCCCAAGATGGAGGGAGACGATGTGAAGTTACCTGTATTTCATGGGAATGAGATTGACGATCCTGAGCAATACTGGTTTCTATGTGAAGAAGTGTGGACTGTAAATCAAGCTTAGGATGATGATGTTACAAAGAGCCAATTGGTGAGGACCCTTTGAGGCCGCGCACTGGATTGGTTTATGAAGTTTGTACAAGTTTCTACAGGAAATTCAATGAAGACTCTAGTAGAAATTAGAAAATAATTGATTGAATAATTTAGAAAACCAAAATATGAGGTGCAATATATCACATAACTAAAGGATATTAAGCAATATCCAAATGAAACTGTCTAGGATTTTGATCAGTGATTCAAGACACTAATGGAAAGACTCAACTTTGAGATGAGTGATGTTCAACATAAGGAATGGTTCATTGCGATGTTAGTACCTCATATCAGACTACCGTTGATGCAACAAAATATTGTGACATAGAGCTAGGCTCTAGAGATGGAGATGAAGTTAGAAGCTTCAATGTTGGAGATAATGCAGTTGGTATCAACCAGATTCAAATGAAACTCAAAAATATGACACTCCATTTGCAAGATATCAAGAAGGGAAAAGAGCAAGGGATTTTAGTGTACTCGATGTCACGCAGAGGGGCATCAGAAGGATCAATGCTTAGATTTCTGAAACTACCGATTGTCGGGAGTGCCAAACCCATTAAGTTATGGTGGCATGACGTGGTGCCATATCTTCCAAGTGTATGGGCATCGACATGAAAATTGTGGATATATGTCGAAGATGGTCATGAAGGCGATGAATTTATACTACAAATTTTGCCGGTTTGTTGGACATAAGGATAAGGATCATCGCACATATAATCTACTTAAGGACAGAATAATGGAAATTTACTATGTGAAGGGAGAATACCATCGAACAGTGCAGAAACCACAATAGAAGACATAGGTGGTACAACCACTACCTCAACCACACTTTGTACCGCAGCCGCAACCACAGATGCAATTTGTACCATAGATGCAGTTTGTACTGCAACAACATTTTATGCCATAACTGTAGTATAATTAGATGCAGATGGCTCCATAGCAGCCAAAGTATACTCAACCATAGTAGTATGTCCAGAAATAGTCAAATTCCCCGTAGCAATAATTCAATCAATCGTAGTATCAGCAGCAAGGAGGATTCAGAGGAGGACGAGGTGGAGGTTTTGGTCGTGGTTGCGGACCAGTGCAATGCTATAATTGTAGAGTGTTGGGACATTATCATAGATATTGCTTGCAATTGCAAGCACACCGTATGTATTGTATCACTATTAAGCACACTGTTGAGAACTATCCACAGCTAATCACGAAGTGGAAGGTAGGAAAAGTTCCACAGTTACAGAACCAGAACTAGAACTGGTTGAAGAATCAGAACCATAATGCAAATAAGAATGTGAACCAACCAGTGAATCCACCAGTGAACCAGAACCAAGGGTCGATAGTTGCGAAAATCTGAACAGATCCCAGGATGCAGGATGCTGATGTTATTTTCATTACTCGTGGAGGTGCGATGACAAGATAAGAAAACCCATTTTCACAAATATGGTTGGCTGGAAAGAAGAAAGTGTAGTTTGATGTTGATGCTAAGAGAGACACATTATTTGAAGCACATGATGTGATAAGAAGAGACCCAGGTAAGTTACATATTTATGAAATGCCAACTGAATTTGATTAAACTTCGGTAGCAGGTCCATCGCGACAGCATGGTACCTTGCAGAACTTTTTTGAATGTTGCTTGTCGCTAGAAAAGGAACATGATGCTCTTGCCGAGATTCAAAATCAGTTGCATCGACCATCGAAGGGACAAAAGGAGTCTGCGGTGAACTCTTTACACAAGAAAAAGATGGGAAAAGAGACACAAATGAATATTCATATTGGGGATTATGATGTAGATTCAGTCATCTTGGATATAGGCTCAGATGTCAACATTATAACAAAGAAGACATCAGAAAATATGGGGATCCCACAGTTGGTTTGGTCCCCTGTGCAGTTGCGACTGGCTAACTAGGAAAGACTAACACCGATTGGGTGAGTTCCACGTCTTGTAGTGGAAGTTTAAGGGATGGAGACTTATGCCGATTTTGATGTTATTGAAGTTGTTTATGATGGAGTATCATATCCTACAGTGTTGGGTATTGGATGGGCCAATGACAGCTTGGAGGTGATTAATTTTAAGAAGTGTGTGATGACCTTTGGAAATCACGACATCAGAGTCATAGCTCCAATGGATCCAAATAAAGGATGAATATATGTTGAACTGGTTAAGGAAGAAGTTGTAGGAGGATGGGATCATGCATATAACATTTCAGAGGATTACATCCATTGGAATGCCAATGGGGAACTCAGTTGGCACAGCTCTAGCTCTACATCTTCCAACTCTAATGATGCTTTAGAAAAATTACAGAATGATATGCATGAGGTATCGATTCAGAACTGTGGCATGATTACTCAGTCATTGTGTCAAGTCGAAACTGATACTATTGAATTACTAGTATATGAAGAACTACAGGAGTTGTTTGAGTTTCTAGTGGAATTTGAGGATAAGGTGTTAGAACCACAGTGATTGTTGGTGTTAGATGAAGTGTTGAAGGCTATGCTAGCATGTTGGTGGGAGACACATAAGAATTCGATCAACGGGTGTCACAGTGTCACAGGTTGATGATAGTTCACTTTGGTGAAGCATAGAAGTACCACCCCAAGAGGTAAAATGGGAAGAATGCTTCTGGATATCATCTGATCGCGTGTCAAAACATGTGGGCCTCATGACCAAATGATGAGTGGGTCCATGATTTTGTCCACATATTGGATGAGATGCCGTGGTCATGGTATGTATCAACTAAGTTATGTAGAGAGATCACTACTTGGGAATATTTTATGATTTACTTCAATCACACTTTCAGTTTCACAGATACCAATCCATCTATTCATAGTGCACTACAGCACATCCGCAACGTTGTTCTGAAGGTAGTTCCAGTTTCATATCCAGTGTATCCACATGAGATATTTATGATGCAATCTATTATGGAGTGCTACAATGTGATAGGAGGACCGGATGATGGAAATGATCCTTGAAACAACAATATTCCAGAATCAAAAGGGAGTCAGGATGTCACAGCACATGAGGTACCAATAGATCAAATGAATCAACCGTTAAAAATTTGAAAGTTCAACATTGGGATAGAGGATAACCCAAAGTTTGCAAATGTTGGGGACTACTTGGATGACAAAACCATGGCAAAGATAATGGATTTGTTGCATGAATTCCAATATTTGTTTCCTATAATTTTTTTGGACATGAAGGGAATATTGGGAGACTTCAGAGAGATGAATATCCCATTGAAGCTAGATGAAAAACCAGTGAAGCGATGGTCGTATCATTTGAATCCACAATACAAGGAGAGGGCTAAGGCTGATCCCGATAGAATGATGGATGTTGGGACAATAGAACCAGTTGAGGAATCAAAATGGATCATCCACATGGTCATGCAAGACAAGAAGACAGGTGAGGTTCAGATTTGTGTCAGCCTTAGAAAATTGAATGATGCATGTTTGCATGATTCATTTTCAACACCATTCACGGATGAGGTACTAGAAGGAGTGAGTGGTCAAGAAATCTACTCATTCACGAATGGATTTTCTGGATATCATCAAATTAAAATTGTGAAAGAAGATCACCACAAGAAAACCTTTGTTAATGAATGGGGATGTTTTCAGTACACTATGATGCCATTTGGACTAAAGAATACACCTGCGATATCCTCCTGAATTATTGTCGTTGCATTCAAGGACTTTATTCATAAGTTTCTGGTGGTTTATATGGACGACTAGACAGTTTATGGATTGATCAGGAACCATATGGTTAACCTAGGACCGATTTTGGAGAGATGTCGACAACATCATATTGCAATGAACTCGAAGAAGTGAATTTTCTATTCCCTTTTGGGATATTTTTGGGACACATTTTGTGCAAGCAAGGATTGTTGGTTGACCTAGGAAAGATTGCACTAATTTTGAGCCTACCACCACCTACAAATGTGAAGCAAATTAGAGCAACACTAGGAAACACATGATACTACCGCAAGTTCATCTGAGGTTATGTTGCGAACACAACTCCTATGGAGAGGTTGTTAAAGAAGTATGCAGTATTTGTATGGAGTCAGCAGTGTGATGGAATTTTTGATACATTAAAGGAAAAGATGGCTTCTGCACCAATATTTTTTTTTTCTGATTGGACCAAGGAGTTCCATGTTCATGTTGATGCATCGCCAATTGCACTGGGCATGGTGCTAGAACATCCAAGAGAGGGAGATATTTATCACCCGATTGATTTTGCTAGTCGAAAGTTGTCTTCTATGGAGAAGAATTATACTACAACAGAGAAGAAGGTTTGGAAATGGTATATGCATGGCAGAAGTATCGACATTACCTAGTGGGAGGTCATTTCAAGATGTTCATGAACCACTCTTCTTTGAAATACCTGGTGAATAAGCTGTGTTGGGGGGGAAGATATGGCGTTGGCTACTTCTCTTTCAAGAGTTTGATTTTGAGATAATTGTGAAGACAGGTCGCTTGAATGCAAGATCAGATAACTCTCATGAATTGGGACAGGTGAAGAACCGACGAACATTGAAGATGGGTTGCCATATGTGCAACTATTCATAGTTAATATGGTTGATGACTATTATGAGCAAATAGTTCAGTTTTTGGTGATGGGAATAGCTTTAGAAGAGCTTACTACAATCCAAAAGAAGCAGTTGGTTGTTAAATCCATGGATTTCCAGTTGATTGATGGACAACTCTATAATCTAGGACCAGGTGATATCTTAAGGCGATGTTTCCTACTGCATGACTAGGGGAAGGTATTGGCAGAGACACATGCGAGAGTTATAGGTGGACACTACAGAGGTCGCGCTACTGCTAGGAAGGTGCTCCATGTAGGGCTGTGGTGGCCAACTCTAAAAAATGACGCAATGTACTATGCGCAAACTTGCGATGTTTGTCAAAGAACTAAAAAACCATAAAGGAGGGATGATATTCCATTAATACCTTAGGTGGCACTAGAACCATTTAAAAAATGGGAAGTGGACTTTGTGGTACCAATCAAATCGCTTTGAAAAAGGACTATTGCATGGTATATTATTATAACAACCGATTATCTAACTATATCGACGAACGCCGCACGGGTTGTAGATTGCACCATTGTGACAGCAGTAAGGTTCTTGTTTGATAGTGTTGTTACTCGGTTTGGGTGTCCAAATATACTAATGAGTGATGAAGGGTGTCACTTCATCAATCACATGATCATCGTGTTGACTAAGGAAATTCAGATGCAACATAAGAAGAGTGCATTGTATCATCCACAAGAAAATGGGACAGTTGAGGCATTCAACACGGTGTTGGAACATGTGTTCACAAAGGTGTGAAATGTCAACCGTGATGACTAGGATTTGAAGATTCTAGCAGTCTTGTGGGCATATCGCACCACTTGCAAAATATTGACCGGACATACAAGATTCAAGTTTGTGTATGTGCAAAAAGCAGTAATGCCCATGGAATACATTATTTCGAGTTTGTGCATAGTAGGACTGACAAGCATGGATGATGAAGGAGCATTAGAAAAACACCTAGCATAGTTGGTGCAGCTAGAGGAAGATCTATTTATTGTAGGTTTTAACTAACACATTGAGAAGGATCGACAGAATGATTGGCATGATGGGCATATCAAGAACACACATTTTCAGCAATGAGACCTGGTGCTACTGTGTGACTGTAATTTCTCCAAACATATGGGTAAGTCACATATGCATTGGCTAGGTTCATATGTTATCGATTCCATTACTTCAGGAGGTGTAGTACAACTGCAATAGTTAGATGGTGCGATGCGACCTAAGATGGTAAATGGTAGTAGGATGAAGCCCTATAGGACACGCCCGGATTCACGCAATGCTTGAGGCACTGCGTAATATATATATATAATCTCTTTTTTTTTGTATAGGATGGAATTTAGGAGGATGGCACACCAGGAGGAAGTGGCTGCACAAGTATAAGAGTGAGTATCATGGTTAGGGAGTCATGCCACAATGGCTACATGGCCATGAAAAATTCAAATCGACAATAAATACAATAGTTAAATCAGTTATCTAGCGGCGGTTTTTGGACGAGACACTCCTTAATGGCGGATTTGACCTGTTAGCATCCTCTAATTTTCCTATGGTTGCAGTAGGAAGTCACAGGGGTAACCATTTAAACCAAACTTTAGACTATATTCTAGCTAATAAAGTCATAGAGGGCTCTCTCATTGTCTCAATAACATTCACATGTACATATGGCTTTAAACAAGCATGCAGAAGGCTAGATTTCTGTTGGTAACAGAGTTGTTTGTAAATTAAAAGATTGAAAGATAGACAAATAATAAAACCATTAGGCGATGGATTCACAGTCGTAAATATTCAAGGACACTACAGTAGATGATGAATAATGCATTTCTCTTCTTTATTATGAGGAAAATTAAGAAGACAATTCAGTTAAATATATTTAAGAACCGGTAGGAGAAGGGGAGGAAATCCTATTACGACAAGGGGAACCTATCAATGGATGAATCCCTTGCAACACCTTTAGCAAAATAACATAATGAGGGAAATTGCAGAGATTGAGCATATAACCATGGATGAATTCCATAACCACCATAACAAACACATAATGAATGCTACATATGACGGGAAGAGTGCTTAATGAAATGAATTCTTCTCATACAACTAGAAAGCATTTTTGAAGAAAATAACACATATGAAAATGGAATAAATAGAGAACACAAACTAAATACAGACTCTATGATGAATCTCATAACCACAGAGAAGCATTTTAATTACTAATCCCAAAAATGTTTGCAGAGATACAATTCCGATGCTGAGGCCTAAAAAATATTAAAGGCAATCCAACCCTTGTTCTCCTCTTAGGAGGCTATATTTATAATACAAGGGCTCCCAAGGCTAACCTCAAAACATATCCTTAATTCTGTTACTATATTTGGAGATTGAATCCCGAACCATCATAATGCATCCTAAAAAAATCCCATGAATGGAAACCTCGTCATGATTGACACCTACAAAGGGAAATACGGCGTGACAACCACGTTCGATAAAAAAGAACAACGTGTCATCTATGATGCAGGCTCACTTCATGTGAAAATGATGGTTCAGAGCACCTTCAACATATATCTACTAACTCATCTTGACTCATTTCTCCTTTTGCTTCTTACTTTTATGCTCATGTTGTGTTTGAGTTCATGTTCTTCCTGTGTTCACAGCTGGTAGGAAGGTTTATGCTCCATAAATATGAGTTGGGTTTCTCTCTAATGGCTATATTTCCTTGTAACACCATCATTTGCATAGACATAGAGATGATAGCCTCATTTATCGTTAGCACTAATTCTTTGATGGGGTTATCATTCTTGTCTACTTCTACCACCTGGACGAAAACCCTTCCTACCGGCTATGCGAGCGCAAAACCTTCTTGGAATTGTCATCACATCCATTGGAGCAAGAGATTGTAGTCAAGGACAATGATGAAAAATACCTTCCACCCTTTCTCCCCCTATTCAAGCATTCATTCAGACCTACCATCTCTAACAATGGATACTATGTATCCCAGTGATGGAGTCTACAGCCTCATCTTAAGGTTTCGGCAGATTGTTCTTAGGATCGGGAACCTCAAGAGTTGTTCCTGTAGAGGTGTTGCAACTTATAAGGACAACATGGTTTTTTTCAGCATCAGAAAACCTTTGTAGTGTAGTGAACATATTTACCTCTATGGTTGTAGTTGTTAATGCATGGAGACCCAGTGGAGGATAGGTTTCCAGACAATGCCTATCGACCCATATAGCGTAGTGGATAACAGGTCTCTTAAGCACACAAGTTGTAACAGGTCCCGTGTCGGGACCCATAGGACCCTTAGCAGATAAATAGTTGCCATCACATTTTTAATAAGCATTCATTCTCTCTATATCTTCAAGTGGCTCCAACTGTCAAGTTGGGCAGTTAAGTTCAATGACATGCATGTCGAATCTTCACACGCACCATCGTCAAGTGTCATAATGACAACATGGATGATCATGTGGGACCTTCATCCAATTCCTTCATGAAAATATGCGAACTATGCATCCCCTTTCACTGAGACCTCCTTATATTATTGATCGAAGTGACCTTTGGCCTCACCTGTAAGAATCCTTAGGACGTCTCATTACATGTGGATTTGATATTTGGCACCTCATCAATTCCTCCTCATGATGACATGGTATGTATCGGTTCTCAGTTCCCCCTTTCTCATGATACGGTGTGTAAAGGCCATACCTACCCTCCGCTGCCTAATCACTTATGGATTCCCTCATCATTATGCACATTATGTGGTAGTCTTTGGGGTCCCAGGAAGTGACCTAACTGTCAATATTTCCTGCGTTGATTTCTATTTCGCATACCCTTTCCTCCTTATTTCTACCAACACCTTCATATGGAGACAACAGTCATGACCATATATTTTCTCCATGAGTGTTCTTGATCGCTTCCCCATGTGGTCCCTAATCCATTTTGTGATTTGTCTACTTGCTATCCTTAATGCATGTTTCCCTTGTGCAATGAATCAGGATCGCTGGTTTATTATCTCACCAAATATCTATCGTCGAAGATGTGGCTCCCTATGGGATTTCACATTGTGTCATTCCCTAACCATCATGCACTTTCTGGTCACAAAATCACCCAAGACTGTTGATCAAACCCTGCTCAGAACACCGTTGTTCAAAACCGAGGGGCCCTCCACCATTTCAAAACTCCCCCCTGGCTTATCTATTATGCAATTTTGGGTGGAAAAATGATTCTCCTCCATAGATATGATCCAAAACTCATGGCTTTTGGGATGTAGAGCAAAAGATAGATTTTAGAAAACCCCATAGTTCAACTTTCTTCACACATCCTCCATTGTGAAATCCTCAGCACCCATTGATCTACACTACCTGCCCTTCCGGTGGCTGAATTCGCTTTTTGTTCATCTTGGTCTGCCCGCGCCAAGCTTGCACGCCATGGGGAATCCTGATTTTGATGATCAAGCATAGGACAAGTATTCCCCCATCTTCAAACACATCAGATATATAACATTTTCAATTATACCCCTTTCTATAAGGAATTCACTGCAGGCGCCTATATAAAAACCCAAAAAATAGCACAAGTGATAACATGATGATGGATTCGGGTGATTAATGCATGATTTGGTAGAAATGATTAAATGGGATCGTAATTATTTAATCATAATGATCAGGCGATCAACTCGATGCTATAAGAATTGGCCAAACATGGTTGGAATTCACCATTGTGAAATATTGGGTTGTTTATAGAGTTGCAAAGTTATTATAGTGAGTTGTGTTGCATATTTGAGTTGTTGACAAGTGTGAGATTGAGGTGCCTCTTCAGTACTTGGGGGAACTTATGTAGCATGCCAAGTCAGCCGGTTACAGTAGAGATTTAAAGCGAGAGGGACTCACCAATTATCATGGTAACCATCAAAGAAGAGGTTGCAAGCATGCCAGTGGGTTCATCATCGATTGGAAGGAAGAAGACGGGGGTGAAACGGCCCACATCCCCGTTTTAGAAGAAGCAGTAGACTAGAAATTCTACGCAAGCTGAAGATGAGGTACCTACACAAATGGGACCATTGACGTACGAGGCTAAGGACTCCTTAGCCCGGATAGGGGTGTCCATGGCGGGCATGCCTAGCTATTTTCCTCCATGTTGACTCGATGCAAATCCCAGGAAGATCACAAAGAATCAAAGATACCTAGTGAGGATGCCAATGATACCACAGGGTATGGTATGCACCATGTACATCGTTCCCTCAATTATGTGAATGAAGTATGAAAATCATGATATGCTTGCATCGACAGAGATCACAACAACTCCATATGTACCCATGAAAGCAATAGGAGGTGGCCTAGTAGCATGCATTCCATAGGACTGGGTGCATGGTTTGGAGATATCAGGGTTGTTGGGCCTTATCAACATGACACACTTTGGGCATTTGACAGAAGAAAATGCATGCATGAAACATCTCTTGGCGTTCTTCCATGGAGCGATTTTGTGGCTGGACCGGTCGATCATAGACATTGTTACACTCATTTCAAATATTCCAGGGCTGCCCAAGGAGGGGCCCGACCCATCACAGTATTTTAAGGGGAAAGACAATGACAAGAAGTTGGACGCAAAGATGAAGAAAAGATATAACTTACAGCGCGACGGGAGGGTGTACCACATTAATAACATAAATGATCAGGATGTCTGCATTGTAAGATAGTCAAAATGAACTGACCCAACCCATGTAATTTAGGGGTCATCTCATGTGTGGAGCAATTTGTGCAAGGGGTACATATGAACTGGGCATTGTTCTTGATGAACGAGTTAACGGATGATGCACTAACAGTATAGGCAGGGCACCGACTACTCAACTAGAGTTGGTTGCTTATTTTGATTGTGCTCATGGCTTGGATGGAGCCAAAAGATTATTAAGGATAGACGTGGGTGCAACGAAGGTTTGCAAGGGAGAGTGCTACCAGAACCACTAGTAGGTAAAGGAAACTGAGCGATTTAAGGA
The DNA here is from genome assembly GCA_001517045.1 of Pseudotsuga menziesii. Lineage (NCBI taxonomy): Eukaryota > Viridiplantae > Streptophyta > Pinopsida > Pinales > Pinaceae > Pseudotsuga > Pseudotsuga menziesii. Next base: position 111,501 of record LPNX010662183.1, read on the forward strand.
CTGTGTAATTCATTTCTGGGTATATTAGGAGGTGATGCATGCTGCAGCTATGAATCTTCTACGACTATTAGAGGAGGAAGTGACAAAATTCCAACACGTTCTCAAGTTTTCGATTGGGCTGCATGCCATTCATGTGCAGGAATGATGTCACTAGATAAATAGTGGTTTCCAAAAACATACAAGCTTTATGACACTGAGTTGGAGGCTATTATTGTTGATTGGCCCATGGAGTGGCGTGAACCTTCTAGCATTGAGGAAGTGTCGACAGGACCACTAGCTGATGCACCAGTGGATCCTCTTCCAGACCCACCAAGTGATCACAACTTAGATGAATCATCAACATGGATGCCCATGGACTTAGAGGCAGAGCAGGATTTTGAAGAATCAAGAATGAAGAAGTGACAAGACCAGGATGTGACACGTAGGGAAACATCGATGACTAAGGAACAGTTGAGTCGTATTATTGTGACCATTACAACAACAACTAATGCAGTGGGAGAACAGATGAAGAAGCAGACAACCGACAGATTTGGTGAGGTAAAAACTTGCCTTGATTCATTAATTGATGCAGTAGTAAACAAGGTACCAGAGGTAACCAATTTTCATCAGGTTGGTTTGATAAGCACTGGGACGTGGATCAGGAATGTGCAAATTCCATCGCATGTGATCAATACCAACAGTGAGGGCCTCAATGCCTCACTTCAACAATTTCAATATCTTTCAGTAGACATCAATTTGCTATCGACCCATATATTGGTGTAGTTGCTTAGGGTTGTCAATAAGGAGTTGGAAGATAAAGAGCATATAATTGGTGACCACCTTTTGAGGTTGCAGGAGAAAGAGGCTAAGGAACAGAACGAGATTAAGGCACTGAATAAGGAACAAGAGTGGATGACAGAGGAGAAAGAAAAGGAGATTGAGGTGCTTAAAAAGGAGCAAGATCAATTGATAGTGGAAAAAGTGCAACTTTGGGAAAACAAAGTGCACTTAGAGAAGGAAGTTTCGATTTCTTCTCAACAAGTGCCAGAAAACACTGAGGACATGGACATGGAAGAAAAAGAAGAGCGACTTGGGGTCGTAATTGCATAGATTAATCATGACAACAACGATCTACATGCAATAGTGGATCTAGGAACACCACTGGAGGAAGCTATGGAAAGGAAGAGCACCATTGAGGACTTCACAATGCAACTGAAGGAAATGGAGCGAGAAGCAAAGAGAGTCACTGATGCCACTACAAAATTTTTGGGGCAGTGTGGTCCAAGATGCGTAGTTAGAGTAACTGACCACATAGTTGCAAAAGGTGGAGGGGCATTTGGAAACACTAAGGACATCACCTAAAGCGATGCCCCCAGTGGTACAGATCACAAAGGAGGCAGAACTGAATAACTTGCAGCAACGCGTTGCAAATACTAGGGAGTTCCAAGAGAGGCGTACACCACAATTAGATGAATTCCAAGATGTTGGTGCATAGATCTCTGTGAAGTCAGTTTCAGTGCTGCAAGAAGTTTTTAATTGTAGAAGGGATGTCACTGCAAAGATCGTTGAGCACCAATTGGAGTGAGAAGTGATAGAATTCCTCAAGATTAGTGAGTGTTACGGAGAGAAATTCCTATGGCTTGGGGTACCACAACAGATAGCTAGACTCCAGAAATAAATCTTTCCCAATATGCAATAGAAATAAAAAATTCTAACACTAAAGGATCGAACCTCGTACCTTATTCCAGACGGTTGAAGTAGATCCCCGTTGAGCTTTCCAATCTTCAGCTTGAATTGTTATAGCACGTCCTCAACAACAAGTAAACAATACAAGCATACTATATTTCATGGTGTTAGATCTATTCTAGGATATATAATAAATAATGTATAAGCCTTTGACATATTCCAATGGATACAATATTCATTCAAATACACATTACTGGACAGGAAAATATATTTCTATTAATATGAATCAGAGATTACAAGTGACAACCTCTGATGGCACGTCTGCGAACCGGAGAAACTGAATCCCCCACTTGGGCATCCACCACCTCAATCCTCCATCACTTCGATAGCAAGCTTAAAATAAAAAGGAAAGCTTGGGAAGAACACAATAGTGCTCCAAGGGACAAAGGGATGCAGACTCAAGCATAAGTTCTGGCAACAATGGACTATAGTTTCGTTACTCTCAATTCTCTCTTCTGCTTTCAATGTCTCAATGGGTTCCTTATATATATTTTCAAATGGATACTGAAAGGTCGAATCCGTGCGATATCAAGGCATATGGAAGGCCAGGAGTCATATGAGTCGGATCCAAGTCAAGGAACGCTCCAAAGGATTTTGGATTATGCACACATCCCGATGTACGCGACTATAGAGGGAATATCCGAGTATGTACGCGGTTATCGGGGCAAAGACCGTGTATATCATTTTTCTAATGTTTTTAGGGATGGTCAATGATACATCAAAAGACAACAAGTGGTCCATAGGGGCTAATGAGTCTGCAGCAAGACAAGAGAAGGCGATACAATGTGTGATTCACCTAGTGTGGTGAAATCCGCTATAACAGATGCCCCCTAATGTATGAGATTAGAGGGGTTATACGATGGCTGAAATACATTATAAGTCCATCCTAGAAGTGAAGTGATGAAGGTACCCAAATGGAAGACCAGCCACCCAATCAGCATAATACCATAATACAACTCTGCATATAACTGCAAATACATATAGCAGTCCCGGATACATAAGAGTACAATGGCCATGAATAGGCATGAAACATGATAACACATATGTGGTCATCGCCACGTACAATATACATAGATCAGAATCTCCATGATGAAGATATACAAAGTATCATGATCTCCACAAAGGCTGAATATATATAACAGATCAAGATCTCCATAGTGGCTGGAAATGTCTGACATATACTGGAACAAGTCACGAGAGCTGAAATCTCATGAACACTGGCATGATCAAAGAGGCAGCATATAATGGATGCCACCAATCTGGAAGGTCTTCTACACAAAACGCTATGAGTACATGTCCTACTATGTGAATAGAGGTGTCGAGGTCGAACATAGTAGTCCATCGTCTGATTACCGGTCATTGATGTATACCGTTAACAGACGCGAGATCACCCACCAATAATGAAAATGGGAATCAAGGTACTAGAGTGAAAACTAACAAGTGTAAATAAATGTGTTGAGGTCGAACACTTGAGAGAATCCATCGATTAGGGGAAATTGATGTATTCCCAAAACTGTCGATGGCGAGATAACCTGCCACTGATGACTACAAGTCTCAAGGCACTCAAAATGACTCTAGACTCCAATCCCAGAATAAATGATCTAAAGTCGATGGGATGAAATCCGCTGGAAGGAGGGCATTAGGGCATCCCCCATCATCCAACATGAGGTACTCAGCAAGGCTGTATAATATGGAAGAACTCGATCATAAGGTGCACGAACCAGTAACTGTACTGGGAATGGCCGACATGCAAAGTCAAGATAACTGAGGAATGTCCGACTCAGGTTTCAACTTCCTTAGAACAAGAGCATAACGATGTATGGTGACTAAATGAAGGCAGCATAGAATCGATATACAAACTGGGACATCTCTATGATGCAGGAGGCATCAATAGAGGCTCCATAGGGACTGGAAGCTTAACAAGTCGATGGAGATAAAACTCAAATAACGAGTAAAGCTCTTAAGTCAAACTATAACCCAACCAATGGATGTGATATACAGTGCTCTGTTCGAAGGCGACATGACTCGACAGCTGCCAAAGATAATATCTTTTCTTGTCCGACTTTTTGGTTTTTTGATTTTTTTGGTCTTTTCCAGTTATTTGAAAAGCTTGAAAAAAGAATAAACTAGCTTTATAGTTACAAACTAGGAGGAGACGAGTGTCATTTAGGGAAAACAAACTAGTTCCAAGCAGTGGAACATACCTATGCTCAAAGCAAGGATACATGTGTAGGATATCGACACTCGGGGGAAAATCCCCTCCCGGTAAAAAGGGAATCAAGCTGCGAAGGATATAAATGAAGGCTCTGCATGGCTAGACATGAGACAAGCTCGGGCTATATGGCTGAAACGCAATGTCAGGGGAGTCGGCATAAAGCTCAATAAGACAGGAAAAGCTCATGATAATGCATCCACAACTTGATATAAGGGAGTCCAGGGGGTCACGGCCAACATAAGATTAAGAGGAGTATGAGGCTCTTGCTAAATGTCATGGAAATACTATACAACGGACTCCCACACCCTAAAGGGGGAAACATCGGCATAGGCACCAAATGCAAATAAGGCGCTAACTAGGGTACCCATGTAAGGTGAGTCTCTACCACTCATATCATGCCACTTCTATAGCAGCAAGAAGGTTCTGTGACATAATAGAGTGGGTTCGTACCTAAGGATATAATGACATGGTCATAAGGTCATGAAAAATGCAAGCGGATGTGAAATCCTAACCTATATGCCAGTTCAGACATAATACCTGTGATAGGAACGAACGGGTCGAAACCTCGGAGAGAGTGTACAAAAATTGGATCCTACATGACAACCATATTAGTCCAAAATATCCCAAAATAGTCAATATAGAATCCAAACTATAGGATATAGGGAGGAATGATCATGACAATAGCACCCAAAGTAAAAATGCGGTGAACGATGGGACATAAAAAGGAAAGTAAGGTGTAGACCCAACGTTCACGCATCCATTACCACCCCCCATGAGGGTGACCACTGGTGTAAAGACCGAGCGAAGGGAATAAAAGGCCTCCACAAATGAAGTAGAGGATGGAATATGACCATTCCCAAATCAACGAGCATGGTAAGGGGTTGTGATACCCCCAAGTCTAACACCAGTGTCTGTGACTGGGATCAAGGACGGGTGATAGGACATCAGGCATGCCGAAAATAAAAGGACCCAAACTCAAGAGAGCATAAATATACTCAAGTAACCACGATCCCAAAGGCCAACTAGTGCACAAAGAGCACACTCCTAAGAAAATCTACAGCCAAAATACAAGCAAACCACGGGGAGGATATGTGAGCTCCCAAATGCAGCAGGTATGTCTCACCTGGGAGAGGCTTGAAACTCCCATACACTACAAGAGGAGGTACATAACCAATTATAGTGGCCCTCAGCTTCAACGCATAAAGCGACTGTGCTGTCCGACCTCTACCTAGCCAGGACACATGCAGAATAACCTCTACAAGTACCCCCTTGATATCCTAGGTAAGGTCACTAAGGTCACCTCAATATAATCAAAGCTCAGGCGGACAGTCGCAGGAGGGATTGACCGTATGGGCAGGGTAGCAAAGCCCGAAACTCTCGAAAGAGCCCCCAGATACGAATACAATCCTGGCAATATCGTCGGTGCTACTCAGTTATGACTAGGGGTCATCCCAATCAATAACCGCTCACACTGCCTCGTGCTTAACTCCCTTCTGAGAGGAGGATCCTGAGAACGATGGTTATACCAAGGATTTCACACACTCCCTGGACAGACACCTAGTTGTTGTTGTTTAGTGATCTTGGAGAATTGACTTACAATGAAATATTCCAAGATCCTAAAACCTAAGCTTGTTGGTGCACCCTAGAAAAGAAAAGAGTGTAATTCATTTTAATTTAGCGTTGATTTTAATTGGTTGTAATTACTCAAAGGGAAATGGCCGTGCAACTAATGACATTATGACTCAACAGTGAAATAAATATGCACACCATAACAAACAATGCTAAGTGCAATCTTTGTCAAATGAAAAATAGGGTATGCCACTACATGAGATGCATAAATATATATTTCTTTCCGAATGCCAATGCAATCCTTCCTATATGAAAGCCTAAACACAACTCTCATCCAAGCAATCCAATACAAGTACCTCCTCAAATCCATATCTAAGATGCAACTAAGAGTGCAAATACTTTGTATTTTTCAATATAAAAGAATGAAAAATGCATAAAAGTCATCTAAAACTCCCAGTCTCTGCAGCAAGTGTAAAAGACAAGCCCAGCAAGACACCAAGACAAAAGAGTAATGCACTAATGGAAAAACAAAAAGGATAAATGACTAAAACTACTTTCAAAGAAAAATCAATGAAAAAGCGGTCTCTGGTCACAAAAGAAGCATCCAACAGACAACATCAAAACCAAGGAAGACCCAACCACACTCACAACCCACCCAGCAACTTCCCCCAACATCAAACTCACCAAAAGGGAGTATGTACGCGACTGTATAAAGAACAACTGCGTATGTACGCGACTTTAGGCCAAAAACCTGCATGTGAGGGCACATGTACGCGACTTTTGGCCAAAACATCGCATGGGAAGGCCCATATACGCAACTTTTGGCCAAAAACCTGCATGGAAAAAAGGATTTTAGTCTAAAATCTACATGTATACGCGACTTTTGGCCAAAAACCTGCGTATACAGAGAAGGCAGTGGTAAAAAGTAGGCCAAGGGTCAAACAGATAAAGGGGAGTGTCAATGGATGAACATACTATAGAATGCGACCCAGAAACAAGGATAAACAAAGAGCAAGTCAATCATATCAATCCCATTGTTGCCCCCAAATGACAACTACTAGGAACTCCCCAGCAGAGTCGCCAATTCTGTTACGAAGAGAAATTCCTATGGCTTGGGGTACCACAACAGATAGCTAGACTCCAGAAATCAATCTTTCCCAATATGCAATAGAAATAAAAACATCTAACACTAAAGGATCGAACCTCGTACCTTATTCCGGACGGTTGAAGTAGATCCCCATTGAGCTTTCCAATCTTCAGCTTGAATTGTTATAGCACGTCCTCAACAACAAGTAAACAATAAAGCATACTATATTTCATGGTGTTAGATCTATTCTAGCATATATAATCAATAATGTATAAGCATTTGACATATTCCAATGGATACAATATTCATTCAAATACACATTACTCGACAGGAAAAGATATTTCTATTAATATGAATCAAATATTACAAGTGGCAACCTCTGACGGCACGTCTGCGAAACGGAGAAACTGAATCCCCCACTTGGGCCTCCACCACCTCAATCCTCCATCACTTTGATAGCAATCTTACAAGCAAAAGGAAAGCTTGGGAAGAACACAACAGTGCTCCAAGGGACAAAGGGATGCAGACTCAAGCATAAGTTCTGGCAACAATGGACTATAGTTTCGTTACTCTCAATTCTCTCTTCTGCTTTCAATGTCTCAATGGGTTCCTTATATAGCTTTTCAAATGGATACTGAAAGGTCGAATCTGTGCGATCTCAAGGCATATGGAAGGCCAGGAGTCATATGAGTCAGATCCAAGTCAAGGAACGCTCCAAAGGATTTTGGATTATGCACACATCCCGATGTATGCGACTATAGAGGGAATATCCATGTATGTACGCGGTTATCGGGGCAAAGGCCGCGTATATCATTTTTCTAATGTTTTTAGGGATGGTCAATGATACATCAAAAGACAACAAGTGGTCCATAGGGGCTAATGAGTCTGCAGCGGGACAGGGGAAGGCCATACAATATGTGATTCACCTAGTGTGGTGAAATCCGCTATAACAGTGAGAGGATCAAAGAACAAGTCAAGGAAATCACCCAATAGTATGAATACTTCAAGGTGAAGATCAGCGAATACACCATTTCTAGCTGACGTGGCTCAAGGGAGAGCCAGAAGATTGTGTTGGGGGTTGTTGATAGGCAGTTTTGGGGTAAGTTAGCTGTGCAAAGTAAAATATGTTGCGCACAGTTGAATATGGTGCGCAAGGAGACTTAACAATATTTTATATATTTTGGTCATATTTGGTAGATTTGGACCACATTATGTGGATTGTGTTCATCATTTTGTATATTTTGGTCCATGTAGTTAGGAAGTTGACTTAATCAGACCACCAATGTAAAGGCATAAGCCTATAAGTAGACATAGGATTGTGATTGTTGATATAGTTTTTGGGGAGATATTTGGCACGTCTATAATCCTTGTATGAACTGAGTTCCTTTGATCTATTGATAATCTGAAGATACATTGAAGAACTATTTTGGAGAACTTGTGTTTTGCTGCAAAGATTAATATGACATGATGGAGATTGGACAGAAACATTGTCTTTTTCTATTTTTCTGGTTTCCTATTTTCTGCGATATGAATGCAAATGCAATGTGTATATGTGAATGATGTGATGCTTATCTATTATGGATGATATTGTATTGGTAGATATTTTTATGATTCAATGTATCTACTGCAATCTAAGTATATTGATATGATCCATTGAGTGATGATATGAATTAATGAATGTATAATCTGAAACCGTTAAATAATGTTGCGGTGAGTTGATAGTAGATGCGTAGTCCTCCTTCATATAGTAGAAAATTGGTTCTGATAGTTCTCCCTCTAACATATTGGGTATACCATCTACTCTGCAAGTGTTGTTGGATAGGGTAAAACCGGTCTAGGCCGGTGCTCAGGGAGATCGCTGAGTTTTGGGTGTTGGCAGAGAGCGAATCCCTATCGATGGGTTTGTGTCAACAAAATTTCTTAATAATATCTCTAAATAAAGGTACATCATTTCAAGTATGCTTTAGATCCATTGAATAAGTTCAAAATGAAGGATTGCAAGCCAATTAAGACTCATTTCCTTTTAGGAGTTAAGCTTGAAGGAGTGCAATCAACTCCATCGGTAAACAACACTCGATGTAGGAAGCTAATGTGTTGTATTCTATATTTGAATCATACTCAAACTGATATATATTATGTAGTGAGTGTGGATTCTAGACACATGTATCAGCCTCATGACATCCATTGGAGGGTATAAAAGAGAATCCTAAAATTTGTACAAGGAACAAAACTCACGGGATTCACTATGTTGCACAATCTAGCCTAGAGTTAGTTGGTTTTACTGAATCTGATTGGGAAGGTGATAAAAATTATAGAAAATAAAATCATGGATATGTGTTTATGCTTGCAAATGGACTAATCAGCTATTCAACTAAGAAGCAAAGTGTAATTTCACTTTCATCTACAGAGGCATAATACAGAGGAGCTATGAATGCAACTACTCAATGTTTGTGCTTGTAGGGTATACTTGGAGAGTTTGGGATGGAGTATGAGACTTCTATAGTCATCTATTATGACAAAAAAAACTACCATTTGAATATATACTGATCCAGTACTGAGGCAGCGAACTAAACATATAGATATCCATATAAACTATATCATAGGACTTGTGCATGATGGGGTCATTGCTCTGCTCTATTGCACATCATCTAAGCAAGTTGCAGACATATTCACCAAGGTGTTTTCTGAGAATAATTTCATCAATATAAAATCATTGCTACGGATAGCTGATCATGTGGAGAAGACTTATTGAATACTAGGTTTCCTTACAATTTTGTTCATGTCCATGTTTAAGGGAGGATTTCCCCCTTTGTGGGGTTTCCTCTTTCTTTGTTTTGTATGGAAAAGAAGTACGCAAAGGGTGATTAAGCCTTTTTCATAGGCCCTATATATATGATATTGTACATAACTTCAAGCTTAAGAGGGGGTGTTGGAATAATCAAAATCCATTCCAATACTTAGGAAGTTAGGATACAATAATTAATCATTTTTTATTAAATTCCTAGGTCCTACACTAGCTAGTTTGCATCCACTTGCACTTATGTGGTCAAACTTGCCAAAAATGACTCCTGGAGAGATTTGGAAATATTTTGGATAAGATTCTTCCAACTAACAGATTTCCCAGTTTAGTAAGTGCACATTGTTTCCAGCTTTTGCTGCAGTTTTGAGGCAAAAGGTAATGCTAGTTTTAATGTATACTGTATTTTTTTTGTCACAAATCACCCTCCTTCTTTTCCTCACCTAAAAACATGATAAATTAATCTATCCTTCACTTATCAGTTGTACCAACTCATTGTTGGGTGTTATAACGTCTAGATTAATTCACCTAATATTTAATTATTGACCGAGGTTGGTAGGATTAGAGTTGATACAAAATATATGTGAAGGTAGAGGGTGTCGTGTAAATATTTTAAAAAAGAAAAATATCAAAAGATCTTTCAAAATTAAAAACTGAGTCTAACTCCTAAGAATTCAATTATTAAAGTAATTAAACTGAAACAAAATATTAAACTGAATAATTGACAATTTATTCTATAAGAAAATAACTTTAAACTGAAAAAGATACTATCAACAACTAACTTCTCAAATAGGAAACTAGGATGCAAGGAAGACCTAATTAATAAGCAAGTAGAAAAGTTAATAAAAAAAGCCTAATAAAAAGAAACAAGTAGAAAAATTAATAAAGAAAAATTAATACACAGAAACAAGTACAAAACTTAATGAAGAAAACTTAATAGATAGAAACAAGTAGAAAAATTAATAGGAATATATTTTAATTATGTCCTACAAGTCTCTTTCAGTAATCATGCAATGAAAAGGGAATAATCTGGAATCATACTAAGGTTAATACATATAATGGTGAATTTTACATGCAAATGGGTAAATCAATACAAAAGCATAAACACAAAACAATACATCAGTAAAAAGAAATAAAAAACAAACTCAATAAACAAAACATAAAATAACTTAACACATATTCAAGCTGAAAAGGAATAAGATAACTTTTAATAAATAACCTAAAACAATCCCATTTAACTTCAATAAAACTATCATCTAACTATATCAATCAAAACATACTTCAAACATTAAAGAAACAAAACTAAAAACAATCTCAAAACACATCAAAAATACTAAAAAATGAAACTATGGATTGAATGACAGGCTAAACTGTAGGTTTGAAAGGGGTGCTTGAATATCAGTTTAAACAGGTTATCCGAATGACAGTCTGCACAGTTAAAATGATAAAAATTAACCTAAATGATCTCATCTTCAGTTGAATTCGTGCAGATGTAAATCTAATGCATAAAGACAGTAAGTAAACCTACTTAGTAAGCAAATTGAACAATGAAATGAACTTAAACAAATTCATGAAAATAAAGAAATCATTGCATGTTAATAAAGAAACTGAAATTCAAATTGCATAAACTTGGAACATAAAGGAAATAGACAGAACTGAAATTATATTCTATCTAATTGCAAATACTGAATAGTAAATTGGAAATGAAATGATTGAAAGAAAATCGAAAGAGCTACACGGGCAATGTAATTATTTCATTATAGAAATAAAATGCATTACAGGAAGCAAATGAAATAATAAAACTAATTGGAAACAAAACTAACTAAAACAGAAAATATAAAATAATTAAACAAGAAAAAGGAAGAAACCTCTGGTCGATGAGGGGCCCTCTCAGCAATCAGTGGTGGTGCCTAGCTAACTTCTAGTCAAACGCAATTGTCAACAACAAAGCATACAACTCTTTATTCAAATGATGGAACAGAGTTACAATGTGCTCAAGAACAAATCAAAGCATGAACTGATAAAATTGTGAACTAATTGAGCTCTCATGTAGAGGATGATATATATAGTTGTTTACAGAGATGAGCAAGTCGACCCTTTAGTGGTCAACTGCTCTCTAAATTTAGTCGATCATAAAGGCGTATAACTAATCACAGGCCAATGCATAGTCATCCTCCCTTCTTCAGCGTGAGTCTGGTTCTCTTCATTGGACAGTGTAACACACAGGCTCCTTCTCCATTACAAACGGTTCTCAGATGTGGCGCATGACTCCTTCCTTAGTGCAGCAGGTGGACTGGTGGTGAGCAGAGGAGAGCGCATGGGAAAGTTTTCTAGAACAGAGGTTAATACATCAACCCAAAGCTGTGAGCTATTGGTGAGGTTTCAACGAAGGAGGATGCAAGCTAGCGAAACATCTAGCAGCAAGCTTCATTACCCAGAGGCATGGACAGCAGGTCGTTTGCAGAATTGTTTCAACGTTTAATGCCTGAAATCAATTCTCAATAGTGCGCAGTCTGGTTAGAGATTTGGGCGGAAATATTAACATCGAGCTGGATGCGAGATGGATATGTTGGGTGTAGATCTATGATGAAGAAAATGTTTGTTTGTCGGTGTGCTTCAGGATTGTGGTCTATAGTAACACATTTTAACACCTTGCAAGATACCAACGAATATTACGCAGCGAGCTAGATGGCGTGTTTGTTGTTAATTTGTCCCAAAAAGATTATATAACCTGCAAACAAATATACAAATCAATTAATATATCAAATGTTCTTTAATAATGTCAATTTTAATTAATAAAATCATAAAATGATAATAATAAATGGATTTTATATAAACCTTAAATTCATACATACCTTGGGCTAAATGATGATTTGTGTGACATAAAATATGCAAAAATATAATAAAACATATGTTTAAATGAGTAATTTAATTGTAAAAAATGATAACAAATCTAGGATCAATATTCCCCCAAACCGGAGAAATGCTAGGTCCCACTGAGCAAAATAAAGATAACAGATCACACTGTCATAGAAAATTTTGAGACATGAGCCAGCAACATGCATACACATAAGTGAGTAAGTTCATATGGTTTAAAATTAATTCAACCATGTCCAAAGTAAAACTTTGGACAGGTTGAACATATGACATGAAAAGTATAAATTGCATTTATAATCAAGAAAACTGATCATGTAATAATTTACATGCATGATTGGGTAAGAGGATAAGGTTGTCAATAATGAAATGATAAGAAGAATTTCTAAGCATCCACATGAAGTTAAAAAAATTTATTTTTCAAAAAAAAAAAATTTGGTTAGCAAATTTTAATGATAAGTGCTTATAATATTACAATGTTTTATTTAGATCATCATTTGGTATTTCATTTGGACCTTAATTCAAACTTCATATAGTTCTCCATATTCTTTTTTGCTGCAAAAATATACTTCATGCTAAAAGAAAGTTCCACTACTTATATTATCCTGAAAACACTTATCATTTGTCAGAGATAAATAGATCTATTAAAAATAAAAAGTAAAAAAAACAATCTAATTTTTCACAATCCTTCCCTCCAAACCAAAGATATGGCGTGTCCTCAAGCCATATAAAAGAGAAGAAATGATTGTTCCAAAAAAATAAAAATTAAAGAGTTCTATTATGTTGTTTATTATATTGTAAGAAAAAGAAAAAACATAAATAACTAGTAAATGAAAATGATTTAGATATGTATATTCATGAAAAATATAATAGTGCCTAAAACACCACTTCAATGATAATAATTTAACCAAAAGAATGCCATAGGAAAAGCTAGTCATCTATGCCTTATTTTAAAGATATATTGTCATCACAAAAATTTAAGTTTACCCCAAAGCATGTGAGATTTACAGTCTATGGGTCCCATTTCTAAGGATAATGACATCATAGGTATATGTTGAATTACATGGCCAAGCTCAAGCCCAACTTACAGCCATTCTCAAATGACATGTTAAACAATTGGTTGTGACAAGTTTATTCATAAATTCTAAAATATTTTCTTTATATTATCATTGTTTTACGAACTATGTGCATAGTAGTGCATTAACCAGATCTCTTTTACCAGGTATTGCCCCGCTACCAGCAGGCCTATTCAGTACCCCAACAGGTTTACCTTGGTACCATGCAAGCATAGTCCCACTGCCAGTGAGCCTGTTAAGTACCCCAACGGGCTTACTTGCATCTATCGAGCTTCCGTGTTTTAACTTTTTACTTAGCATTGACCTGCTTCCAGCAAGCCTGTTTAGTACCCGACAGGTTTGCTTTATATAATGATATTAAATATATGGAAGCCGATCGGTACTAGAGTGTGCTAAGTCCTACTAAACACATAATTCAATTTTTGTAAAATAAACTTATAAGTAATTTCATAATGGCCATAACCATAAATCATGTCAAAAGAGAATAACTTAAAGCTATTATTTAACCTTATAGTCCTTTTTCTTCATAAAAGGTAATGTTTCCCACAGACAAAAATTCCACTTACTCTCGAATTATCACCAAAATACATGAGATACAAGTTTTGATAATAAGCATAAAATGAACTAGTAATCCATAGGTGTAAGATGAGAATGCGAAAAATATGATAATGAAAGTAGGTCTGTCAAGCAATTGTTCAAAAACACAAATCAGAAATATACATGTCTAAATCAAAATACCAAAAACCATATGAATCATAGAAGAGCTGGTTAAGAATGATATACTAAGGATTGTAAATATTAATTTACACTATAAGCTGCAAATTTTAAAAGTATCCCCAATAAAGGTTAAGATACATGATGAGTGTTTTAACATACTTCCTTTTTCCAAGTTATACTCCATGAGATGCTTATAGAGATATAATACTTGTAATCAAACTGCAAAACCACTTGTTAGATGATTCAATTTAATCATGAAGACATATATAATAAAAAGAAAAATATTCCCTTATAAACAATCTATTAGAAATGACTCTTATTTATTCAAAGAACACACATATTACATATATACAAGTGATAATAACCCAAAATAATTTCAAGGATCAGGAGGAGGAGGAATAGCTTCCCCTTCGACGAATTCCATTTCATTATGCTGCAAACCATTATGTATCAAATCCTGTTTAGATGTCAGTTGATGATAAAGTCTAAGTCTATGTCTGTTTACTACAAAGGAAATTTGTGAACCATCAATTGTTTTAATTTTTATTGACCCATTGTTGAAAGTTGTAACTACTTTGTATGGGCCCATCCAATAGGTAGTTAACTTTCCTTTGAAATTTTTAAACCATGAGTCGAATAGTAGTGCCGAATATCCAGTATTAAACTTCTTTTGCTTAATAAATTCATCACGCCATGTCTTTCGTTGATTCTATATTAGCATGGTTCTTTGGAGTGCATCTTGTCTAATCTCATCTAAATCATTAATCTGCAATATTCGTTATTTCTGTGCTTCATCCAAATTCATGCCTAATTGTGTTGCTATACGAAAGGTTGTAACCTGAAATTCAATAGGTAAAAGGAATTGTTTTCCATACACTAACTCATAGGGGGTATGTTTGGTAGTGTTTATCCATGTTATCATATAGGCCCATAAAGCCTCTGGGAGTCTATTTGCCCAATCCTTATGATGTAAGTGAATGGTTTTGGTTAAAATGGCTTCTAATAGTTTATTAGTTTATTCTACCTGACCATTAGCCTGAGGGTGATAAGGTGAATATTTGCAATGTTGTATGCCATATTTCGTAGTAAGTTCTTTCATTAATTTAGAAGTAAATTGAGTACCTTTATTTGTGACAATTTCTCTAAGTACACCAAACCGGGTGAATATTTCTTCATATATGAATTCTACCACTGATTTCTCTGTAGCTCTAAACAAAGATTTAGCTTCTACCCATTTGGTGACATAGTCTGTGCAAACTAGGATATATTTCTTTTTTCGAGACATGGGAGAAATTGGTCCTACAAAATCAAGAGCCCATTTCTCAAAGGGTTCAATCATAACTTGGGGTTGTAAGGGCATCTGATCAGATCACATAAGTCTACCCATTATTTGGCAACTATCTCATCCTTTAACGTATTTGGCAGCATATTTAAAAATGATTGGCCAATAATAACTAGAATGTAATACTTTGTATGCCATATTCTTATCAGAAAAATGTCCTCAACATGGTGCATCATGAAATGCATGGAAGATGCCTGTCATTTCATCCTTTCGCACACATCGTCGAATAATAAGATCTAGACCAGTGCAGAAGACATAGTTATCTACCCAAGAATAATTGGAACTTTGTACCATAATACGATGCTTCTCATGTGGAGACAAATGGTTTGGTAATTTCTGAGTTGCTAAATAATTGGCAATATCTACGAACCAAGGGGTATGTTGTAAAGGAAAATATCCTATGGCTAGGGTTTAAGAGGCCATCAACGTAGTGGGGTTGAAAGAGAGATGCACAATGTTCAGGAAGCATATATAAGCAAGATCAGAGATGAGAAAGGTCCACACCTGACTAACTGAAGGATGGTCCAAGCTTTCTCTTCAATCCTCTTCTTGCTCCTCTCGCTCCGAGAGACCTGCAAAACAAGTTATACCTTCCTCAAACCATTATGACCACATATAAAGAAATGATAATCAAATAAATATGAAATAATAATCTGAATAATCATCATCATATGATCATAAACAGAGATTCAATCACACATTGAACAATGATTTGGGAAGAAGAAGGACATCCCATCTTTATTAATCTTGAAAACAAGTACAAGTATACCTTCTCTTCAATTTCGGCACCTCACGAAACCTTGATCTGGTTCTGCTGCTTCTCTTCTCCAAAGAACTCAGCCTCCAAGCTCTGCAACACAAGGGGAAGACCTCCAGGGAAAAGGTGTGGGAAAAGAGAGTCCCAATTCCTCTAGCATAACAATGCAGAAATTCCAAGTCCCCTTTCATGGACCTCCCTACCTCTATTTATATGATAAGGAAGAGTTAGGGGCGAAGCCAAAGTAGTTACAACTGAAGAAGTCAGTTGGAAAACTACCCAAACTAATCCAAAAGTCATGTTTTTATGTTTAAATGTCGAGGGACACATTCGTGACTATGAAGGAGGACAACCCGCGAATGATCCGCGAGTTTTCACAAGAGAAACCCGCGAATATATACATTTGCGACTTGTAATACATGAGACTCGTGAATGATTTGCGACTTGCATTTAAGGAGAGCCACGAATACACAAAAAACGAATTTTTAAGGTATTTCTGGGAATTTTCAGACTTTGGTGTCTTCTGGAAAGTTTTATCTAACTGAAATACCTTTCCAATGGTGTAGAAATTAGGTCAAACAGAGTTACAAAACTTAAGATATGGGTACTCCAAGATAGGTGTTTTTTCAATGACTTTCATGAAGTGTCGTCATGGAAGTGTCGACATGCAACAAAATCATGGGAAAGTGGTCACAGGAAGAGATGTGTCATTTTGAGCTATAACAGATGCCCCCTAATCTGTGAGTTTAGAGGGGAAGACGATAGCCAAAATATATTATAAAGGAAACAGCTGAGTATGGAGAGAGCAGAGAATCCAAGATCAAAAGGCTCGAGTGAAGGTACCTGAAAGAGCGATAAATGTCAGAAAAACTGATCTCTGGGACATACACGTCCATTTACAACATCGCCATAAAGATACAGGCAGATCCAACATATTTATAACTGAGGAAACTATCATGGTCGCTCAATATGCAAAAAGGCGCCATATCAAATCTAAAGGAGTCATGGCCACAAATGAACAAGGTGGATCCATACTCAACAATCGATCATAGCCACAAAAATACAAGGTGGATCTATGTCTCAGCAAAATATCATATAAAATGTAACAAGGTCTTGCGCAACTCAGGCAATAGCAAAAAATGACAATGCTACTGTCAGCCCAAGGTCTTCAATCCAAACCGCCCAAAAAAGGTACGAATCCTAACCATGTGAATAAAGGAGTTGAAGTCGAACATGGAGGAAACCGTTTGATTACCAGTCAATATTGAAAACCGTTAACAAACGCGAGGGAAACCACCATTAATGAAAATGGTTCCCAAGGTACCTAGTACATTCTAACAAGTGTGATTACAAGGACTTGAAGTCGAACACTTGAATAATCCATCAAGTAGGAGACATTAAGGTATTCCCACTACCCGATAGCGAGGGAAATTGCCATTGATGACAACAATTCCCAAGGTACTGTCATAAAACTCTAAATCTCGTCCCTAGAGCAAGATGTGTTGCAGTCGATAGGAAGAGATCCATTGGAAGGGAGGAATTAAGGCATCCTTCATCATCCAACATGAGGTAAGTCAAAGACTAATTGGATCTGGAATTGGTACTGAATTTCACAAAAAGGACCGCTGAAGACATGATTTAATGAACGGATACCAGGGAATGGCCGACACAAAAGGTCAAGGCAACTGCAGAATAGCCGAAAAAGGTTTAATCTTTGAACAGTGAGCACAACACAAAAGTGACTTAGGCAGCTTTTGACACAAAAGGACCAATGAAACAAATATGCAATGTAGGAGACATTGACAGATTCCCCATATAATTAGAAAAAAGACCAACTGGAGGAGTAAGAAACTCTGAATTGGGATAAGGTCAAAATACTAGGACCCAACTGTTGATAGACTCAAAACTGGTGCTTTGTTCAAGGAAACAAGACTTGCTGCCATGATGTAAAAAGACATGGAAATAAACCTTCTCCTTCCCCTCTTTCTTGTAAAGGTTTAACGAGTCCAAGAAAGAAAACTCGGGACCATCTTCATTTTTTGACAAGCTCGAAGAAAAGAAAGAAGAATGCTTGATAAGGCACTAATTCGTGGATTTTACGAGCCCGAACTAGTACATGCTCGACGGTGTTTTCATAGTTTAGAGAGTCTGAAAACTCCAAAGAAGACTCCAGGGGGGTCCTTTTTCGTACAATTTAGTCTCCTGAGGCCGAAAAAGTATACAACAAACCAAAGAAGAACTCTCTTAACTTCTGAAGAAGAAAAGGCGCACCTTTTTTGTACTTAGTCAGGAAGGTCCGAAAAAGGTTAAATTACCACCTACCCAACGCTCCTTCAAAAGCAGCATATAGCCTGAGTTTTACGAGTGTGAAGGAAGGCAAGATCACTCAGAAAGATTCATTTGATTACGAGAAATGGGGCTTACAACAATAAACTCGATGCTTTGTTCTTTAGGGTTTAACGAGCATGACAAAGACATAAAGTACACTCGGAATCTTTTTCATGTTTTGGTCCAGAGCACGAAAAAGAGAAAACTAAGCTCATACTGGGGGTTCCTTTTCTGTAAGTTTAGTCCCTTAGGTTTGGAAAAGAGATAAACCTATGCCTGAGAATACTCTTCTCAATTCAGTAGAAAAGAGAGGGATCCTTTCTCATATTATTCCACATGGTCCGAGAAAGAGATAACCTACCACCCATATGGATGCCCATTCACATATTCTTAACGAGCCTGAATGGACAAGTTTACTCGGAATTCAAGTCTATTTTGAGGAGTCAGACTTGGGCCTAAAGAAACTCAATAATATTTCCCATGAAGTTTTAACGAGTCCGGAAAATCCAACTCGTGGCCTCTTACTGTTTTTAACGAGCTCGAAGGAGAGCAGAAAGAATGCTCTAAATGCGAGGAGACGAGTGTCATAGATAGGAAAAACTAGTTCCAAGTGCAAGGAACAAACCTATGCATAATGCAAGGAAAGTGAGAAAGATAAGGACACTCGGGGAATGTCTCCTTAAGGTAAAGGGTGTCAAGTTGCAAAGGCAAAATGATACAAGGCTTAGCAATGATGAGAACAAAGATGAGGGCTTATACAACGAGCTAAAAGCATGGAAGCCGACATCAGGCTCAAAAGCGTGGGCAGGGCACATGCAAATGCAATTATGACTTGAACAACAAGGTGAGGCCAATAAACAGTTGTGAATCCAACTAAAAATCCTGTCTCCAAGAAAAAACAACATCAGGATCATATTCAGAAGAAAAGATCCGATGCGGGTCACTTTGGAAGAAACACATGTGACTTTGCTATCTTCTATAAAAGGTTAAGTCAAGGCAGAATCAACTGAAGAATATTCTATAGGACCAAGGCTCGAGGGTTTATAATCAATAAGATCAACCTCAGAAGGAGAGAAAAAATCAACAAGGGAGATAGAGTTTGTAGGAACAAACTCAATATCACAGGAGTTGAAAAATTCATAAGAAAAATCAAACTCGTCAGGATCACTGACTTGCTGTTCGAAGGAAGAGTCAAAAGACTCAACAAGACCAACATAAGAAGAAAGGTCAGGCTTACTAGGAAAATCAGGGTTAGACTTAGTCACAACTAAACCAACATCCAAAAGAAGGTCAGACTGTATCAAAGACTCTAGGAAGACTTCATCCGAAGGAAGGAGATCATCCGAGATAGGACACATGTCTAAACTTTCAAATGGATTGACAGAGTGGAGAGAAGGCTCTGCAGTCTGTATAGGATGACTCACCCGTTCAACTGCTGGGACCAAGTCCTGAGAAGGTAAGCATGAAAATAGAGGCTGCCTCTCAGTAGCAATTGAACACAAAGGACAAGAGGCCACATAGTTCACCTACGGCGGGGTAGTGTCTATAGAAACACTGGGAACCAATAAAGGAAAGACTTGGTCTCTAGTTGGGTTAGGAGACGGATCAAGAAAATCCAACTGATCGATAGTGACAATTTCTTCACCATGATTAAAGTACATCACATGAAAGAATGTTGACACCACAGCTTGCATGGCATAGACATAATCATGTCCAAGGAGCATATTAAAGTCTAAGGGGTCTTCTATCACCATGAAGTCAACTAAGACGGTCTTCCCACCCAAAGTAATAGGAGTTTGAGCAAGAATTCCCAAGGCTACACAATTTATTCTATAAAACGCCAGTCACTGACTAGCAGTCAACACAAGGCTGGGAGATCCCATACCTCGCCAAGCACAAGCAGACAAAATACTAACTGAGGCCCCTTCATCAACAATACAATGAGCAATCGTATAGGGTTCAACTTTGACCTTTATTTGGAAAGGTGCATGGGAAGGAAGGCACGGCTAAACTAGGCTATCCCAATCAAAGGAAACAATCCGAGAGCTTGGTGGGGGTTGATCCGAAGCAAGTTCAGTGCCCCCTTGTTCAGTAAGTTCTGAACTGGCAGTGAAGAAAATGTGACTAGTAGACACTTCACTCTCCGAAAGAAGAGTGGGATTTATCGATACTGGGATCGATTAAACCGCTTCATCAAAGTCACTCTCCGAAGGGAGAGTGGGATTGACCAAATATGACATTGGTTCAATCACATGAGGAACACTCTCCGAAAGAAGAGTGGGATCGACCAAATCTGAGATTTGTTCGACCACTTGATCAACCAAAAGTTGAATAGGTTGCTGAGAAACTATAGGGTGTTTAGAAGACTGAAATCCATGAGTCTCGGACCACACTCTTCATACCTCTGGGATAGCAGGGCACAGATGAGTAAGGTGATCTCCCTTGCATAGCACACAAGGGAACTTAAGATGATGCTTCGAACGACCAGTTTTTTCAACTGAGTCAACATGACTAGCAGTGGATGACTGTTTGCTCTCAACATGACTAACAGAGGATGAGAGTTTTCCCCCAGTGTGAACTGCAGAGGCTGAGTGACTGGATCCAACCTCACTAAGAGAGGCTGGTTGTTGAGAGACTTCAGGATGTTCAAAAATGGGAGGACCATGAGCCCAAACTCTTTGCACCTCAGGAATAGAAGGGAATTTATAAGTAAGGTGGTCTCCCTCACAAAGCTTACAAGGAAACTTGGGCTTGTGTTTTGAACGGATAGTCTTTTCAACAGTGTCAACATGACTCGTAGTGGTTGACAAATTGGTTTCAGCATGAACCACAGAGGCTGAAAGACTGCCCCCAGCATGACTCGCAGAGGCCGAGAGACTGGGTCCGACATGACTTGCAGAGGTAGGACGGGTACCATCAACATGAACAACAGAGGCTGAATGGTAAGGATCAACATGCTTTGCAGTAGTTGAGTGTGTTCCCCCACCGTGAACAACAGAGGCTGGGTGGATAGGTCCAACTTGAACAACAGAGGTTGGATGGGGAGGTTCAACTTGGAAACAAGAGGTTGAACGAGTGTCTTCAGTATAAACAACAGAGGCTAAGAGACTGGATCCGACATGACCTGAAAAGGTTGGAAGGATCCTACCATCATGATCAACAGATGCTAGATGGTGAATATCAACTTGACTTGCAGAGGTTGAATGGGTAGGTTCAACTTGAACACCAGAGGTTGAACGAATGCACTCACCTTGAACAATAGAGGTTGAGTGAGAGGACCCGACATGACCTGGAAAGGTTGGAAGGATCCCACCAGCGTGAACAACAGAGGCTGGATGGATAGATCCAACATGACTTGTAGAGGTTGGATGGGTGCCCCCAGCATGAAATGCAGAGGATGGGTGGTGAGGTTCAACTTGACCTGCAAAGGTTGAATGGGTGCCCCCTTGCTTATGTGCCTTCTTCCTATTCCTCCTTATTTTACTCCTTTTAGACTATCGGTTACTAGTATCAGTACTTTCACCGCATGAGGTAGAAGGAGGAGGAGAATTAACTACAGGTGAAGGGGAAGCAGTGTTTTGATTCCCTTGATATAAGGATCTTACTTGAGAAGCATCAGGAGCATTCTGGATAGTTGTAGTGGAAAACAACCACACCGGTAGCCCTAGGGTGAATCCTGGAAGATTCAAGGTGGCCATCAAGGGAACACCAACATTCCCTGTGAGAGGAATAGGACAAGGAGCTCCCATCATGGGGATCTCTTGGTTGGTTTTCGAAGGGGTGCTAGCCATAGTTTCAAAACAAGAGACAAAGTATGAGGTTGATGGTCAACCAAAATTACAAAGCAGACACCTAAATTCCCACTAAGTACAGACAAGCCACACAGCACTCACTACAAAATTCCTAAAGTCCAAATAGACAAACAGGTATAAGATGTACTTTCTAGAAGAAAGCTGATGAACGATTACTTGGCGTCCTTGAGGTGGTTCTTAGGCACAAGCGGAGGAATCACCCACCACCCTCTTGCACTTTCCACAAGGGTTACCTTCCAAGCATGTCCAAGGTCAACCAGAAATAACCTTTTGGTGTACCTGTGTATGAACCCTAGATGTCAAAGAGACTAGAGGCTACCTTAACTAAATTGACAGTCTGGGGGGACAGTCGTCAGCCGAACTCGTACGCATGGGCAGGGTAGCTGATCCCGAAACTCTGTCTAGGACATAATCCCCAGATGCGTAAAAGTCCTGGGTTACGTTTTGACAAGGATTCAGAGGGTTATCTCCTCTGTCCAAGCCTCCACACAGCCTAGTGCTTAACTCCCGTTTGAGAGGAGCTTCCCAGATACAATCAAAGTAGAAAAGTATTTACCTAGTGATAGGCCAACTACGTCTGAAATTTTAACACTTGTGGAGAGTTGAAACTCCCTAATCCACAAGTCTAGCCTGAGCTAGTTGGTGTATGACCCTATAAAATAAAACTTGCTAGTAAATTTTAAAATTATATCGTTTATTTTAAGGGCTGCTTTTAGTCATAGGGTAAATGGCATGAAACTTATCTGGTGTTTTGACTCAAAGCTAAAACGAAATGACTAAGAAAAGAGATATGAAATGCAAAAAGCAAAAACTATTCTCTTTATATTTTCAAATAGAAAATTTGAAAGCCAAAAAAGAACAAATTCTTTTTATATTTTTTCAAAAACAATGATATGCCATGCAATCTAGACTAAAAACCTAATCTACATGCATATAAAGCAAACATATGTTTTTGTATTTTTCTTTTATAAATGCAAAAGAAAAAATCAGCCTATCAACTAATGCAAACAAGTACTGAAAGCAAAGCAAATAGACAACTACTCTACACCCCACAAACAAACCCTAGGTTTCCCTACAGTTAGATATCAACCTCTCTCAAAAGGAAAGCTTACAAAGGTAAACAAGCCAACAACTTTGGAATGAAGAGACTGAGCAAAAAGACTGACATAAACAAAGGTCAAGAAGTCCCAAGTATCAATCTAAACCTACAAGCAAAGGCTGCTCAGTACCTTGTCCCACAAGGTCAAACCAAAGAAGGAGGTAAGGGGGAAAGCAGCAAAAACAAGTATATGTTCTTTTTAATTTTCTTTTATAAAGGCAAAAGAAAAACTACCTACAAACAAATAAGAACAACAACAAAAGGAAATATGCTATACAACCACCAAACAAACCCTAGAATGAACTAAAGTCCATATAAAACCTACTTGGAAGGAAGACTTGCATAAAAGACAAGTCAACTATTTTGGCAAGGTGAAGTTAACCAACAAAACAAGAAGGAAACCAACACCACCAAGCTTCTGAAATCAAACAAATATCACTAACAGAGGCTGATCAGAAACATAATCCAAAAATAAAACCAAGCAAAGGAGATGGGGGAAAGAGCAGAGAGCAAACCCTAATGCTATGAAAGGCTTACCACATAGATAAAGAACCAGAAAAATGATGACACTAACTCCCTAGAGTCATGCACCTGTAGAGGACCCTAAAGACCTACCCAAAACACCTTCAAACAGAAGAAAAATCACAAAAGAGGAAAAAAACTATTTAAAGGGGCATTCGCGACTGTCTATAAGTGCAACCCGTGAATGACTAGCGACTTTTCAGTATAGAAACCCGCGAATGCAAGCAAGTATTCGCGACTGTTCAGTAGAGCAACTCACGAATGGGTGGAAAAATTGCCAAAAAGGGAAAAAACCACCTTAAGAAGGCAGGGGAAGTGTGCTATCAGATTTATAAAGTGTTCCTAAGTGGCAAGAAGGACCTGAAACAATGCAACAGACTGAAAGAAATCAAGAGAAACCCCAAACAGACAAGGCTTCCCCAGCGGAGTCGCCAGTTCTGTTGTAAAGGAAAATATCCTATGGCTAGGGTTTAAGAGGCCATCAATGTACTAGGGTTGAAAGAGAGATGCACAATGTTCAGCAAGCATATATAAGCAAGATCAGAGATGAGAAAGGTCCACACCTGACTAACTGAAGGCTGGTCCAAGCTTTCTCTTCAATCCTCTTCTTGCTCCTCTCGCTCCGAGAGACCTGCAAAACAAGTTATACCTTCCTCAAACCATTATGACCACATATAAAGAAATGATAATCAAATAAATCTGAAATAATAATCTGAATAATCATCATCATATGATCATAAATAGAGATTCAATCACACATTGAACAATGATTTGGGAAGAAGAAGGACATCACATCTTTATTAATCTTGAAAACAAGTACAAGTATACCTTCTCTTCAATTTCGGCACCTCATGAAACCTTGATCTGGTTCTACTGCTTCTCTTCTCCAAAGAACTCAGCCTCCAAGCTCTGCAACAAAAGGGGAAGACCTCTAGGGAAAAGGTGTGGGAAAAGAGAGTCCCAATTCCTCCAACATAACAATGCAGAAATTCCAAGTCCCCTTTCATGGACCTCCCTACCTCTATTTATATGATAAAGAAGAGTTAGGGGCGAAGCCAAAGTAGTTACAACTGAAGAAGTCAGTTGGAAAACTACCCAAACTAATCCAAAAGGCGTGTTTTTATGTTTAAATGTCGAGGGACACATTCACGACTATGAAGGAGGACAACCCGTGAATGATCCGTGATTTTGCACAAGAGAAACCCGCGAATATATGCATTTGTGACTTGTAGTACATGAGACTCACGAATGATTCGCGACTTGCATATAAGGAGAGTCGCGAATACAGAAAAAATGCATTTTTAAGGTATTTTTGGGCATTTTCAGACTTTGGTATCTTCTAGAAAGTTTTAGCTAACTGAAATACGTTTCCAACGGTGCATAAATTAGGTCAAACGAAGTTACAGAACTCAATATATGGGTCCTCCAAGATAGGTGTTTTTTCAGTGACTTTCATGAAGTGTCGTCATGGAAGTGTCGACATGCAACGAAATCATGGGAAAGTGGTCACAGGAAGAGATGTGTCATTTTGAGCTATAGCAGGGTATGAACAGATACATCAAATATATGTTCATTAGGAAAAGTGTCATCTAGTGTTTTAGTACCACCTTCATGTTGAATACGGGAAAGGAAATGTGCTACTAGATTTTCTTTACCAGGTCGATCAATTACGGTAATGTTAAATTCTTGCAATAAAAGAAGCCACCGAGTCACTCTACCATTAGTAATTGGTTTATTCTTTAGAAATCTAATGGTTGAGTGATTGGTATCCACAAATACTTTGTAACCCGTAATATAATGGAAAAATTTATTAATAGAATAAACTACTGCCAATAAGTATTTTTCAGTAATAGCATAATTTAATTCGGCAAGAGTCAAATTATTATTAATAAAATAAATGGCATAAGGTGCTTATCCCTCTTTTTGGCCGAGGACTCCTCCTATGGCCATATTAGAGGCATCGGTGGATATGTGAAAAGGAAGGGACCAATCGAGACCCCTGAGTATTGGTGCCACCAACAGTTTAGATTTTAGAATTTCAAAATCATTTTGACAAGATTCTGTCCACTGAAATTCTACATCCTTTGTAAGCAATTTAAACATTGGTGCACCTATTTTAGTGAAATTTTGAATAAAGCGACGGTAATATCCTACATGAGAAAGAAAGATTATAACCTCTTTTTTCATTTTCATAGGGGGAAGGTCAATAATGACTTCAATCTTAGCAGGATCTACCTTAATTCCTTGGGAGGAAACATGTTGTCGTAAAACTATACCTTCTGTCAGTAACATTTTACATTTTTCACGACTATGAGATAAATTTGTTTCTTGACATTGAATCAATACCTTCTTTAGGTTGTCAAGGGATTCTTGAAAGGTATTACCATAGGCTGTAAAATCATCTATGTACACCTCCACGCAGTCATGTATAAGATCGGAAAATATTCCTAAGACTGCTCGCTGAAAAGTTGCAGGTGCATTACATAGGCCAAATGGAAAAACTTGATAAGCATATGTTCCCCAAGGGCATGTACAAGTGGTATTGTCTTGATATTCAGGTGCTATTAAAATATGGTTATAACAACTATATCCGTCAAGGAAGGAAAAATAATGTTTACCTGATAGGGTATCTAACACTTGATCAATAAAAGGTAAAGGAAAGTAGTCTTTAAGTGTATCTTTGTTTAGCTCCATAAAATCACCACAAATGCACCATTTTCCTATGACTTTCTTTGGGACTACTATTGAAGGAGATACCCATTTACTATCGGAAATAGGATAGATGAAACTAGCAGTGATTTTTTGTAATTATTCTTTTACGATATCCTTTAGAGCAGGATTCATCCTCCTCTGTGGCTGCCTTACAGGTGAAATTTCTGGATCCATATAAATACGGTGATTGCAGGTGTCAGGGTGTATACCCTTCATATTGGTGTATTCCCATGCAAATTCTCCAGCTTGTTTTTTAAGGACTTTAAGCAGTTGGGCTTATTGGTTTTCACTTAACCTTGCATTTATATGCAGAAATTTTTTAGGGCCAACCTCGCAAGGTATGGTATAGGGTCTTGTATGCTCTTTGATCGTGAAGACACAAGGTGTATCTATAAACATTGAGAACGCCATATTTTATTGAAATTCATCTCCGAAAATCTGATCAAATTGAGCAAAAGATTGAGGGAAATCTGTATAGGTTGCTGAAGAAACAAACTGATTTAATACATTCTCAGTGGTCTGCTCTTGAAGTGCCAAAGAGCAATCACTAGGAAGGGTTAGGTCATCAAAGTCTTCATCCCTGAAAGAACAATTTAACGACCATGAATTTTCAGTTATTGGTTGTACTGGGGGGTATAAATTAAGTCTCTGTGTAGACAACCCATTAGAAATAGTCATCTCTCAATCCCTACATCCTATAAAAGCATTTGCGGTATCTAACCATGGTCTTCCCAAGATAATAGGATTCCCTTTATAAGGATCCTTTGATTCTACGACCATAAAGTTGATAGGGTATTCCCATGAGGCTACTGATACAACAATGTCATCCAGGACTCCAGCAGGTTTCACCATAGTACGGTCTTCTAGTTTTAGGATGGAAGGAGTAGGTCGGAGAAATTGTCCTAACTGTAAAACTTCTAAAATTGTGGTGTTCATCATGTTAATAGCAGATCCTAAATTGATCATTGTATTTTCTATGGTGGTGTTGTTTATAATTACAGCCACTACTGGGACTTTTGGGTTTGTATATTTTGCAATATGGGACTAATATGTCATACATTCATACATCTCTCCTATAACATGAATTGTGAGAGGGTCCTTTTCCTTCTTTCCTAGGCATTTAATGCATAGCTCCTTTATTACCTTACATAGATTGGTATGTCTTTGATAGCTTGTAATAGAGGTATTTTGATACATATATTCTTTAATTCATTCAAAATGTTATACTCTGGATGAACTACAAGTTTTTCTATTATTAGTCTTTCTGGAAATGGAGGAACTCTTTGCTCCTGAATAGTTTATTGCGTAGGATTGGTGTGTACTAGGACCTTTGGAATGTTCACATCCTCCAAAATAGAATCATTCACAGGTTCATTCAAATCCTCTTCTTCTTCATTTGGTTCATGAATGATGGCTGATGACTTGGGATTATTATTCACAACTCTTTTCGATCATAATTGAATCTCATATACAGGTACAGTCAAAATAAAGTACGATGGAAGAGTTTACAACTCAATATTGTTAAGAGCTTGAGTTGGTTTATTATTAGGGTTAGGTATCAGTTGTGCAGGCAATAATGTTGGTCAAGGAGGATTTATGTTCTGGAAATGATGATTTTTCTGCATGATAAAAGGAACTGGAGGTATAAATCCAGGAGACATTTGTTGGAAATTTGTTTGATGTTGAGGATAAGGATGATTAGATGCAAGGAAAGCTTGTTCCTGAGGATATGGTTGTCCTCTCCATCCTTATGACCAATATCGTTGTTGTGGAAATTGAGGAGGAGGGTACCAGGGTGGCCAATTATGCCAACTTGAATTGTTCCATTGTTTAGGTGGTTGATATGGAGGATTATAGAGTGGAGGTTGTTGTAGAAAGTTATGATATGTTGCTTGATCTCTAGGTTTCCAAGGATTCCTTCTAGATGTTTCAGTTACATCCCCACTCTTATAGATGGCTTGTGTAACGTCCCCGACCCTCCGACTGACAAAGAGGACACTACCATACATCAAATCATTTGGGCATATAGCCCCATTAACATGGACATACATACATATACTGCTAAAGCATGATACTTAAAAACATAAAACATATTACCAAGCATAATCATTCATATACACAACGGAAGCAAAACATATCAATCAACACTCATGCATATACATATCAGCATTTAACATCTATATAATCATTCATCAATGGTAAATATGATTGAAAACACATGTTAGGTAAGAATATGTATCTTATTAAGAACTTGTTCCGCAACCAGCTATGTCGATGCAACGTTCCACCCAACAATAGGCCCGTGTGCTCCTTAATCTCTCAACAATGCTGTCACCCCCAAGCCGGCCATGATTCCCCAAGGAACAAGGAACTAACAGGCTTAGACATAGCCAAGGATAACAACACCACTAGGGTATACAATTTAGCCAAGCCAACATAGTTTGGTTTATCACGTGAACAACAGATCAACCAAGCCAACTAAGTTGGGTTTATCAGGACATCCAGGATCTGGGAAAGTCTAAATGCTAACATGGTGATCTCAATGAAGAGCTACAGAGATCAACACTAGAGCCATCCTGGATTCTAGAACACCCACACACACCCAACACAAGGAAATCAGTCCCTTCTCTGCAACGCAGTCCCTCAGACCCTGATCTCCCTTCCAGTGCTATTCATGGGTTGTGGAGAAGAAATTCAGCTCAGTAGCTCTGTTTGTGTGGTTCTCAACCCACCAGGTTTATCAAGCACCTCAGGCCCCCATTCACCACTCCAATGCAGTCTGAGGAAAAAAACACTGCACGCAAGCATCCAAATAGTTGTTTATGCTTTTATAGGGGAAAAACACAGCCAATCCATCATGGAAAACAAAATCCCACAAACAACTATGAACCCACAGTACCCGATCCTCAAGGAAATCAATGGAGAAATTACCCAAACAATAATGGGGAAGGAAAACCGATTCTCAATTTGTGCATGAGGGGAAAAAGACATAGCCAAAACACATAACTGTGAATGTCATTATGACCATGATTCCATGATGGAATAATAGAACATTACATAGTCTGGTCAATGGTGGAAAAAGACACAAATATCTACGTGAACAGAGGAAAGAATTGATACGCAGGCCAACAAATCCATGAGGCAGAGGAGAACCATCCTTCTGCGTGAATGGGGAAGAAACTCACATACTAGAAATCTATGTAAGAGAGGGAAGGAAAACCCCCAACAATGGAATGTGCAACCTTTTAACTCTTCCTAGTGTGAGGAAACGAGCAGACTCTCGATCCCCATAGTGGAAAGACCATCCGCTACCCCAAGGCACATCATGGAGAGAGTGTGAGCATAGTGGTCTTTCTGCCATCCAATCGTTGCCCCCAACTAAAAATGGAATAACTAAGGTGGTGGTGGGGAAAAGATAGTGGTGACACATGCCTCTTCCTCGATGACATAATGTTTAGAATTCCCCTTCCTTATCCTTGGGAATGATGTCGCTTCTCAATTTAGTTGCAGTGAACATAGCTGGTTGGATTATTTAATTAAAATTTGCATTTACATGATGTCAAAATTTAATATATGTTGTATGTCCCGATATACCATCGGCGACCATTCCAATACGAAACATAACACAACCAAATCGATGGTGGGGATTTTTCCTTTATCTCCTCACCATGATTATTTAAAATATATGTATCATCTATATTTAATGCAAACAAGGTCAAAACCAGGGTGTTACATTCCCCTCCCCCTTCAATAGCACTATCCTCAGTGCTTTACAAAATTTGAACAAAATGCTACACTAGTGCCGCCTTAGTGTTCCGCAGGATTGAACAAAAATGGATGTGCCAATTGCATGGCATCCTCCAGCTCCAATGTAGCCTCTTCATGTCCGTAATGCTTCCATTACACCTTTACCTACCCTATGGCTTGGTTCTAGAGCATTGTGACCTTCCTGTCGAGGATGCGCATTGGCTCGATTTGGAACTCTCCCTCGGGTTCCACCTGAATCATATAACAATTTATCACATGGTTAGGATCATATACATATTTCTTAAGCAAAGAAAAATGAAAAACATTATGATATCTAGTACTATCAAGCAATGCAAGTCTATATGCAATAGGCCCTATTCTTTCAAGCACTTCAAATGGCCCACAGTATCTAGGTGATAGCTTGGTGCAACTTCCAAGCTTCAAGGAACTTTTCTTTGCTTTCACTCTGAGGTAAACATGATCCCCAACACTGAACTCTCTGCTCATCCTATGCTTATCTACATAGATTTTCTGTATGTCCTATGTTGCTTTCATATTGTGCCTAATCTTTACAACCTCTTTCTCCGTTTCCTTGAGCAATTATGGTCCAAGCACAACTCTGTTCACTAGGTTATCCCACGTCACTGGTGTCTTACACCTTCTTCCATACAAAGCTTCATACTGACCCATCCCCAAGGATTCCTATTGTCCATTGTTGTAAGCAAACTCTACCAAGTGTAAGTAATCTTCCCACTTGGTTGGTTTGTCCATCACATACATGCAAAGCATATCTTCAAGCACCTGATTAACTCTTTCTGTCTTCCCATATATCTAAGGATGGTATGCAGTGTTGAAGTTTAGCTTTGTACCCAAATCCGCAAACAATCCTTTCCAAAAATTCGAGGTGAACTTGACATCTCTATCAGAAACTATTGCCTTCGGAAATCCATGCAATTTGAAACTCTCCTTCATGAATATCTTTGCAATGTCATCAGTCTTATGCATAGACTTCACTGGTATAAAATATCGTGTTGTTGTCAACTTGTCTACCACAACCATGATGGAATAATGTTGTCTCCAAGTCATCGGCAATCCTGTAATAAAATCCATGAAAATAACTTCTCATTTCCATTCCAGAACTAGCAAAGGCTGCAACAAGCCTACTGGATGTTAATGCTCAACCTTTACCTGTTGAAATTTAATGAACTTTTAAATGTATTCAGCCATTTCCTTTTTCATTCCTGGCCAAAAGTACTGCTTTCTAGTTGTAGCAATTGTCTTCTGATATCCCAGGTGACCAGAATACGAAGCTTGATGGATTTCATCAATAACAACTCTCCTCAAATCTGCTACATCTGGAATATAAATTATTCCTTTATAAGTAAGAAGTCTATCTTCTTCCAATTTATATCCCGCATACTTCTTCTCAAAACTTTGCTGCTGCAATTTGTCTTTTACCTGCTCGTACAATTCATCTCCGGCAACATGATTAACAATCTGCTGCCTCAAATCTGATTGAAAAATACTAAGACATGCCACATGCATTTCATGTACCTTCCTTCTGAGTGCATCAGCCACCTTATTCTCTTTTCCCTTTATGTGCTTGATTTCGAAATCAAACTCACATAAAAATTCCATCCATCTTGCTTGCCTAGCATTCAAAGTAGGATGATCAAACAAATACTTCAGACCACAATGGTATGTTCTGAGCTCAAATATTCTACCCATCAAGTAATGTCTCCACATCTTGAGGGCATGTACTATGGCTACAAGCTCTAGATCATGAGTGGCATAGTTCTTCTCATGCTCCTTCAACTTTCTTCAATCATAACATATCACGTGGTTGTCCTACATAAGGACTCCTCCAAGCCCTTGTCGGCATGCATTGGTACATAACACAAAATATTTGTTGGATATACAACTTTCAATATTGGTGCACTGGTGAGAATATTCTTCAACCGATGGAAGCTCTCTTCACACTTCAAAGTCTATTCAAACTTTATCCCCTTCTTTTGCAAAGAAGTGATGGCATGTGCAACCTTGGAAAATCCCTTAATGAATCTCCT
The DNA here is from genome assembly GCA_001517045.1 of Pseudotsuga menziesii. Classification (NCBI taxonomy): domain Eukaryota; kingdom Viridiplantae; phylum Streptophyta; class Pinopsida; order Pinales; family Pinaceae; genus Pseudotsuga; species Pseudotsuga menziesii. The sequence continues at coordinate 143,946 of LPNX010662183.1, forward strand.
GTAGTATCCTGCAAGTCCCATAAAAGATCTTACATCCGTCACATTTCTTGGAGTAGTCCAATTCATAATGGCTTCAATCTTCTCAAGGTCTACTGATATACCCTCTTCTGAGATAATGTGACCCAAATACTGAATTCTATCTTTGTAGAAGTCCTGCTTGCTCAGTTTTGCATAAATTTGATGTTCCCTAAGAACTTGCAATGTCAATATCAAATTCTCTTCATGTTCTTCCTCATTTTTAGAATAAACAAGAATGTCATCAAGGAAAACAAGAACAAACTTGTCCAAATACTTGCTGAATACGTTGTTCATAAGGAACATAAATGTAGCTAGTGCATTTTTGAGACCAAATGGTACCACTACAAACTCATAATGTCCATACCTTGTCCTGAAGGCTGTCTTATGAATGTATTCATCCTTGATTCTCACCTGATGGTAACCATACCTCAAGTCAATCTTGGAAAATACCTTTGGTCTTCTCATTTGATCAAAGAGGTCATCAATCCTAGGAAAAGAATATTTATTCTTCACAGTAACCTTGTGCAACTGTCTATAATCAATACATAACCTGAGTGTACCATCTTTCTTCTTCACAAACAGAACTGGTGCTCCCCAAGGAGACACACTTGGTCGGATATACTTTTTTTCCAACAAATCTTGCGGTTGCATATTCAACTCTAGAATATATGGTGTACTCATCCTGTAGGGTGTCTTGGACACTAGTGCTGCTCTTGGCACAAGTTCAATGGTGAAATCAATGTCCCTCTTTGGAGGAAGCCCTTGAATTTCATTAGGAAGCACATCCTTGAATTCCTGTAACACCTGATAGTCCTCCAACCTAGGAGTCTCATCTCCTGTTGGTTCCAGAATATGAGCTGCATACAACTGGAAACCTTTCCTATAGAACTTCTTCAACTGCATTGATGAAACCTGTCTTACTGAAATTACCTTCAGAATACCTTTTACTACTACTTGGTTTCCTTCTTCATCCATGCATTCAAAATTCTTGTTATAACAATCAAGCTTCACTCGGTGAGATTCTAACCAATCCATTCCAATGAGAATATCATAGAAACCAAGCAGCAGAACATTCATATCTACACAAGTGATCAATCCATTCATAACCAATGGACACTTCTCTACCAATTCAATGACCCTTCTCTTAGTCCCAGTGGCCAGCTGAACTAACCAATATTTTCCATGCTTTACCTTCTTAAAAGCACAAATCTCCACTACTCTAGGAGTAATGTAACTGTGAGTAGAACTCAGTTCAATCAAAATAGAAATATATTGTTCAACAATCTTACCTGCAACTTCAACCATAGTTGACTGGTGATCTTCCTGGCGGTCCTCCAGTGTTGCATAAATTCTAGGGACTGCTCTTGCTACTTGACCTACTGTTTCTGCTCCTTGAATGTTATAAGCTGGTATTGCACTTTCATTCTCAAGTGGACAATATCTGCACAAGTGAGGTCCTTCACATTTCCAACATTTGAGTGGACCTTTATTTTGATGTGGCTCTTTAGGATTTCCACCTGTCACTCCAACTGGATTACTCGCAGCTTTGGATGGCTGCTTCTGTTGATTCTTGAATCTAGAAGGTTTGAAACCTTTCCTTCTTTGGTCAAACTTCTCATTCTTCTTGTCCTTCCATGCCTTATGGTAATCATGTTTACCTCTGCTTTGTTCATAGCAATACTTATCCTTCCTTATTGCCTCTTCAAGGGTCCTAGGTTCATAAAACTCAATTCTATCTTTATAGGCTTGAGGCAATCCAATCAGAAACTGCTGGATCTTCTCTTTTTCATCTCTGATGTACCAGACATACCTCAACAATTCCAAGAACTTGTTTGCATATTCATCCATGGTCTATTGTCCCAATCTCAGCTCATGGAACTCCTTGATATTGTCATCATAATACCTGTCAGAGAGGTATTTCTTCTTGAAATACTTCTTGAATTGTTTCCACTTTAGTTTCCTTTCACTGATCTTCTTTACTTGCTTGAAGTGTTCCCACCAAATGGATGCTCTTCCATTCAGATTGAATAAGGCAATTCATGCCTTCATGTTTCCTGAATAATCCTACACTTGAAAGTACTTCTTTATCCCAAGAAGCCAATATTCAACTTCTTGCCTCGTATTTATATCACCATCAAATGTAGGAGGTTTAGGTTTCCTAAATTCATCTCGAAAGCGATTCCTATGGTGTCTTCTTCTTTTCCTCTTTTGAGAAGATGAACTTGTATCTCCATTGGATTCTTCCGAATCAGATGGTCCACTAGAAGTCCTTCTCCTTCTCCTAGTGCTGCTCTTACTCCCTTTTGGCCTTGATATACCCCATCTAGAATCTATCTTTTTCTACAAGTCTGTCAAACTCTGCAATATGGCAGCATTCAATTGATGCTGCTCTTCCTGGGATTTAACCAAGCTTCTCATGGTGGTTGTAACTTCAGACGGTGTCTGCTGGAATCTCCTTCCATTAGACTCTATGTCATCATTTCCATTATGGGTATTTTCTCCAATGGCATCTTCTGCTCGCTCGTAAGAATCCTGAGCATCATACCCATCATGGGTTCTCATGACTAAACCACCTCTTTCCTTACCACACTGTTCTTTCTGGAGTACTGCTCTTGGAAGTTGTCTCTAATTCTGCAATGTGTTAGTAACAAACTGTTAGATGCATATCATTAATATAAATCAAAACTACTTACCTTCCTCTTCTGGAAATTCATAAAACACAATTTTTCTTAAAATACAAAGTTTTTCTCTCTTTCTTTTCAACCCTGTGACCACTGATTATATGCTAAAATCTACTGAAAACCAACTGAAAGACAGTAAAAAATTGCTTGAAAAATTACTGAGAGGTTGCTTTGAAAAACCCAAATCTCCTTACGCCCAATCAAACCCCTTCCCAGTTATCTATCCAATACTTCGATGGTCAAAACACATAGTTCATTGACGGTATGTTCATTTATTTCTCTCTGGCGTTTCGGCGGGAAAACCAACTAAACTTTCGGTCGACATCGATGAGAAAAATGACCATTCATCAGGTCTTCTCCTTACTAATCTTCCACTGTATCAGTGAGTCACTTGTCTATTTTCTTCCACTGTATCGGGCCTGTAGTGGTCTATCCTTCTGCAATGGTGGCCAACAATACCGTTATAATTTCCATGGACCAAAGCTTTGTTGGCGGTCAGAGTTGCATCCTACTGTGGCATTGGACACTTAGTCCTCTAGGCGTCCGCAACGGCGGTTTCCACAAGCCCTAACTCTTCCACAGTGTCGGCACTCTTGAGCACTACACACCACCATAGTATGCTATCGGAACTCGAAACCATTATACACTAAACACCTCGTCATCGGTGAGTGGAGAGACTAATGCATTGGCGGGATATTTGTCAAGGCTTCCGCAATGGTGGCCCATGACCTTCCTATGTCTTTCATGGCCACAAGCCCATTGACGGTTGGAAGCACTAGCTATTGCGGCGCCGAATGGATAGTTTACTAAGAATCCGCAACGGTGGGTCACCTTCATTGAAATTTTCCGAATCGGTGATCCGATCCACTAACATTTTCCGATGGTCGATGATCTCGTTCCTTAGAGAAAATTTAGAATTTTCTTCTTGCCTTGTCTTCCATCGCTTCGGCTCTTCCATCTTCTATTCATTGGCGATGCCAATGACTATTCTCCTCCGATCGCCAATGATCTCGCTCCTTAGAAAAATTTTGAAAATTCTGTGCCATCGACTGTCAGAGGCTCTACCCGTCGGATGCATAGTTGTCTAGCCATCCGCAACGGCGGCTGCTCGATCAACTATTTTCCATCGACGTCCATCGATGGTCTCATCAACTAACTTCCGCTGATGGTTTCAACACTTAAAAAAAAAAATTGAAACTTTCTTCTTTTGTCGGTGGTCGGAACCACTAAACGCTACACATCGGCATTTTAGTCCACACGGCAGCCGCAACGACGGACTGACAAACAGCTAAATCCTTTCGCGGTGTTGGCGATCCCAACAACTATTTTCCACTGATAGCATCGGTGGTTTGAACAACTAATTTATCCCGGGGTCTGCCACCACATCAGCGGTTCCGTCATCTAAATTTCGCTAACAATTTTATGACTTAGAAAAAGGTTTCAAAACTCTTCTCTTTTCACTTTCTTCCGCCGTGTCGGCTATTGAAACGACTAGCAGCTGCTGCATCAGACGGTTAGTTCCCTAGTCACCCGCAATGGCGGCAATCCATTTAACTAATTCTTGCCGATGTTCATCAGTGATCAATACCACTAAATTTCGCCGATCGCTGATGATTTTATTTCCTTAGGAAAATTTTGAAAACTTACTCCGTCGTCGCTGTCGGTGCAACCTCCCACTAACATTCATCGATCGCCGACAATCAAAACATCGGAGGTTCATTAGAGGAAATTTGGGGTCTAAAATGGGCCTTATAAGAAAACGTGCAAACAATAAATTTTATGAGTTAGAATTCAAGAACCAATAGAATTTCAATAAAATGAGTGAACCATAATGGTTGAATTGACATATTTTTCATAAAAGAAAACTACTTTTTTTGTTCGTATTTTCGACATATCTCCCTGTGTTTTTACTCAAATTTAAAGTGGGAGAGCTCGTTGGATGCGTCATTTAATTACACATCCAACGAGTAGCCACAATGCATACTTTTGATGGACCTTGCTACCCCAAAAACAAGAAATACATGAAAAAAGTGTGATGATGATGTCATCATCACGTTTTTTCAGGTATTTCGAGTTTTTGGGGTAGCGAGGTCAGTCAAAGGTATGCAGTGTGGGTACTCGTTGGATGCGGAATTGAGTTCCTCATCCAACAAGCTCTCCCACTCATCATTTAAGTAAATACACACGGAGATATGTCAAAAATACGAACAAAAAGAGTAGTTTTTTTCATTCTTCCTCCAAGATTATTAACTATTGCTTTATTATTTTAACTATTATTTTGTTATTTTCCTTAGGAGGCCCACTTTAGACCTCAAATTTCCTCTAATGCTTTCCACTACGTGGAGTCGGCGTTTCAGCGATCTTTGGCTGATCTTCGCCGAAACTGCGGCTCCCACATCCTCTATCTTCCGCCGACGGCCAACGAACCTTTAACGAATTGTGAAATTTTCTGTCGGTTGTCCTCCATCGAGCAGCCATTAGACTAATACTTCTGCCATGTTGGAGGAACTTCGTAGTAAGTTCTCCGATGGGCCGACGATTTCGTTACTTAGAAAATTTTGTGAATTTTCTTTTCTTGTCTTCACCTATTTTTCCTGGTTTCTTCCGAGAAGTAGGAAACCTGCCTCTGCTAACTATTTCTCATGTCCCTCTGAGGCCCAAATGCTGCAACATAAGCTTTGTAACTGCATCTTCATGGCCCATTCAGGACCATGCTACAACCAGAGCTCTGATACCACACTGTAACATCCCCGACCCTCCCACTACCGAAGAGGATGCTACCATACATCAAATCATCCAGGCATCTAGCCCCTAAATCAATAACATACATACATATACTGCTAAATCATGATACTTAAAAGCATAAAACATATTACGGAGCATAATCATTCATATACACAATGGAAGAAAAACATATCAATCAACACTCATGCATATAAAGATCAGCATTTAACATGTATATCATCATATATCAACGGTAAATATAATTCCAGACACAAGTTAGGTAAGAATACTTATCTTATTAAGAACTTGTTCCACAACCAACCATGTTGTTGCAACTTTCCACCCAACCATAGTCCCACGTGCTCCTCAATATCTTAGCAACGCTTCCACCCCCGAGCCAGGCATGATTCCCCAAGGAATAAGGAACTAACAGGCTTACACATAGCCAAGGATAACAACACCACAAGGGTACATAGTTCAGCCAAGCCAACACAGTTGGGTTTATCAGGAAAACAACAAATAAGCCAAGCCAACTAAGTTGGGTTTATCAGGCCATCCAAGAGATGGGAAAGGCTAAATGCTAAGCTGGTGAGCTCATTGAAGAGCTACAGACACCAGCACTAGAGCTAGTCTGGATTCTAGAACACCCACACACACCCAACACAAGGAAATCAGTCCCTTCTCTACAAAGCAATCCCTCAGACCCTGATCTCCCTTCCAGTGCTATTCAGGGGTTGTGGAGAAGAAAGTCAACTCAGTAGCTCTATCTGTGTGGTTCTCAACCCACCAGGTTTATCAAGCACCTCAAGCCCTCATTCACCACTCCAATGCAGTTCGAGGACAAAACCACTGCATGCAAGCAACCAAGCAGTTGTTTATGCTTTTACAGGGGAAAAACATAGCCAATCCATTGTGGCAAACAGCAGCCCACAAAAAACTATGAACCCACAGCACCCGATCCTCAAGGCAATTGCTGGAGAAATTACCCAGATAGCAATGGGGAAAGAAAACTAATTCTCAATTTGTGCGTGAGGGGAAAAAGACACAGCCAAAACACATAAAGGTGAATGTCATTATGACCATGATTCCGCGATAGAATAAAATAAAGTTATGCAGTCTAGTCAATGGTGGAAAAAGACACAAATCTCTACGTGAACAGAGGAAAGAATTGATCCACAAGCCAACAAATCTGTGAGGTAGAGGAGAACCATCCTTCTGCGTGAAAGGGGAAGAAACTCACAGAGTAGAAATCTGTGTGAGAGAGGGAAGGAGAACCCCCAACAATGGAATGTGGAACCTTTTAACTCCACCCAGCATGAGGAAATGAACAGACTCTTGATCCCCATAGTGGATAGACCATCCGCTACCCCAAGGCACGTCGTGGAGAGAGTGTGAGCGTAGTGGTATTTCTACCAGCCAATCGCTGCCCCCAACTAATAATGGAATAACTAAGGTGGTGGTGGGAAAAAGAGAATGGTGACACATGGATCTTCCCCCATGACTCAATGTTTAGCATTCCCCTTCCTTATCATTTGGAATCATGCCCCTTCTCAATTTAGTTGCAGTGAACATAGCTGGGTGGGTTATTTAATTAAAATGCGCATTTACATGATGTCATAATTTAATATATGTCGTATGTCCCGATATAACATCGGTGACCATTCCAATCTGAAACATAACAAAACCAAATCGATGGTGGGGATTTTGCATTTAGCTCCTCACCATGATTATTTACAATATATGTATCTTGTATATTTAATGTAAATGAGGTCAAAACTGGGGTGTTACAGTTTGCAACCCAGGAAAGGATGGGTAGTTATCTATTGGATGTTCTTCTGTACAGATGTGACATACGGAGAAGTTGTTTAATGGACATTCCCTTTGAGGATGTTTAGTCCTACATCTTGGACAAAAGATACTCATTGTTGCTTGTTCTTCATCCTTCCTTTTCTTGGCTTGTAAATCATCTAGTTGAGAACCCATTACTCCTAAGATAACAGTTTTCAAAATATCTAATAGGTTTCCTAACTCTACTCTTGTAAATCCACCTGAACTAGGAATGTTTCCTTTTACATTTCTACTATAAGGCTCTCAAAAAAATTTCCCAACTTTTCCCCTACTTCTACATTAATTTTTACACATCTCACTGATTTGTGCAAAGGTTTTCTGAGAGATATCGCCAGCTACCATTAGATTAAGACTTTCTAACAAGTCCTCGGAGATCCCTTTAAGAAAAAGTGTACGTTTTGCATCTTCTTGGAGTTCATTATATTTTGATTTATGTAATGTATAAACCAACCTTTCGATATAATCTTCTAGGATTATGTCTTCAAGTTGTTGTATCTTGAATATATCATGTCGAGAGTCCTTAGGTTTGCAATACTCTTGATATTTTTGCAAGAAGGAGGTTTTCATATTGTCCCAAGTCCTGATAGTGAATTCTCCTAATCCCATGAACCATCTCAAGGAATAATCTTTTATTGTAGTGGGAAAGAGTTTTAATTTATGAGCGTCTTGTAGATAATTATAGCTCCTACAAAGGATATAAATCGAATATGAATGTGTTTGGATCCTCATTATTCTTTCCATAGAAAGTAGATAAGGAGGAAGGAGGGATGTTTTTCATAGTTACATCTTTTATAGTGTCCAAAATAGGGAACCCGAAGGTAGCCTCAGTTCGATTTTCCCATTCTCCTTCTTCATTTCTAACTTCATCATGATCTTCGTTCTCTTTCTCTCTCTCCATATAGGCTGGGTTTTTAACGTAAATATGCCTATGGGGCTCCCTTCGAGGTGATAATGGGGCATCCTAATGTTCTCTTTTGGGAGAGATCTTCCTTTGATCAACCATGTTTTTATTGAATCCTAGAGGGATAGTAGGTTCTACCGTGGATATTTCAATTTGTGAGATAACTAGATCTATGGAGCTTTTACTTGGGAAGGATTAACAAAGTCAACTCAATTTGGATCTCCTACTAGTTAAAAAGTTGTATTATTTGGATTCAAGAATAATGGAGGGTTAGAGATTTCTAGTGGCCGATCCTCTTGAATTTCCTCAAAAATGAGGTCCTTAGGACTTCCTTCCAAGGTTCTTTCTCCTTCCACGACTTCCTTGGTAAGATATCCTAAGAGAGTCTCCTTAGGTTTCTTGGTAGAGCTACTTCCTATAGGTGTCTTTCGATACCTTTCTGCTGAGTTAGTGGACGGTGTATTAGGTCCCCTGTGAAATTTAGTAAGAATTTCAATAAGTTTTCCTGTTTTAAAAAATCTACCCTGAGGGTCTCAAAGTCTGCTCATGAAAACTTTAAACTAAATAAAACCTATGCTACTATTGTTGCTGGATTTGGGGGATCCTTTTATAACATATGCACAGGGTCTTACCTCTTGTCTTACCACTCACCTTCCACCAACCTATTTCTAAGCTTCATACAGAATTCTATCTACTCTACCTTATAGAACAACTCCCCATCAACGATGCAAAAAATGTTGGGTGTTATAACGTCTAGATTAATTCACCTAATATTTAATTATCGACCGGGGTTGGTAGGCTTAGAGTTGATACAAAATATATGTGAAGGTAGAGGGTGTTGTGTAAATATTTTAACAAACAAAAGATCGAAAGATCTTTCAAAATGAAAAACTGAGTCAAACTCCTAAGAATTCAATTATTAAAGTAATTAAATCGGAACAAAACATTAAACTAAATAATTGACAATTTATTCTTTAAGAAAATAACTTTAAACTGAAAAAGATACTGTCAACAACTAACTTTTCAAATAGGAAACTAGGATGCAAGGAATACCTAATTAATAAGCAAGTAGAAAATTTAATAAAAGAAACCTAATAAAAAGAAACAAGAAGAAAACTTAATAAAGAAAACTCAATAGACCGAAACAACTACAAAACTTAATAGGAATATCTTTGAATTTTGTCCTCCAAGTCTCTTTTAGTAATCACACAACGAAAAGGGAATAATATGGAAACATACTAAGGATAATACATATAATGCTGAATTTTACATGCAAATGGGTAAATCAATACAAAATCACAAACACAAAACAATACATCAGTAAAAAGAAATCAAAAACAAACTCAAGAAACAAAACATAAAATAACTTAACACATATTCAAGGTGAAAAGAAATAAGATAACTTTTAATAAATAACCTAAAACAATCCCATTTAGCTTCAATAAAACTATCATCTAACTATCTCAGTCAAAACATACTTCAAACATTAAAGAAACATAACTGAAAACAATCTCAAAACACATCAAAAACACTAAAAAATGAAACTATGGATTGAATGATAGAGAGAACTCTAGGTTTGAAAGGGGTGGCTGAATGGGAGTTTAAACAGGCTTTCCGAATGACGGTCTATACAGTTAAAATGACAAAAATTAACCTAAATGATCTAATATTTGGCTGAATTCGTACAAATGTAAATATAATGCATAAAGACAATAAGTAAACCTACTTATTAAGCAAATCGAACAATGAAATGAACTTAAACAAATTCATGAAAATAAATAAATCATTGAATGTTAAAAAACAAACTGAAATTCAAATTTCATAAACTTGGAACAGAAAGGAAATAAATAGAACTAAAAATCTATTCTATCTAATTGCAAATACTGAACAGTAAAATGGAAATGAAATGATTGAAAGAAAATGGAAAGAAAAATACACGTTCAATCTAATTATTTAATTCTGGAAATAAAATGCATTACAGAAAGCAAATGAAATAATAAAACTAATTGGAAACAAAACTAACTACAATGGAAAAGATAAAAGAAATAAACAAGAAAAATGAAGAAACCTCTAGTTGATGAGGGGCCCTCTTAGCAATCAGGGGTGGTGCCTAGATAACTTCTACTCAAAGGAAAATGTCAATAGCAAAGCATACAACTCTTTATTCAAACGATGGAACATAGTTACAATGTGCTCAAGAAAAAATCAAAGCATGAACAGATAAAACTGCGAACTAACTAAGCTCTCATGCAGAGGCTGATATATATAGTTGTTTACAGAGATGAGCAAGTCAACCCTTTAGTGGTCGACTACTCTCTAAATTTAGTCAATCATAAAGGCATATAACTAATCACAGGCCAATGCACTGTCATCCTCCCTTCTTTAGCATGAGTCTAGTTCTCTTCATTGGACATTGTAACAAATAGGCTCCTTCTCCATTGCAAATGGTTCTCAGATGTGGCGCACGGCTCCTTCCTTAGTGTAGCAGGTGGACTGGTGGCGAGCAAAGGAGGCCGCATGGGCGAGTTTTCTAGAAGACAGGTTAATACATGAAACCAACCCGTGGAATATTGGTGAGGTGTCAATGAAGGATACTGCAAGATGGTAGAACATGTAGAAGCAAGCTTCATTACCCAAAGGCATGGACAACAAGTCGTTTGCAGAACTGTTTCAACATTTAATGTCTGAAATCAATTCTCAACAATGTGTAGTTTGGTTAGCGATCTGGACGTGAGCTGGATATGTTGGGTGTAGATCTAGGATGAACGAAATATTTGTTTGCTGGTGTTCTTCAGGACTGTGGTATGTAGTAACACATTTTAACACCTGGAAAACTACCAAAAAATATCGCGCATCGAGCTGGATGGCTAGTTGGACGTGCTATGCGAATGGAAAGTTGGATGCATGTTTGTTGTTAATTTGTCCCAAAAAGATTATATAACCTACAAAAAAATATGCAAATTAATTAATATATCAAATTTGCTTTAGTAATGTCAATTTTAATTAATAAAATCATAAAATGATAATAATAAATGGATTTTATATAAACCTTAAATTCATATATACCTTGGGCTAAATGATGATCTGTGTGACATAAAATATGCAAAAATATAATAAAACATATGTTTAAATGAGTAGTTTAATTGTAAAAAATGATAACAAATCTAGGATCAACACTCATTCATCAAATTCATGAGCATATTGATTGGTTTGGAAAGTGTTTTATGCACTTATGGGGGATTTTGACTAGTTTAGTAAGCCTGCTTTTGTACTAATTTGAATAGAATATTTATGCTTTCAAATACTTGGATTATGTACATGGTTGAGAAGCATGTATCTATTTAATGATGGCTGGTGTAAATTAATATAACGATAGTTTTTGTTATTCAACATATTCACTCTCTTTTTGAGTGTTTCTTGCATAGTTTTGAAGCAATTTTGTAAGTTCAATTGAACTAAGATTGGGATTAATTTCCACATATTGATGGTTATTTTCATTCACACATTCCACATGGATCATTACCTTGAGAGGAAACCTAGTGATTTTGGAATGATTTGGCATCTACATTACATGTGGTATCCTTCCCCATGGATTTCTTGGCATGATATGATGGCATTTCGAGGGTCTTCCATGTGAGCACTCTAGCTCATTTAGCCTTAATTTTCTTGTGTGGATGGAATTGTGGCCTTTGGAAGCCTATATTTGTGGACAATCCTTGTTCATATGGTGTTTTTTATGCTAATGGATGTTTTGTATTGCATATTATTTAAATTTCCCTCCTTTCTCATGCTTGATGGCATATTCCACACACTCTATTGGAGCATTTCTTATTACTAAAAATGGGTGGTATATTGGATTCATTGGGTATCATTTGATGTTGAGTGATGTCTTCATTTCTCACTTGTGCCACATATGAAGGCCTACCATCAGCTGGTTCCCTCTTATAGACTATAACATGTTGTTAGGAAGTAAAACAAATTGGTTCTAGTTCATCCAGTCATCAATGATTTTGAGGACTATCATTTTTAAATTTGCTATATTGACACAGTTATGAACATCAAAGTAATAGTGCATTTCGGATGTACCATGAACAGTATGTGTGTGAGTGATGAGGTTCAACTTAATAATCATAAGCTCGCATGATGTTTGTCATCTAAGGTATCCAAGAGTGGATTATTTGTTGATTCATATGGTGATTCAGTGGATGAAACTGGTCTCAAGTAAGTAAAGAATGTCATCATTCTAGAACAACAATGTCATTTATATAAACTTCCATTAAAAGAGAAATATATAAATTTTTTGCAAAAATAGATTTCAACCTTTTTCTACTTGCATTGCTAGATTGGCCAATGCAAGGTCCATGAAATTTTCACTATTATGTTGCTAGCAAAGGGGATGCATGAAAAAGTGTAGAGTGGATTCCATGCAAGGTGTTTTGCATCTATTTTCAAGTCACTGATTGTAATATTATGGACTAGTTGACCTAAGAGTTTAAATGGGAGATACAACATACCAATGGCATATTCCACACTATAATTTATTTAGTGTGTCAGTTACACTGATAATACTATCTACAAATTAGTGAACCATCAAGTTCTAATTTTCAAATCACTACAGTCAAAATAGGATTCTTTAAAATATTATTGGAAAAGAAACATATTAATACTCCAACCTGCCCTGGTCTTGTTTCTTGATTTTTGACATACAATTTCATTTTTGAAGACATATTAAAGCAATGAAATAGGAAGACAATGACTACAATAATGTTGAATGGAGCCTATAAAATAAACATATTTTTCACACTTGAGCATCACATAATTGCTCAGTTTCTCATCCATCAGTATTAGATGAATTTCAGTTAGCTATCATTTTTCCCATTTGCTAATAATCTTTCCATCTTGATACCTCGATACAAAAAATGATCATCTATATTCTCAAGTAAAATTTAAGGTTTATATGAACAAATATGCTTTTTCCAAAGTAAGAAAGAAAAAAATGAGCATGAAGTTACAACATGCAGTACTCAAATAATCAATTTGGAAAAGGAGGTTTGCTTGTTACAAAAATAAAGAAATTATCTGAACACAAATCTACAAGAAGAGACAAAAATGGAAAAACTATCAAGTTGAGATAGGAGAGTTACATGTCACAACAATGTCAAATGGAAAACAAAAACATTGAACTAGAAGATGAATGTGAGAAGAGTATAAAGCCATGGAAGAGAGGGTGTCAGAACTATAGAGTATGATTCACATAAAACAAACAAACAAAAAATTCATTGCTGGATAACCATTCTTTTGAAATGATATTTGACAAGGAACTTGAAGTATAGATGGAGAAGGTTCAAAACATACTTGTTGTCCCTGATATTATAGGGCAGAAATTATAAAGCACAAGTGTAGAAAGTCTGCAGTTGCTTAATATTATTTTAGAGAAAGTAAAATACCTTCAAAAATAACTTTTACATCTTGAAGAATAAAATTAACAACTTTCCATTGTGGCTTTGGCAGTGAGTACGTATCCAAAACATTTGAAGACACATATGTATGTTTTGCAATCAGAAAAACAATCCCTTAATGAAGAGACTGCAATCAGAAAATGAATACATTAATGAAGAGACTACACTCAAATATCATCACTTAGAAAATATGCAAAAAGAGATCCCCAGTTTACAAGAGGTTGATCAAATCCTAGGAATATAGTTCCAAGTGAGTGTAGAGAGAGAAGGAAAACTATAAAAGGAAATAATGAATCTTAAACATTCTCTAGTAAGTTCTCAAGATGCACATCTAGTATTACAAGATGAGCATAAGAGAAATTTATAGGATTGCAATTCTTTCAAAACACAAAATGATGAGTTATAGGGATAATTTTAGGGGCAAATTTTAGCCCAGTGGGCTATTTTTCCATGTTTTTCTCTCAAAAAAGATTCGCCAATTTGCATTTTTTGAAGCCCTGGTTCGCCCAATTTTGATGGGGTAAATTTTTTTCACCCTAAAAATCACCAAACTATTATATAAACGATATAAAATCCTTGGAAATTAAATTTTTTTTGAAAAATATCGCCAATCATTTTATAATTGGCATTTTAAGAATTGGTAATATTCGCCAACATTTATACACTTTTAAATAAGTATGGTTCCTTAAAATCGTCCCTGATGAGTTACAGGGCATATTGTGTCTACCTGAAGATGAAAATCAAATATTTCTAACAGAAGCATTAAAAAAAATTAGTCTTGTCACTATACTACAAGGTAACATTGCTCAAAGGGACAATCATATACACCAATTGGTGAAAGAATTAATCAAGTTGTATGAGGAAATAAAGGTACTTGAAAATGAGATCCAAACGAGTGCTAGCAATGCCCAAATGTTATAATTTGAGGTGTTTTTCAATTTTAGAAGTTGGTACAAAGGTTCAAGGAGTAGAAAAAACATGCAGATGCATTTATGGATGAATTTAATGTCGTTGTAGAAAAATGTGCACAAATGGATGTTCAAATTCAAACTGGTAATGATCTAATAAAGGAAAAGGATATCATTAATATTGGCAACCTCATGCTATAGCTACAAGTAGTTGAGGGAGAGTATACGATACTGGTAGGATATTTAGATACTGTAAAATAGAAACATGCAGTAACGAATGGAAAATCCTATGCCCCAATCATGGATTTCTCTAACACTTTTTTTCATCATTCAAGCAAATTAGAGGGTTTGTCAATCATTTCTATAGTGGAATCCATTGCATTTTCACCTAGGTGACCCCTTGTCTATTAGGTAAGCACATCCTTTTTTTAATTGAATCAAAGATTAAGTGATGGTAGAATCCAATAAAGTGCATACCTTACCCACCAATTCTTATAAAGCTAACCATTAACTAATAAACCAACCCTGATTGGGTCCATGGATTTGCAAAAAAGAATCACAATGATCTTTGCAAGAAGTTTACTATCCAAGAAAACTAGAAATTGTAGCATGGTATACCCAAAGAAAAATGCAAATGGAAACTGCAACATAAGGACACATCAATTTGTGATCCTAGAAATCACCAAGGATGATAGCCTAAGTATTCAAGTATGTGTTAGAGAGTTGAGAGTTGACACTTTACATGTACTTCTGGATGAAGTACCATTTTAGGGCCAGGTTTGATATTGGAGGGACCCCTTTGTTAGATTATTATATCACAAAAAACACCCCAAAGTTATAACCTTCTGTGTTTAAGTATTTATTACATTGTATTAAACCTATTGTAATTTGTTAGTTGTTTGAGTGGGAGAATGACCCATAACTTCTTTCTTTGCACCAATATTTATAAGGTAAAGAGATGTGTTGGTTGGTTATGCTTCAGGATGATTTTTTATGTCTAACTAATCCTACCTTCTCCTTTGTATCTGTTGCCTCCTTTCACACACTTGGGGGGGACGTGACCGAAATATTCAAGCCACTCGGTGTGTCCTTGGGGGAAAGTCTCGATTCAAGGCTGGCACCTTGTTCTTGACTCATCCATTTAGGATCAAGTCCTAGCAAAGCCAAGGCGGGTAGACCCTATGAAGTTACTAAGGCTAATTACTTTAGTATGATGGTATTAAATTGAATAAGTGCCTTAGGAGTTTGAAGTTAACAATTGAGAACCACATATAACAAGATGAAAAATAAACACAATGCTGACACACAACATATAGGGAAAAAATTGCATTAATGCTATATGGATGTTTTTTCACATAATATATATATATCGAAAGAAGTAAACAAATAACCAGTGCCTTAAAATGGAGTCGCAAAATGATTAAATGTGCCTGCATGTGCTTGGAGTGAATGTTTTGCAATTGTCTCTTGGTACATTTTAAGTTAATATGAAAAATGAGTGGATTAAATTAGGAGACAGGGGACTCTAGATATACCCAAGGGGTACTTGGAGTATGTCCAAAAATAAAACCTTCACAGCTACCCGCAAGGTGTTTGTGGGATGGATGGTGTCTCGGAGACTGTGTTCATAATACACCCATTAGGGTGTAACAGAGATTGGCACCTCGAGGTCACTTTGCAATTGTTGCCACTCCTTTGGGTATTTTGACACCGCTTACGGTTTGTTCAAGGCGTTGGATTTTCGCCTGATGTTGGTTAATTGGGGAAAGTGAAACCTAATTAATCTCATCACTCACGTTGATTTTGATGCAGCTTGACTGATCAAATGAACGATAGCCAAAATGCAGAGCATACACACAGGAGTCCTTGTAATTTTTAGTAAATTTTAATCGATGTGTTTTTATTAGAAAGAAAACCCTCCAGAAACCTCTTTCGGTCCAAGTGGAGCTCAATAGGGGAATCAAGGAGGGGGTTGATTTTAATTGATTTCTTGCAAAAATTAATAGTAAATAATGAAGCAGCAAAAATAAAACAAACCATAGGTTTTCTAATTAAATCTACCATGATCCTCTTTCACCTTTCCGTTCAATTGGGATTCGTGGGGTAAGTATTAAATTTAATGTGAATTTATAATATGGAATATATGATGAAATTAATCAAAGTACGCTATTTTTCATAAATAAAACTAATCTAGAGCAAAAAACAGGAAAAATGCAAAAAAGGAAAAAAGGACGCGAATCCCCCCAGGGGGGATGGGGAATGGGCTTGAAAGATCCTATTTGAAATTATTTTTTATTACTGGTAGTTAAAATATCAGAAAAATTATATAATTTCTCTTGTTTCTTATACATAACAAACCCAAGCGCTTGCAAAGTGCACAAATTAAAGATTTCAGAAAATGGTGAGACCCCTGGGGGGTTCCGGATGGCCCAAAAGTCACTTTTCCAAAAACACCTCCTCCTATTTTATGTTATACCTGATAAAAACCATAAATATTATTAAACTTAAATATTCCCAAAATAACTTTGAAAGTACCTTTGGTTCAACACACTTTTAACCGAAAACAACTAAGTTAAAACTAGTTAAAAAAAGGTGGAAAAGGAACCGAGGAAAGCAAGATTTCCTTGGGATATTGGCTTGAATTTTGGGAATAAAATATGATGTGCACTGATTTCTGGATTTATATTTTAAACTATGAAAGAGAAATCTAATGCATGCAAGCTACAAATTTTCTTTAAAGTGCCACACAAAAAAGACGATTTCCCTAAAGCTAGATCTAGAATGCTTATGAAACCTTTTTTAAGAACAAGATCTAGATTATGAGATTTAAAGATATAGATCTATGTTAAAATTCAATCTAATATAAACTTCACTCTAAGATGATATATCTAAAAAAATCAAAGCTATGAACCAAGTAAGCAAGTATATTTTAAATTTTAAGAGGAGAAAGAGAAGAAGGCAAGCTTGTAGCCGTGTTTATCAATGGAAGAGATCCTGATGGAAGCAGTTGGACTATGTAGCATGAAAAATTGAAGATGATGAGGAACAAACTTGTTCAAGACCTTCTCCATGGAAACCTGTAACTATCACACATAACACTTGCAAAGATATTTGTGAGATCCAGTGAAATACATACAAAAAGACTGGAGCAACATGATAATAAACTTATTGAAAATGATAGATATTGATCTTTACATACATATGAACAATAGAATCTAGAAATAAACTTATCTAAAGACTCTTTCCTTTCGATTGGGACCAATCCTGACAAGGTTAGTTCACAAATCAAACAAGAATAAAATTGCACCAAATACAGGTTACCTCAAGCATGAGAAACAATATTCATCCAACTGAATGCCTTACACCATCTAGCCTCCAAATATTTTATTTATTCACAATGAAAAATATAGCAACATTACAATAGCAACAGCTCTTCAATCCAACTCTAACTATCTTGGAAAGGAGGAAACTGTTCTTTATTTATAGCAAAAATTGAAACCCTAGCCTAGAAGGGGTGCAATTCCCAACGAGAGAGGGATTGCAACTGCATGAGGAGTCAAGCTGAGATTGATCTAAGTCTAGCTAAGTCTAATCTAAGTCTGACTGAGTGTAACTGACAATCGGAGTGTTGATCGGACTGACACATCAACTGGTTAATTGAAACATCAACCAAACCACAACCAGATGAGCCCACATGTGTGGAAGAGAGAGAGAGGGTGCAAATCCTAAGGATGCATGCTATGGTGCACTCCCTCTTCAACCCATATCAACTCCTTCAATCAAGGCATGATCAACTCTAGTCAATCCAAATCTGATGAGACTGATTTCAGTCAAATCAGAGTAGACCCTACTAATTTAGGAATTTGGATTTTCTCCATTTTTTAATTAATTTATCAATGAAAATAATCAATATTTAATTTTTAAGGTTTTCTGACCCGAGTGATGGAAAAATCACTCAAAACTTAGGAAAAGTGGGTTTATGGGTTTATCAGGTGCTCTGAGTTAGAAAATGAGCACCCCCATGACTGAATCTGACCTTTAACCCCACTTTTATTACAAGACCGATTTTCTAATTAGACTATTAAAAAATAGCCTAAGTTTTGTGGAAAAATTAAAATTAAAAAAACAAAACAAAACAAAACCTAGGGGGACTTAGCACATGTTGATATGACTCGACCATAATGCCTATCATGTTTATAAATTGACAAACATACTCTAATAACCTCAATAGGCCTAAATGCCAAGCTGACCACCCCAACTTTGGAGGTATTGAGTGAAAAACTCAGAAATTATCAGTCGTTTATTCAACAACCAATAATAACCAATAGAAAAAACACTCTGGGATGATCGGATTAATAAATAAAGTCCAAGAGACCGAGTCTTTTACAGACACTATCACGCTATAAAATTTTATTACAACTCACCCAAGGGGGTATGAACATGTGGTAGATAAAAAAACACTTCCTAGAAGAAAGTCTGAAGGTCTTCTGAAGTCCGAACAAACCAAAGTTTGTCTGGTTCACCAGGCTCACTTGATAACACCGACTAAGTACAACTTAGGTGGTAATGGTATCAATAAGTTGATAGTGTTGTTGGCATATATACCAATTTACATGCTTCAAATAACTTGTTGGTTGATGTGCCATCCACATTTGCACTACCTAACCATATATATCCCTATAAGAAATGGAGTTTTGGAACCTCTAATCCATGGCCAAACAAAAAATTAGGCACATTTTTACCTTAATGAAGCTTCTTTCATTCTCATTAAATGCTTCGGTAATTATCATAAATAAATTAATAATGTTAGTGGTTTTTGCATTAATTAGTTTCCTTTTTTCATGATACCATGCCCTCTAACAATGTCCATCTAAAACGCCCATGGATAACCTCCTCCTTTATTAATCGATTCCATATGACCATGACCCGTAAATGTGGGAGAAATCCAACTAAGATTATCCATTCCATGTATATCATGGTACACAAGACTATACCTTCAAGTTGAGTATCTCATTATCCAAATGGAAAACAATAGTGTTTATTCATGTACCATATCTCCCTAGTCCCTACTCAACTGGATTTCTCATTACCCCAACATGCAACAAACACAAGTAATAATTTTGGATGATTAATAACCTACATCCTATCATAGTGGGATAAAATTATAAATAGACATTAACAATGCACCTTCTTCTCTAGCTAGGTACCATGTGAGAAGCATGACCTCACAATGACAAATCACATCTCACAATATTACACAATTTAGTACATCAGCATAGGTTGATTTCGGTTTTCACTATTGTGTGATTGTATCCAGAAAGAAATAAAAGCAACATTTAGTAATAACACATAAGTACTTCATCATTCCCTATATCATGAAAAGAACAAAGATACACAATACCAAAATAACAACTTGGTTTTGACTCTATTGTAAATTCTAGGTCAGGTAAATATACCAAAGGCCTATCGATGTGGTCAAATTGTTAGAAGAAGGCTCACGGTACCCAAAATAACAATATAGACAATTCCTCTCTATAATCAGGTCACTCCATTCTCAAGCTCAACTACGAATTAAAAACAATAAAATGCTTTAAAACCCTAAAATGTAATCATTCCTTGCATCCTTTCCTTGTTAATGTTTTAATATGTTTTTGTTGGTAACCAATACCAAAATGTAGTAAATGCATATCAAATCCATTCCTATTTCCCAAATTTTCAAATTTTCCATATCAGAAACTGTACCATACATCCTGATTTCAAGGATGAATTGAGGAGAATATTATCACACTAATAGTAGTGTTTACTATGAATGAACTCAAGAGATCCATCCATAAACTACAAGTTGACAAATTCCCAAGATCTAGTGGATTCCCTATAGAATGTTTTTCAGGGTTTCTAGGTACTCATTCAATAAGATCTATTATTATTGGTGTTGTCAAGGAAGGATGATCACATTCATATATCTATCAAATGGACATTGTATCAAAGAAAAATATAGAGATTTTGAACATAAAATCTAGTAGGTGGAACAAAACATTGCTATACTTTAAAACCATGCATTCACAAAATAATGATATTCATAGATTGTTGATACTTTTCTAATTTCCTCCCTTGATAAATAATCTTTGCATGCTTACATACTATCCCAAGTAATACCCAATTTTGTTTTTATACCTAATTCTTAATAATCATGAAGAGAATCTTCAATCCTTTATCTAGGATTTGACATCACTTCTTAAGAAGGAAAAGACACCTTCACAAAACACAAACCATTTCGAGGAGACTTAACAACTCAGTCTAGAAGAAGTCACTAGGAGCTCATGACCTAGTAGCAAAGAGGACAAGTAACCACTAGAAGGTCATGACAAAACAGCAGAGAAGAAAAACAACCCACATCCCATCAGTATATACATCAAACAATCACGACGAGCAAGAGAAAGGATAAATAGTCCCATAGAACAGTAGTATAGACACCAAAGAGTCATGACCAGCAAGAGGAAGGACAAATAGTCCCATGACCCAGTAGTGTAGACACCAAACAGTCACGATCAACAAGAGGAAGGACAATTAGTGGCACGGCGTTGTTCAAGAATACACACCCTTATAACCTAGTGTCTCTAGGGTTACAGACTTGCTAATCTATACTTGCAGACAATCAACTATGTAGAAATTGAAATAGGAATAGGGATAAAACTTAACAAACATAGTTTATGATAGTTGATTCAAGCTTTTCTTCTTCTCTTCCAGTCACTTCCATAGCTTCCAAGGATTTCTCCAATCACATGAAAAGAATAAGTTATTCCTGCAAATATCTTAATGAAATTATAAGATCATTCATAAAACAACATATACAAGAGTGCACATTATTGGAAGAAGAACTTTCTTTATTAATAAACAGAGATGGTGAGATTACAAGCCAACTTTTGAAACAAGGACTCCTCTACAAATCGAGGACATTGAGTTCTGCTGCTCCAAGATGTCTGAAGGCATACCACCAGCATAACGTTTCTCTTCTAAGAATGATTGATTATCCCCATCCCATGCCTTCTATTTATACATGGGGAAATAGAGAGGTTGAGATGGTTGAGATGGTTGAGACAGTTGAGATAGTTATGATTAGGGACTCAACTAATATCGACTAATCATGATTTATATTTTTAACTTCAAATTAAGGTACACACGAGTATTGATATAGGCAAGTCACGTACGACACGTTCCTTGCTTTAAGGAAACCCACGTGTTCAATGTACATGTTATTTTTAATGCACATACTCGTGTGTGACACACGGGTTAGTGTGAAAATAGTCACATGTGCAACCCTAATGTCCAAATAAAAATATATTCAGCTGGTCAGGAGATGATGTATCACTAGTCATGCCCATCTATAGTGTTTTGGTTACTTCAATCGAGTTTCTCCTTTTGTGTCCTAACATATTGGATGTCAGTACTTAGAAGGAGAAGTGTCATTTTACATGATAACAGATGCCCCCTAATGTATGAGGTCATAGGGAAGCAATGGACGAAATACATTATAATATTTTAATCTTGGAGAACTCAGGTGTCTAAGGAAACAGAGGAAGTACTCAAAACATATACATATCAATGTCATATACAAAATCATATTTGAGGATTCCATGTTCAGTATAATGGAACACTATCCCATTTACAATATTTGATTACATCATATGATACGGGTAACAAGACCACTTATATTACAAAGGTGGATCGAAGCCACAATATGTAATTATGAGTCTTCAAAATATGGAAACTATGTAGCTAATC
Source organism: Pseudotsuga menziesii (assembly GCA_001517045.1). Taxonomy (NCBI): domain Eukaryota; kingdom Viridiplantae; phylum Streptophyta; class Pinopsida; order Pinales; family Pinaceae; genus Pseudotsuga; species Pseudotsuga menziesii. The sequence continues at coordinate 166,267 of LPNX010662183.1, forward strand.
ATAACACAATATTGCGCTACTTAGGCTATAGAGGTGAACCTAAGGTCTTCGAAATCTAAAGGAACCAGTACAATCCCTACCATGTAAATATTTGTGCTAAATTCGAACATGGAAGGAACTCAACAGAATGTCAGACAATGAGTGAAACTAACAACTGAAGGAAACAAGTTCACCAATAATGGTAGTGAATCCTAAGGTACTATTGTCAAAACTCTAGGTATTCATCTTCAAGAAGTGATAATGAGAAACCGTACTGTGATGAGGAAGGAAATAGATCCTCCAACATATCATAAGAGTGACTAGGAACTAGATACGGGAAGGTAGACACAAGTAATACTCAGATAGGATAATGATGGAATCAGGATAATAATTAGATGAAGGGATAGATCCTTGAATAGTGAGCATGACACAAAGATGACCAAAGACAACTTTTAACTTGAAGATAGGACAACAAGACTTATTTGTCATGTAGGAGACATGATCAGATTCCCCATGTATAAAGGACAAGTGGAGGAGTAAAAAACTCGAAGTAATAGTTGAGATGAAAGTGTAAGCTGAAACATGACTATCAGAAAGTTTAAAGAGTGCTATGTTCAAGGAGGACATGCTGCCACTATTTATAACCCAAAGAGAGTAATTCTTCCTTATCTTTCCTGTTAAATTTTAACAAGTCCAGGAAAGTCAACTCAGGTCTCTCCTCATTTTTGACAAGCTTTAAGAGGGGAGAGAATAATGGTTGATAAGGTTACTGATTCGTGGATTTTATGAACCCGAACTAGTACATGCTCATTGGTATTTTCATATTTTGAGAGTCTAAAAACTCCAAAGAGGACTCCAGGGGGGTGCATTTTCATACAATTTAGTCTCCTGAGGCTGGAAAATTATAAAACAAACCATAGAATAACTCTCTTAGCTTCTGAAGAAGTAAGGCACACCTTTTTCGTACTTATTCAGGAAGGTCGGAAAAAGCTTAAATTACCACCTACCCAATGCTCCTTAAAAAGAAGCATATATCCTGAGTTTTACGAGTGTGAAGGAAGGAAAGATCACTCGGAAAGATCCATTTGATTACGAGAAATGGGGCTTACAATAGTAAATTCTATGTTTTTTTATTTATGGTTTAGCGAGCATGGAAAAGACATAAAGTACGCTCGAAATCTTTTTCATATTTGGATCCAAAGCACAAAAAAGAGAAAACTAAGCTCATACCGGGTGTTCCTTTTCTATAATTTTAGTCCCTTGGGTCCAGAAAAGTGATAAACCTATTCCTAAGAATAATCTTCTCAATTCTGAAGAAAAGAGAGTTCCCCTTTTTCATAACTCTTCCACATGGTTCAAAAAAGTGATAAACTACCACCAATGTGGATGCATGTTCACTTATTCTTAACGAGTCTGATGAACAAGTTTACTCGGTAGTCAAGTATTTTTTTTGAGGAGTTAGACCTGGGCCTAAAGAAACCCCATAAGGGTGGGGAGCCTTATAAACAAGGATAGCTTGCAAAAAGATGCAAAATGAAGCCTCATTTTGTCATGAAAAACTACTAAGAAGGCTCCCGCGAACCTACCACAATTGCGGCATGGGTACCAAAATAAAATAAAGTGTTCTAAACTAGGGTACCCATGAAAAGAGGCCCTGTCCATGGAGGAACAATGATGTAGACGAGGTAAAAATAATTAAACACCATAGTCCATGGTCAAAGAGGTAATCCTAGGGTTAAAAACAGATAAGGTATAGATGCAAAAGTACATATGGAGGATCAAATCCTACGCTATCTGATTGGATAATGACTTCTTAAAGACTTCAAACCTATTTCATTGAGGAAAAAGACATGGTATTAGTTCATTTATAAAAAATAATTTTTAAACTATAGACTATAGGTTCAAAATTTTGAAATTTTTCTATATATAGTTCAAGAACTAAAATAAAACATACCATTTGATTTTTTACCCAATTTAGCAAGTTTTCACCTTTGACTTGGATTTCTCAGAGAGGAAAAACCAGTGGACCAATTAAAAATATGCAAGTGTTAGGTTGGTTAGCTTTTCCCTCTCCTTCATTTCATCTGCTCTAAATTTCATTTTTGTGAAAAATTTTAAGGTTTTGTGCCAACCCTAAGAATGTTACACTGTACACACGGGTATGTGACTAAGACATTAATGTACACACGTTCTACACGTGACCTGCTCGAGAGAAACCCATGTGTTACACATGACATGTCTAAAGAACAATAGCATGTTCTGTGTGACATATGAAAGGTTACAACATGGCCAAAATTGAGAGGATTTAATGGATTCTAATGATCAATAGTGGTCACTTGGGAAGGTACAACATGGTGCTAGAGTGGAGGGAATGAGAGCATGAATTCATGGATCGAGATGCTTTACGAGATGTGTTATAATTTCATCATTAAGCTAGCAATACATTAGGATATTGAACTGAGAGAATAACAAGCACAACAATCAAACACAAGAGACAATGAATAGAGTGTTTATCCTCAGGAAAACTATAAATGGTGAAAACCCTACAACTTCCTCAGAGATAAAATCAACACCAAAAGTAGAACCCAAAACAGTAAGTGATCTCTCGACAGCATTAACCTTCTTTCTATCTAGCCCCAGTGTCTTCTCCTTCCTCAACTATGCACTACACTTGAGTGTGTATGAGATGTGTGATAAATAGAGAGGCCAACTCTCTATTTATACTAATTCCCAACTTGACTAAACCCTACTAGGTCTGACCTCACTAGGAGACTCTAATAACCCTAGTGCCCTGGAACTACGGGGACATTAACGCTTAGACAATAGGAGGGTTACCGACAATGAATTAACATGACTTGTTTACATTATAGATCTTCCCGATAGGAACATCGGGGCATGACATGACTCAAGTACATCTCGGAACAAACATTGGGTTACAATATATAAGAAATACCAGTGAAATACATTCTAAAGTTACATATACATCAACACTCCCTCTTAACTAGGAAGGTATTCTTTCGACACAATTTTCAGCACAAGTCTTCTTCTTTGTATCTTCTGGATCATCATCGAGTCCTCATCATCTTCAAGTAATATTCATCTTCAAGTCATCTTCATCTTCAAGTCATATTCATATTTGGTTCTGGATCATCACTTGATCTGAATCATCGCTGGACATCATCACTGGATCTGAATCATCACTCGATCTGGATCATCACTGCTGGATCATCATCATTGGATATGGATCATCATCACTCGATCTGGATCATCATTGGGTCATCATCACCGGTGCTATCTCTTGATTCTTCTTGTTATAGGAATCCCTACAAATCCAACCATTTTTCATGTTGGATGTACATCTACAGAGCCAATCCTTTTTCATACTAGATGTGTCATCACACAGAGCTAGTCCTTTTTCATACTAGATGCGGCATCCACTCAGAGCTAGTCCTTTTTCATACTAGATGAGTCTTTATAGAGCCAGTCCTTTTTCATACTATATGAGTCTTCATAGAGCCAGTCCTTTTTCATACTGGGTGTGGGATCCACCCAGAGCTAGTCCTTTTTCATACTAGATGAGTCTTCACAAAGCCAGTCCTTTTTCATACTGGGTGTGGCATACACACAGAGCTATTCCTTTTTCATACTAGATGAGTCTTCACAGAGCCATCCCTTTTTCATGCTGGATGTGGGATCCACACAAGGCTAGTCCTTTTTCATAATAGATGTGTCTTCACAGAGCCAGCCCTTTTTCATGCTGGGTGTGGAATCCATACATACATCTGAAAATGGAAGGAACCAATCCTCTCACCATGTCACAACTCTTACATCCGATCATGGAAGAAACCAACCCTCTCACCATGTTGAAAGGGAAATACACTTATATCTGACCATGGAAGGAACCAATCCTCTCACCATGTCAGAAGGGATCAACACGGACACATCATTTCCTCTTAGGAGGAATCTCAATCTGGAGAACACCAAGATTCTCCCTGAAGTACTCAAACTTCACCCTAGCCAATGGCTTCATAAACACATTAGCTATCTGTTCATCCATCACAACATACTGGAGCTTCACTACTCCTCTCTGCACCATATCCCTGATATAGTGATACTTGATCTCGATATGATTCGACTTGTCATGGAATACTGGATTCTCTGACAACTTTATACAACTTTGGTTGTCACATTATATACAAGTAGCATCTAACTAGAGATCAAATAAATCAGACAGTAGCTTCCTCAACCATATTTCCTCACAACTAGCTGAACAGGCTGTGACATATTCTGCTTCAGCTGTACTCAGTGCCACACTGAATTTATTCCTGCTAAACCATGAGATCACATTTGATCCCATACTAAAGCAACACCCTGAATTTCTCTTCCTATCGATGGCACTTCTTACCCAATCTGAATCAACATAACCCTCCAGGTTAATCCTTTGATTAGTATTATACTTGAGCCTATAATCAACCGTACCCTTCAAGTACCTCAAAATATGCTTTATAGTAGTCAAGTGAACATGTCTCGGATCTGTCAAGTATTGGCTCAAGGTGTTCACAGCAAAGAAAATATCTGGTCTCATGTTCGTCAGGTACATCAAGGACCCAATCATCTAACGATACATCGTGGCATCAACCGACTCTAATGAAGCATCACTTAGTAGCTTCAGATTTGAAGCCATAGGTGTGGTTAATGCCTTGCAATCCATTATCCCAAATATCTTCAGGATCTCTACTGCATACTTCCTTTGTCTAAGGAAGATTCCATCCATATTCTACCACACCTCCATACCTTGAAAATAATGCATCATACCCAAGTCCTTCATTTTGAACTTGGTAGCAAGCTTTCTCTTTGTATCAGCAATCAACCCATCCATACCTATTACAAACAGATCATCTACATATAATAGGAGCATCATTGGGTTACCATCTTCAACCTTGTAGTAAAGGTTGGAATCTACTTTACTCTTAGTAAATCCCAAATTGGATAGAAAGCTGTCAAATCTACCATACCATGTCCTGGGTTCCTGTTTCAAACCGTACAGGGATTTCTTCAATTTACACACATGAGACTGCCTGTCATGTGTCTCAAAACCAAGTGGTTGCTCCACATAAAATTCCTATTCCACTACACCATTCAAGAAGGAAGTCTTGACATCCATTTGGTGTATCTTCCATTTCATCACTGCAGCCAGAGCAAGTACCGATCTGATGGAAGTGTCTGGCTACAAGTGCAAAGGTTTCTTCGTAGCCTATTCCTTCTTTCCATGAGAAACCACGAGCAACAAATATTTATTTATATTTTTCAATGCTATCATCTGCAGCATGCTTGATCTTGTAGATCCACTTGGAAGTTATGATAGACTTCCCTTTTGGTCTTAGGACAACATCCCAAACATCATTCTTCATGATCGATTGATACTCTTCGATCATAGCATACTTCCATTCTTTTTGTTATGCATCTTCTTCATATTTAGAAGGTTCTTTATCAATGAAATCACATAGCAAAGCTACATAACTGGAATAGGATCTGGTCCTCTTTCTTTCTCTTAGATTCTCTTTTGGAACCCCATATCTTTCTACACCTTGGATAATCTCTCATACCCAAGTAGGTTTCCTCTTGTGAGGATTCTTCTCTAGTGGTGGATCTATAGGTCTTTGTGGTTCTTCAAATTCTCAATCTTCTTCTTGAGTTTCTTTGTTCATGATTGTATCATGAATTCTGGGAGCTTCTGCTTCTTCAGCAGATTTATTTTTGGATTTGATATACGCTAAATCTTCATCAAATGTTAAATCCCTGCTGATGTCAATCTTCATGAACCCTAGGAAGTATATTCTGTAAGCCTTCAAGCTTTCAGAGTATCCCAGAAATATACCCTTCTTTCCTGAAGGATCTAATTTTGTCCTCTTCTCTTTTGGAATGTGTATGTATACTGGACAGCCGAATATTCTGAGATGGCTGACTTCTGGATTCTTGTCGAAGAAGACTTCTTCAAGAGTCTTGTTCTCGATTACTCTATGAGGAGTATGGTTCTGTACATACACTGATGTTCTGGCTTCTTCTGCCCAAAGATGCATAGGAAGATCTTGATCATGAAGCATAGCTATTGCAGCTTCCATGATAGTTCTATTCTTCCTTTCTGCAATCCCATTCTGTTGTGGATTATAAGGGGTGGATAACTCCCTCTTAATCTCTGAGTCTTTACATAGTTCCTTGAACTCATTCGAAATGAATTCCCCACCATTATCTAATCGAAAATTATTGATCTTTTTTTCAGTGTGGTTCTCGATCAAATTTTTGAATTCCTTGAACTTGTTGAATACTTCATCTTTGTTCTTCATGAATTAAATCCATGTATTCCTAGAAAAGTCATCAATAAAAGAAACATAGTGTGCATACCTGCTTAGAGAACTTGATAACATTGGTCTGCATACATCAGAGTGGATGATTTCCAAGATTCCTTTTGCTTTGCTCTCGCTACTTGGAAATGTCTTCTTTGTATTCTTTCCTTTTGCACATCCTTTGCAGATCCCATCATGTTTTGCTTGAATTTTTGGAATACCTTAAATAGCTTTGCTTGCAAGTGGTAGTGCTCTGTAATGCACATGTGCAAGCCTTCTATGCCAAAGTTCATTTGGTTCTACTGAGTCATGCACCAAATCTTGATCTGGTTGGCCCTTCATCTTGTATAGTCCTCCTTCTTGTTCCCCAATCACTATTGCATCATCAAAATTATTTTCCTTTGGACACATAAGAACTTGGCCATCTACAAAAGAAACCCTCATTCCCTTTCCAACCAATGCAGATATGGAGAGGAGGTTCTTCTTTATTCCTGGAACAAATAAAACATTCTTCATCTTTATAGACTTTCCAAAGTCTAGTGTATAAGAGGATTCACCACTACCTTTTATTGGATACTGGTAATCATCCCCAAGTTTCACCTTGTGGGGTGACTCATGTTCAGATAGCTTCACAAATGATTCTTTGAATCATGTCATATGCTTGGAAGTACCACTGTCTATGATCCAATCATTGCTTCCATGTGAGACAGTTCCTGTAAGAGCGAAGATCAGTACATATTCTTCATCACTTGAAGAATCATTTTCTTGTCTGATTCTCTTTGTGAAAGGTTCATCATCCTCTGCAGCATGAGCATGATGTCTTATCTTGTTTCCCTTCTTCTTTGAGTTCCCTTTGTTAGGATAGAATTTGGATATGTGACCTTTCTCATCACTTGTGTAACATCTAACAGTAGCTCAATCTCTTCTAGAGTGATAAGGATTACCATTGGAGTGATGATGGTCCCTTTTGGTTTTCTTGGTGTGGGTTGTGAGAGCTTCGTCTTCACTTCCCATATTTTCTTCTCGAGCTACTATCCGAGCTTCTTCTTGAGAGAATTCTTCCGATAGTCTGTTGAATTTGACTAACTTCTTTCTAGCATAGATCCCTTGAATGAAAGAGTCCCATGATCTAGGGAGACCATTCAAGGTGGTCATCACAATATTTGCATTTTCCACTTCTTCATCTACTGCTTCCAGCTATTCCTTGATCTAAGATACCCTTGTAAAGTAAGACCAGATGGTCTCAGCATTCTGGATCTTTACATTCTTCAGTTGGTTTCTCAAAGTCATCTTCTGGTTTATGTTCTTCCCTTCAAACAATTCGGTTAGGGAATCGAACATAGATTTAGGTGTCTTGAGGGAGGACACCTGTGGTATGAGATGATCCTTGATAGAATCAAAAATGATGTTTCTTTCCATAACCAACTTCTTCTTATGTAAGGCCTTAGCCTCATCTTCCTCTGGAACTGGAACCTCCTCATTGATATAGGAGTCCAACTCATTTTCTTCCAGGACCAGGGAGATCCTATACTTCTAGGCTTGGAATTTATCAGCTCCCTCAAGATTTTCATCAAGCTTGGTACAATGAGACATCCTAACTGAGAACCTCAAATGGAAATACAAAAGATTTAGACCTTACCAGGTCAAGATGTCGGATCTGAATTTGGAGTTGAAATCCTACAGTGCTGGTTCAGTAGAAAATTAGGGCTTTTCTTTTTCAAAGTTCTGTCCACCCAAATGGTTTGAATTTGATCCCTAAATTCTATTTTGGGGATGAGATCAATCTAGGCCTTGGCTCACTGAAAAATTCCTCTTCTATGAAAATCCCTAATTTTCGGCAGCAATGTTGGGTCCAAAACTGAAAAACCTCAGAATTGAATTCTGCTTCGACAAAAAGATCCACCCTAAGGAGGAGAGTTAATCCAACCTTCTTTTACTAAAAATATGTGGAGGAATATCCACTAAGTAGAAGGCCCTAGTTCTTGCAACTGCACAGTGTCTTCTTCTGAGGTTAGCTCTGATACCATGTTAGAATTTCATCATTAAGCTAGCAATACATTAGGATCTTTTACTGAGAGAATAACAAGCACAACAATCAAACACAAGAGACAATGAACATAGTTTTTATCCTCGGGGAAACCATAAATTGTGAAAACCCCGCAACTTCCTCAGCGATAGAATCAACACGAAAAGTAGAACCCAAAATAGTAAGTGATCTCTCGACAACAGTAACCTTATTTCTATCTAGCCCCAGTGTCTTCTCCTTCCTCAACTATGCACTACACTTGAGTGTGTATGAGATATGTGATAAATAGAGAGGCCAGCTCTCTATTTATACTACTTCCTAAATTGACTAAACCCTACTAGGGCCGACCTCACTAGGAGAGTCTAATAACTCTAGTGCCCTGGAACCACGGGGAATTTAACCCTTAGACAATCGGAGGGTTACCCACAATGACTTGATATGACTTGTTTACATTATTGATCTTCCTGATAGGAACATCAGGGCATGACATGACTAAAGTACATCCTAGAATAAACATCAGGTTACAATATATAAGAAATACAAGTGAAATACATTTTGAAGTTACATATACATCAACAAGATGCCCCAACTTTGCAAGCTCTATGACAAAGTGGTTTACTGAATTTATTTTGTACTTCCAACATGCGGGCCAGTGTCCATTTACTTGAGCATTTGATCAGTGACTCGGATTATGACCTCAAATCTTTTGATATTCAAGGGGATATCTTGGAGGTAATAGTAGAAGACATCTACTTCATTACAGGGTTGTCTTTTAGGGGTATGCCCGTGAACCTCGAGGGTACTGGTAGAGGTGGTGACCCTATGAGTTTCTAGGACTACATTGACACCTACTGCACACCAGGTACTCAGAAAAAAGGGATCATGCATCCCTATTGTTCAAATAACCAACTTCCCATTACAAGAAGTGGTAAGCATAGTGGTGAGAGTTGCAGAATCATCTTCATTGTATCTAGCTACTCGAACACATATGAGAGATGAAGTGGAGTGTGTCTATGCTACTGTATTTGACTGGTGTTCGATTATGATCCCGATTATGAGGAAACAACTCTCTGACTGCAAAAGAGGATGTCTAAAAAACTTTGGATACTCTAGCATATTGGTAGTGTTCTTCTTTGAAAGAGTTCCTGCCATCAGTCCTACAATAGCAATACAAGCATTTTCTCCTCGCCATCCTATACTGGACAGGTGGGGAGAGGCCTTCATCGGTCAAGGTGGCAAAGGATGGGTCAAGAGTGTTCATGACAATGACTTTTATGTATGGTGGTAGCAACAGTTTCCAATTCTCGAGCAATTTCCATACTTCAGATTGGATTTTCGAGGAGACAATGATATCGTCCTCTTGCCAGAGGGAGCATGGGGAGAGCTAGGTATTTTTATTTTTATGTTTATTTTTATTTTTATGAAGTTTAATGATAAAATTATATACATGTTTATAAAAGTTTTAATCCATTTTAAATTTTTTTGAAATGCAGATATTGGACCTATACACCCCGATGGGTAGCCTAGGATGTTTGTGTATCCTGTACAGGGTGGGGACCAAGGTATACTCAATGTTCTCAAGCGAAAGCTGGCTAGGATGACCCAGGGAATTCCCACCATACTGATTGAGTGGATTCGTGTTGTCATGCAAGAATTTGTAGTAGGGATTCCCCCTACCTAGATACCCCTACTGAGGAGGGTAGCCAGTGCCATTGTTTTTTATAAGGAGGCCAAAGAGGGTACTGTAGTTGATGATGCTGAGGATCAGGCCTAGATCTATAGGCATGTTTAAGGATTTCGATCCTATTTTTTGTATATTTATACAGTTGTGACTGGATCTTTGGATCAAAACTCGACCTATCCATGGACATAGTTTTACATATATATATATATATATAT
>LPNX010662183.1:176989-226163 GCA_001517045.1 Pseudotsuga menziesii
CGCATATGCATCAATTATTGTATTTTCATTTCGTGGAATGTGATTAAATGAAATATAATCAAATTTTATTTCAAGTGATCAAACCTGCAAAAACTGATGTAACAAGATAGTGTTTCACACCTGATAAGCTCCATTGAGCTGGGAAACCACGAGTTGAGATTTAAGTTTGAGCTCTAACCAAGTGATGCCACGTGACAAGCAATACCATACCAACTCAATCACAGCCTTGTACTCAGCCACATTATTAGTAGCAGGGCCTAAGAAAGTGCCTCTAGAGGCAATTAGCTGTCCTGAGGGTGAATAAATGATCGACGTGGTTGAAGCAAGGATACAAGTATGATGACTAGCACCATTCGCAAAACCTACAAACCACTCAACTAAAATCTGTAAGAAATAACCTATGGTATAAGAAACACTAACTAGCTAACTATTGTACATAAAAATACATACAATAAAAATACAAGAAAAAGCACTAAGCCTAGGCATAGTACTTCTTCAGGTAGAACCCATTTATAGGCTCGGGAAGCTTATTTCCATCAAAAAAAGTTAACTCATATGCCCCTTTTTTCAAGACCTTTGACACAATGTAGGGACCTAATGACATGGACTTGAATTTTCCTGCCCCCAGGGGTTCTTTGTCCTGATCCCAGAGCAATACAAGATCCCCTTCAGATAAAATTCTAGGATTAACAGATTTGTCATATTGGTTTTTAACCATATTATTATGAGCTTTGTTTTCTGTTAATTCATCTCTATGTCATTCATATAGATTTTCCAAATGTAGCAAATGTTATTCTAATTCAGTGGTGTCAGGGAGTACATGAATGGTTATCTTAAGCGATGGAATTTCGCATTCGACCGGAGTGACTGCTTCCACCCCATGAACAAGTTGGAAAGGTGAAAACCCCGTGGCAATCTTTAAATTAGTCTGGTATGCCCAAAGTACATGATATATCATAGTGTGTCAATTTGAACGGGTTGCATTGATGGTCCACTTGAGAATGGTCTTCAAGGTCTTATTAACTTCCTCTACTGGACCATTTGCTTGCAGGTAGAAGGAAGATGAGTGATCTTGCTTGAACCCTATCATATTAGTCAATTTGGTCATCATGATGTTCTAAAAGTGACTGCCATGGTCAGTGACAATATCCTTTGGAATACCGAAGCGAGTAATGATCTAGTTGAACACGAAGAAAGCTACAGTTTCATCGTGATATTTGAAGGTAGGCATTGCCTCTGCCCACTTAGTGAAATAATTGATAGTGATAATGATACATTTGTGCCCCCTAGCTGAAATTGGGTTTCATGTCACATAATCCACCCACCAACTATTGAAGGGGCTCACCGCAATGACGGGAAACAACAGAACAGGATGTGACCACATTTTCATAATGTAGAGTTGACAAGGATGACAATGCTTCACAGCCTCCACATAATCTTTATAGATCATGGGACAAAAATAACCGGCATGTAAAATATTTTATGTCATTTTTAACCTAGATAAATGACCCCCACACGCTCCGCTATGGGAATAATTTAGGACACACTCATCTTCCTCGTGGGTGAGGCACCAATGAAAAATAGAATCTACCCCTCTATGGTACAAAGTATAGCTAATGATAAGGTGGTTTTTCGTATGTATGCACAGTTTACATCACTCTTCCATTGAGAAGGACGTAGGACACTTCAAAGTCTAGAGATAGATAAGTATATCTCTGTACCAAGGATCAGAGGTGGAAATCATAAAGATGTACTCATCTAAGAATGAGTCCTCTTCAATCACTACATTCTCTTCCGTAGGAAATTCTGCAATAAGCTCTGTAAAAACTAAGGACTTTTTAGATTTGGCAGACTAAAAATCCAAGTCAAACTTTTGGAGAATGACTATCCATTTATTTTGAATTTTCCCCTGATTATACATTGGGACAAAACATATTTAAAGCGATTAACATTCGCCACCACTGTAGTGGTCCTCAGTAGGATGTATTAACATAACCTCTACACAGCATAAACAACTACTAAAGCTAACTTCTCAATGTGGGAGTATTGAAGTTCAATACCAACTAGTGCATGATTGAGATAATAGACAACATGCTCTTGGATCTTGTTGTCCTTCTGGACCAATACTACCCCAATGGTCGACTCTGACGCATCCAACTATAATATAAAGTATCGAGAGTGATCTAGTGGATGTAACAAGGGAGCTGATAGCAAATATTTTTTCAATGCCTTGAAAGCAAGTTGTGTGCTTTCATCCCATACAAATGGAGTGTGCTATTTCAGCAGGCGCATGAAACCCTTATTGATATTGGCATAGTTAACGATAAAACGTCGAAGGAAATTAGATTCTCCTTGCAGGCTCTAAAGTTTCCTGATAGAATGAGGACGAGGAATATTTACAATGGCCTCTAATTTCAAAGGATCCACCTCCATGCCTTTGTTTGAAACTATGAACTTGAGTAGTCATCCCAAATCGATGCAGAAAACACACTTGTGGGGATTCAAGCATATTTTGTAATGTCTACATCATTCAAAAATTAATTGAAGGTGATCTGGATGGTCAATCCTCTTATGATAATGAGCAGGAAGATCATCTAGGTACGGCTTGAAAATGTTCTTAATGTCGTGGAAGGAAAAATTCATTTCCCATTGAAAGGTATCCCCTGCATTTTTCAAACCAAAGGGAATTTTCTTGTACGTGAAGGTACCCCATGGAGAAATAAAATTCATTTTTTGTTGGTCTTCTGTCTTGATTTGGATTTTATTGTATCTGGAAAATCCATCCATAAAAGAAAAAAAATTCACTACCCGCACAAGTATTAATGATTTGATCTATAAAGGACGTGGGGTAATTGTCCTTGCGACACACTTTATTTAAATCATGAAAGTTTGTGCATACATGTATTTTCCTTTTATTATTATCAATGGGACCATGATTAGATACCCATTCCATTAGAGAAATTGGGTAGATAAACCAAACTATCAACAATTTTTCCACTTCAACCTTAATGCCTGCCACTTTATGCAGGTTAACAGTTCTAATATTTTGTCGAACCGATTTAGCATCAGGTAAGGTTTTGATTTCAAGTTCAACAACCGATGGATCATCTCCTGGAATCACCTCAAATGAATAAGAAAACATGTTCTAAAACTCCTTAAATAAGGTTATATATATAGCAATCTCCTACAGAGAGCAGTTTGCACTGATATGCACATTTTCGATGATGTCAAGGTTCACAAAGATGTTGATGGGAATGGTAACAGAGATATTTTCCATATTTTCCTTAGAAAATATTCCCTCCTTAGGAAAAGGATTAATCGGTACATCAACATATTCTACCAGTCTCACATGGAACTCTTGGTTTTCAGTTCTACTCAGCTATGGAAGAAATTAGGACCTATGGTGATGATCTTCGCAAATCTTATCTCTCCCACTCATGGCTTCCAAAATGGATTCATCCGAGGAAAAACCATGTCAAAAAATTCATACGAATATAGAGAGTTCTCTCCCCAAGCAGGAAGGTAAGCTTCTTCCGACTCCTCTAAGATTGTAGAAGGAGTAGCGATAGAATCATTAGTGGTGTCTACAATAGCATGATAAGCCACTTCCACTATAGATAAGAGCACCTGAGGTTCATGACAGGTAGGAAGTACCCAAGGATCATTTCTATCGACAACCATTGTGATAGAATTCCCCACACTCGTAGAACCTAGACACTTTATTGGGTATGGGATATCAAATGTGCCCATTAACGATGAATACATTCCAACCCCCAAGCTCTCTTTAGTCGGTTTAATCTAGTCAAACAAAGGTAAAGTGGAATCATTCATTTCAAAATGGCCCTTCTAAGTCAAATTGAGTTGGTCAACAGTAACCAACTTCCACTCATGTGGAAAAAACACCACTCGAAGAATAGCCAAGGCAATCACACATATGGCGTAAGTACAACTTCGCCTACAAAGAAAGTTATAGTCCAAAGGAGCATCAATCACCTCAACTTCAAAATACATTGCTTTCCCTGCCAGCTTAATCTAAAAATATGGTAGGATACCATGCAGGAAGAAATACCACCCGTCGAAAGCAGTAAGTAAGGTATTTGATTGAACTAGTTTCAGGGAACCTAAATCCTTCCAGCAAGAAAGAGACATAACACATGTGGAAGCACCTTCATCAAGAACTGTATGTACAATGGTTTTTTCTCCATGAATGATATCTACTGACAAAGCTACATGATATGGTAGGCGCATCTTAACGTCTAACATATTAAACTTTTCCAACATGCTCGAGGAATCCATTCTGCCTAAAGCTTCTAAGAAAGCATCCCGTTGCTCTGGATAGCTTTGTAACACTGCCAATGCAGACATTGCACAAGGATTTTGGTCCAAATATTCCTCCACAGATTAGTTAGAAGCAGCCCTAGAATTTGGATTGTGAAATTATTTTTTAAATACACCTTTCGGTATTCTAGGTATTGGATTAGCAGGTTTCTCAATCGTGAGAGGGTTAGAGGTTTCACCAATAGACTTGGCCCTCTCAAGAGCCTCTCTCTCATAGATTTTATTTCTTGTCTAGAATAAGGAACTAGATTCTACCATGTTGATATAATTATGGTTAGGGGGAGCACATTAGCAGTTCCCTCGACTACATTAGAAACCAAAGTTGCACTCTATCCTTGGGGAAAAGGATCCTTCATGACAACCGATTGTTGATTTTTAAGAAACTTTTGAGCTTGATCAATGAGAGGGAATTGATGAGTCAAGTTATTTCCCTGGAACAAATTACATGGAAACTTTACCTTCTTCTTATCCTTCTTACCCCCATCATCATTATCTGTGGGTTTTGGCTTGTTTTGATTACCCTCACCCTTCTTCCCTTTCTTCTTTTTCCCACTGGGCTGCTGATTTCCCTTCTGGGAAGACTGTGCAAAAACATTCGCATTTTGAGGTGAGGGGGAAGCCTTTGTTTCCTCTACTATAGATAGCTTCACTAACAGCTCATGCAATTGCTTAGCCAGTGAATCTATAGTGGGAGAATTTATTGAACCAACCAAACCATCGACATGGGGTCCAGCCTTGGGTTTCTCGACACTATGGGTAGAGCGCAATTCCTCAAGTATGATTTCATATAATATCCTAGACTGATCATATATCAAATCCATCTATTGGGCCCTGAGAATGTCCTCTTCTTCAGTGGTCAAACCCAAAGTGGATACATCCTTAGATATATAATGCAGTAAAGGCTTTAGGAACCACTCTAACAAGAACTCGGGGGGTATGGTGGCTTTGATAAGCCACTTTTGTCTTCACCACTCCTGGATATGATCTCAGATATGCATGGTTTCTCCTTTCCGAAAGGTAGACAATAGGTCTTTGGAGGCATCATACCAGACAGGAAGCTAGAAATGATTAAGGAACACATTTGCTAAGTCCAAAAAACTATCAAATGCAGAAGAGGGAAACTCAATATACCACTTTGTTGCAACACTAGTCAAGGTTCTTTAGAAAATACTCAACTAAACGGTGTCATCCTTTAGTGATTTTGAAGAGCGCCATAAGTGGAAAGTGGTGATAAGGGAACCTAGGTCTTCACCAGCTTTTCTCTCAAACTTGGGAATTTTCGAGGGTAAATTGCTAGGAACAGGAGGCCATGTGACACTATGCCTCACCGGGTCATTCATCAACTTAGACAAATCTAGAAAGTTTAAAGTTTCCAAGAAAGGAATTGTAGGCCTGACCAGAGCTTGAAAGGCATGAGTCTGGGTTGTAGAAGGACCTACCCCCTGGTTCCCAAACATAAAGGTGGGGTTGCCCCTAGCCACAGGTTGTGAAGTAGTTGGACTAGTTTGAAATAGATTCCACTCGTAATCCAGTGGATTATTTGTGTGTGGTTTAGTATAAGTTGTTTGAGCCACTCTAGATGAAAGTGGACTCGGAAATACAGGAGCAGGTATCCCTCCGCTAAAAAGAGAAAAGGGAGAGCTCATGAATGGGGTTGAAACAAGTGTTTGGAAACCTTTACCAAAATATTTTGTGTTTCCAAACTGCATCCCCACATATGCAGGTGTAGGACCTACATAAGGAGTGGATGGTGGAATGTTCCCCCCATTCCACCGGAAACCCTGAACGAACGAGGAGGATCCACTAGAACCACTCTGATCAATATGCATGAAATAGGGGGAAGAAAAAGGTGCACTGGGAATCCCAGTGACTACCCCACTAGAAGGACCTACTACATTCAAGGGATTCAATGGTTGGACCACTTGACTACTTGTGACAAAGGTGCAGTAGGTGCATTTGATCTTGGAGTACCAACTGGGGGAGGTGGCACCCTCCAGCCAAAATGGATGAAGTGGGGGTAGAAATTTATTCTACAAAGTTAGCCATAACTCTACTCACAGGAACACCAATAATAGGTAGATAAAAAGGAATAACTTGGACGATCATAGGATCGCTTAAGTCATTAAGAGGTGGGTTGAAATTCCTTGCAAACTCGTCAGCCTGCAAGTATTCGATCTCTACTATAGTTGTATATACATGATTGGTCCTAAGTTTTGGTTCACCTGGAACTTCACTAACTCCTACTAGTTCAAATGAACCGTCAATACTTAGTCTCTGCCTTTGAGGGGGCGGTGGAGGCTCCACTGTATCAGATGGAGGAATTTTTTGCAACCTTCTTTATCTACGGAGAGGTTGGTCCTCCACAGCTAAAAATTTGACTCACGCACACCTAAAGGAGAACTAAATATAGACAAACCAAACAACACTCACTAAAAAATTTCCTAAGGCCAAACATACACAACAGGTATAAGATATGCCTTCCAAAGGAAAGACTGGGATGATTAAGGACAGGTCCAACTAGTGAAGAACTAATAGATGTTTACTTGGTGTCCCATGTAGATATTCCTAAGAACAAGTGGAGGAATCACCCAACCACCCTCCCACACCTTCTACCGAGGTTACCTTCCAAGCCCATCCAAGGTAAACCCAAAATATCCTTATGGTATTACCTGTGTATGATCCCTAGTGTCAAGAGACTAAAGGCTACCGAAACTACACTGAGAGTCTGGAGGAATAGTCACAAGCCTAATCCTTACGTGTGGGCAGGGTAGCAAAGTCCAAAAACCTTTCAACACCGGCACCACACAGGGCCCAAAAGGTGGTATTGACAACACCCGCAAATGCGTAAAAATACTGATCTATGCTCGAACAAGGGATTAGAGGGTTATCTCCTCAATCTAGGTCCTCACGTAACCTCGTGCTTAAATTATATGTGAGAGGATATTTCCATAGATTCTCAATATAGAGGAGGATTTACCTAGTGACAAGCCAACTACGTCTGAAGTCAAATACTTATGGACAGTTAAAACTTCCTAGTCCAAAAGCCTAGCCTAAGCTAGTTGGTGTATGAACCTAGAAAAAAGAAACTTACTAGTAATTTTTAATTAAATCGTTCTTTTTAATTGGTTGTTATTAGTCATAGGTAGCAGTGTGGAACTTGTATGGTGTTGTAGACTCAACAAGAGAAAGCAAAAATGACGTAAAAAAAAATTTCAAAGAAAATTGCAACTACTATGCTAATTTTCTTTTCTTTTTTGTAAAATGAAAGCTCAATGAATTTAAATTAATCATGAGAAACTACAAGACTTTTTAAACAATTTTTTGAATTTTTCTTGAAAAATAACAAAAAGCACACTAGATGCAAACTAATGAAAAAAGTATAAAATATTTTTGTCTTTTCTTTTCAAAAACATCGAAAATTATAATGCAAGCGAATGCAAACTTGAGTGAGTTTGAACAATCTAAACATATATAAGTAAATGATGCAAGCGGATCCTATAATTACACACTTCGACCAGGCATCAAGAAATGGCACAAAATCAAACTTGGCGGAACTAATCAAACTTAAAAGATTACTAAATCCAGAAATAGGGAGAAAGACAAACTCATACTACAAACAACAATGTAGAGCATAAAGTGTTCATAAGGACTGATCAATGACCTAGAACATGAGAATTCAGACCCAAAAATCCAAGCAAGAAGGACCAACAACATTCACAAATGAAGATAGTCAAACACAAAAAACCTAAGGACTCGAAAGAACAAGCAAACTATGTGATGTATAGACCCAATACTTACAAAATCATCTCAGAAACAAAACCTTCACCAACTTCTGATAGGTCACCAAAACAGGGACAAGAAAAAACCCTGTGAACTCATAGAAAGCTACAGGAACACATGACTGTTATAAAGGTAATCCGCGTGTGATGCACGACTGTCTAGAATGCAACACATGTACACAAGGTGAAACACGTGACTGTCAACAAGACAACCCATGTGTACTAATAAAAAATTTCAAAGAAAAAAGTACTACCAGATAGCTCCTGAACACGCCAAGCTAAAAATCAAAGGAAAAAAGTAGACAAATCACACCGAGAATAAAAAAGAGCAAAGAATGGTCAGGGAACCTAAAGCAAAGGACCCAAAACAGGCTTGACTCCCTAGTGGATTCACCAATTTTTTTTTAAGGAAAACACACCCTTATAACCTAGGGTCTCTACGGTTACCAACTTACTAAGACAGACTTGCAAACAATCAACTATGTAGAAATTGAAATAGGAATAGGAAGAAAACTCAGCAAACCTAGTTTATGACAATTAATCCAAGTTTTTCTTCTCCTCTTTCAGTCGCTTCCATAGCTTCCAGGGATTTCTCCAATCACCTGCAAAGGACGAGTTCTTCCTGCAAATATCTTATATATATATATATATATATATATATATATCAATGGTTAATGAAATAACATATTCATAATGAAATTATAAGATAATTCATAAAACAACATATACAAGAGTGCACATTATTGGAAGAAGGACTTTCTTTATTAATAAACATAGATGGTGAGATTACAACCCAACTTTTGAAACAAGGACTCCTCTACAAACCGAGGACACTGAGTTCTTTTGCTCCAATATGTCTGAAGGAATACCACCAGCATAACTTTTCTATTCTAAGAATGATTGATTATCCCCATCCCATGCCTTCTATTTATACATGGGGAAATAGAAAGTTTTTGATGGTTGAGATGTTTGAGACAGTTGAGATGGTTATGATTAGGGACTCAACTGATATTGACTAATCGTAATTTATATTTTTTAACTTCAAATTAAGGTACACGCGATTATTGATATAGGCAAGTCGCGTACAACATGCTCCTTTCTTTAAGGAAACCCGTGTGTTCAATGTACACGTGAGTTGCAATAGACATACTCGCGTGTGATGCGTGGGTTTCTATGCAAATAGTCACATGTGCAACCCTAATATCCAAAAATATATATATTCAGCTGTTCAGGATATGATGTATCAACAGTCACTCCCATCTATATTGTTTTGTTTACTTCAATCGATTTTGTCCTTTTGTGTCACGACGGATTGGATGTCAGTACTCAGATGGAGAAGTGCCATTTTACATGATAACGCATGGCCTAAATGTATAGACACTAAACAATCACATCCAACAAGAGGAAGGAAAAAAATTATCATGACCGAGTATTATAGAAACCAAACATTCATGCTTCAACAAGAAAAATGACATGACTAAGTGTCCAAGAAAAATGACACATTCGACAAATATATCTTCATAAAAACTCTTGGTGCTAGCGAAGTGAAAGTTGGTGAACATAGAAATGAATGTGTTTTCTTCATATTGGGAATTTTTTTTTTAGTATATTTGTTCTCAAGTGAAGCTTCCCACTTTTGAGGATTTTTTGGATGCTTTCATTCGAGAGGAGACCAAGCTAGAGATTGTTTCAACTAGAGTGGAGGAGAGTTTGAACCTACCAATCGTTTGAAAGAGGAGGAAAGTTAGTAAGAAAGGACAATGTCCGAAGGGTCAGGAGTTGAAGGATGGGGATTCCTGTTCTTCAAACCAAGGCAAGAAATAATTGCATTAAATTAATTTCTTCAAGTACCACCATATGGGACATTGTGCTTATCAATGTAGAAAGAAGAAGGGAAAGGGAAAGTAGTGGAAATCGTTTGTAGGGAGTGAAAAAGATTCAACAAAGGTTAAATACTCCACATGATTTATAAGCATCAATTTGGGACTAATTATAAGCACACTTCATCAATCGTCAACATTGTACGAGTATTTAACTCTTACAGAGAAACCCTAATATCAATTTTCCTCCAGTAGTGAATTTAGTTTCACTAAGTATTATATAAGACCTCTCTTCCATCTTTACACACACATGCATCTACTCTCTCAATGAGGTCTCCTTCTCATTTTGTAGGGTTAACACAAAACCCCCATATCGAATTCTCTAATCCAACCAGATTTGAGCTTCACGCCCAAAACCCACCAATCTTTGTTTTTTCATGCACACTATACATTGTAGAAATTGGAAACTTATAGTTTCTACCCAACTTCTAAATTTCTCACTGACAATTGTTACCTATAATTTCGACAAAAACTCTATCTAGTCCTTCCCAATCCAATTCTGCCATAACTAAAAAATATTCTAAGTATTAGAAAGACTTCTATAGCTGGAGCTTAAGCAAGTTGTTTCCATCTACCTTCAATGGGTTTTGATCACTGGAACTTCACAAATAAGTTATACCCAGACAACCTTTCACACTCACCTAAAACCCCAACTTGTTCACTATTGGTTTTAGTTATCATTCATGGATATTAAAATAGTTGTAGTCATTAGCATACATGGTCACACATTTAGAGAACTACTCTGCATTCTTTATTAGGTCATGTATAGAATTCAAATAATATTTCCATTCGATTCCTACATGATTTTCGTCTAAGTCTTGAAGACTTCTACAGAAATTGGAACCTCTAAGGGTTCTAACCAACTTCATATATCCTTAACTGGAATTGTAATATAATTTATGCCCATCTCTACTCTAAATCATTTCTATAAATCTTATTTATTCCCTCTATAGTCACTCACATAGACTTGAGTGTCTTCTACAGTCGGGATTCATGCATATATTCACTAGAATTCAAAGGAATTTGTGCATAACACATGCAGAGACATGTCATAACAATATGGTGAATTTCCTCTTTCATTATAATCACAAGAACTATACATGCATTAAAAAAACCTGATTTACCATTCTATGGTTGAATTTGTCTTCTCAGGCCAACCAACTCACTTAATGAGCTCTTCTCTTAACTTCCCACGGGGTTGCAAATTTATGCTTGGAATTATTACTTCCAAGTCACTAACAAATCTCTTACATATCTGCAACTAAATCTAATAATAGAATTTGAGGTTATCTCCTTAATTGACTCATTATCAAATCCTTTTGGATTTCAACGAATGTTTCCAATGCAAAAGTTTTAGTTACATGACTTAGTACTAACCTAATGAATCACTATTTTAGTTAACACAACACTCTTCTAGAACTTTTACTTGCAAGCTACAAAAATTTACAATGTTTATACAATCAAACCCCTTCCTTGGTTGATATCAAGGCCCTTCGGTCTAATCAACATTTAGATTTGTTGATAAGAGAAGATTCTCTTGCATTAGATTATTTAAATTATTTTTGAGTATCAGAGGAAAGGGGAAAAGGACAACAACAAAAAATAGAAAGAAAAAAATGATGAAATCCTTCAAGAAAACTGAAAGAAAAATAAGGAGAATGAAGAAAGAAGTACTGAAGGAAAGTAAGATGGAATCCATTCAAAGGAAAAATCTAAAGACAAAGAGAAGACAAAGGAAACAAACACCTTAGCAGTGTCAAATCACAGGTCCAATCCAAAAAATGCAGTTGTCTATGATACCAAAAATGATAAATTTGAAATGAAATGAGAAACATGTCCAAAACATCAAAGAAAATTATTGATTTTAGCAAAAATAATCTTTTTAGGGGTTTTAAATATATATGGAAGAATAATTCAACTATTTAACTATAAATTATCCTCGTACAAAAAAATTGCAAATCACTCAAATTTATAAAATTAGAAAGAGATCAAATTCATATTCATAATCATAACAAAACTAAGCCATCATGTGTGGCATGATTCAAATTCGTAGTATAAAAATTGGAATGCAAATATCAAAATATTCATTGTCCGGTTTGTAAATGATAAACCAGTTTACAAATGAACTAGTGTGAGATTCCATCTCACCCATTGGCTCTTATGGACTGGAAGAGACAGGGGAATTCCTTTTAGGTCAGTAGTATTTTGACTACGACCTTATAAAACCTCTTGTGTATCGACTTGCAACACCTCCAAAGGAATCCCATCATCGCTATCCATAATCCCATCATCGCTATCCATAATCCTCACAACTGCCATAATCCCACACTCTGGTGGGTCCAATAAGGTAATCTACATGTTGTTGTGGTAGGAAGGGAAGACTACAAATACCATATTTTGATCCTTTTGCAAGGTTAGGTAAGTCCTCTTCAAACAATGGATGAAGGAATACTGACTCCGATTTTTCTCACATGCCAATGAATTAGTTATATGCATAGAAAAATGGAGATGAAGATCATGAGATTTAAAATTTAATACCAGATCTTGAAATAAGGCATTTCTTATTGGTCATTTCTTATATGTTAGAATATTATGAAAAATAGCTTGTAGAAACAGTGATTGTTTCTCGAGAATTTGTTTCCTACTAAAAAATGGGGAATGAACTAGTGTGCTTTTTGGTTTCAGAAAGTTTCTATCAGAAACAACATCCTTAGATGAAATTTCTAGAAACAATGTAACATGAGTACCTATACGTGACACTAATTTACTTGGGTGAAATTAGAGACAACAATAGTCACTGACAACATAAGTAATTTGGGAAAAGGAAATAATAGGCATGGACTGGTCCCTAATTTCTCCAAAACAAATAGTGGTGAAAAATATGGGAACGAAGATAAAAAGAAGCACCCCAAACCCCATAATGAATAATTTTAGTAGAAGTTGTAATAATTTAATAATAACTATTACCAAGACTGAAATGACCATTATCTAGCATGGGATAGATCTACCTAGCCTTAGAATGCACCTTTTATATGAAAGAAAGATTTTGAAAAAACCTATTGAATGAATTTACAACTCAATTTCTTGTTCTACTAAAAAGAAAGATATGTAACAACTTTCTGCTTGAATCAGTGGGTTGTATCAAATAGCTCCATGTAAGGCCGAAAGTTTTACAGAATCTACACAGTAATAATAATCCTAAAATTATTTTAATGAACCCTCATTTGCTTGACAAATATAATACAATAAATTTTCCATGAGTAAAATGAGCTTATCTTTTCAAAAACATTCATTCCCTGGATAATAGTCGTGATTATCGAAAGCCTCGGCAATAAAAACTGAATATCAATAACTTTAATTCATTTAAAATTGGTTAAACATATATGAAGTCGTGATCAATAACTTAATTAGTAAATATACATTATTTTTGAAATCATATTTGTGGAACACATTCCTTGAAAACCTCATGAAAACTTTACTAAAACCCAATTAATGGAAGAAGTTAGGTCATTTTCTGAAAGAATGACAGATTTTGAGGCATACTTACATTTTCCTGAATAACTTAAACTAGATGTGATATAAGATATCGCTCTTCACTCCTGTAAGTACGAAGTGAAATGTATTAGTAATAACTCATATTTCATACGGAAGAGATTCATTTGTTGGATCCATGAATTCTTAGAATTGAACTCATAACCTCTTACACAATTGACTTACTAGAATAAAACTCCAAACCTCACAACACTCTCTACACAATTTTCTCTTTCTTCCCCTTTTCTTCGTATTCAAGGAGAATTGTTTCCCAATTAATGAATGCTAAAATTATATAGAAACAACCCTGACCTTAACCCATGTACTTTTGGGGCTCCAATGTTTTATTTTATTTTTTCTTTAAATATTTGATGTAAAATTTGGCTAACCTGTCCTTGAAGCCCTGCATGCCTTGGGTTTAATGAGCCATTAATATGGTATATTTTACTTTTTTTATTTTAAGCCATTAATATTCTCTTTGTATAAGCGATTCATTAAAAAACACATTGCAATCGACATTACACTATCATGTTCTCCCCTTCCTTTGTCAAAACAAGAATAATAAGGCTAGTTTTCAAAGGTATGGATTGTTTTGGATTCTTCAACTATTATTGTACCCGAACTTGCACATACCAAGTTGCAGAAAATCCTTCAAGAAAGTGGAGTTTTCTATGTATTATCCATGATTCACTTTGAAAACAATTTGATAAAATACATTTCTTTTGTTATGCTTCATTCATAAGGAAAAAATTTAGTTTCCTAATATAGGTAATTCGTTTTATTTTAAGTTTATAAAAGTATAACAATGTAAACATTTGAATGTATAAAAATATTATAGTAACACTATTTTTTGGCCACAAGTTCTCTTAATATAGTGACAAAGAAGTGATACATTTTTAAATTCCCAAGCAATTCATGGTTCTTGCTTTCTTTTGGCCATTCACTTTTCGTTGGCTATAAATGGATAATCATTTTTTCCCATGAGTAAAAGTAATTTATCAACCAATTACTAAGACTATATGAATAATAAAAGTATACTAAATATTAATATATATCAAATAAATCAATTTTTATATATCAAATAAATCTTTAAAAAAAATGTGAATAGATACTTGAAAATATTTTAGGAACAAGACCTATAAATTGTAACTTGAAAGTATTTGAAGTGTAAAAAGTGGGATTGGGGGCCTCACATAACAAAACCATATTTCCATGCCTTCGTCAGTTACAAGTATAAACTAATTCCTTTGTCATTCACAAGTGTTAAAACCTAGCTCAATATCAAAATAACGAAAACAATTTCATGTTTAGAAAAATATGTGGGAGAGTTTCATTAAATTTTGTTTTTATATTATTATCAAATTTATGAAAAATTGAAAATAACATCTTACCAAAAATTAGTATCTCCAAGTATCTGATAGTCAGAGCAGAGCATTTTCAAATTGTCTAGAGAAAAGGGTATCTAAATTCATCATGTGCTTCTAACTTCCAAGGCTAAAATTCCATAGGTGATGCTTGGTAAGTTTAATAAATGATAAATTGATGATGGTAGGGAACCATTGAAGATTATAAATGATGACCCAGGTAGGTAGGGATGAAATAATGTTTACTTATTATATGTTGATAGAAGGATCAAGGAAAAACTCAATAGGGTGATCTAGAATTATAGATAGACTTAGGTTGAATCCAAATTTGTCCTTCAGTGAGGGATGGCGTTTCCAATTCATATCGTACATATATATAGAATTAAAGAATAACTCTCAAGAAAATACTTTAGAATCCTCAATACCTCAAGAGAAAAGGATGAGTAGGAAAGAAACCATCGAGATGAAGGGGATGGCCACCATCAACAAGATGTAGTAGACTAACATTTAGGATGAGGGATTCTTAAAGTTCAAATTAAAGTTTAAAAGTATGCCTTTGAAGGAGATGACTTTCTCAATTCATGATCCAAAATATAGACTATATGGACAATTGATGGGTCCAAAATCTAGATTATGAGAATATACCATTTCACTAACATAAAATGGAATTGGCATTACTGTTAACTATGGGATAAACGCCTTAATGTTAAACATGTGAAAGTGGAGGAGAATGGAAATAGGAACTATGATGGTTGTGTAGTAGTTTAGAGGAAAGGGAAGGTGGTTCCACTAAGAAACCCAAACCAAGGTCCCTTGCTTCATTAAACTCACTGATAAGGTGAATAACCATGAAAATATGGAGAAGGAGGGATATAAATCCAATCTCAAAGAATAAATAGAGAAGACAATCAATATTGTAATAAAACTAAAGAGAAATTAATAATGAAGGATACAATACACACAAATGAAACAATGGATCAAAATAGTATCCAAGGACGAGAGGAGGAAGACAAAATAACTAGGATACAAAATAAGAAGCTATATACCTTAAACTTAATGAATTTAAGATACAAACCACACCAAAGAAATGGAATAACAAAGGATAAAGAATGAGATTGTGGCCATGGTAAAATAGTAATATTGAAAATGACCTTGGTACTGAAAAAGGAAAAGAGAGAATAAAGAAGATATATAAATTAGAATTGAATGCAATAGGTGGAGAAGGATGTGGAATAAGTGGACATTAAGTTATTATCATTGCATTATAACAAAACATTTATAAGTTCCCTTTCAAGTTAGCAACTGGTGAATCTACACTATCACAAGATAAATGGAAATGGGAGGATAGAAATGTTGAAGGATTGTCAAGTTACCATAAGAAATGATCATGAATAGACACAAATCCCACAAATTTGACAAATTCTAATTTGGGACGAGGGGAGAAACTTGTCAATGATAACTTGAAGGACAAAAGGGAGAAATTAATTAACTCAAGACAAAGAACTTCACTTATGGAGACATTTCTTTAAACACCTAGGCCTTCTAAATGAACATTATCTTGTGGAACATAAGGGGAAATAATGAACCTAAAAAACAAATCATTTGAAAAACAAAATAAGATTAAAAAAACTAGACTTAATGTTTATTTAAGAAACAAAATGAAAAATGTATAGCATGTATGAATTCACCAAAACGATATGGGGAGGATGCGATTGCTCGACTAGAGGATTGAGAGGATTTTTAAGAGTTATGGAAATGATGTAGGATACAATAAACATGGCTCTATAAATTCAGCTTACCACCTATTGATGGATGACTAGAGATTTATACTTTACTCAAGGATAAAGGGAAATATAACTAATGTATATGGGTTCATTGATCCCTGACAAATTCTAGAATAATGTTTGGAAAAATTAAGTAGGATTTAGGTCCTCCCCATTTAGGAACATTAAATCATTAGAGAATACCTAACCACAACAAATTCCCTCTTTGAAAATAAAGGATCAGTGTAAAGGTTGGATGCGGAAAGCTAGATTCTCATGTACCTTTTAGAGCATTGAAAATTTTGGATGTATTTCCAACAAATTCCACACTACAAAAAAATATGCTTTTGGAGGCGGTTTTACTAACCCCCCCTCCCCCATTTTTTTTATGTCTTTGGGGTGGTTCTTAAAAATCCCCCTCATGTTAGCACCCTATAATTTTCCTATGGTTGTTGTAGGAAGTCACAGGGGTAACCATTTCAAACCAGATTTAGACTGCATTCTAGCCAATGCAGTCATGGAGGGCTCTCTCTTATCACAGTAGCATTCACATATACATTTAGCTTTAAACAAGCATGCATAAGACTGGATTTCTGTCAGAAATAGAGTGATTCATAAATAAAATGATTGAAAGATAACCAAATATCAAAACCATTGGGCGATGGAGTCACAATCTAAAACATTGAATGACATTATAGCTTATAATGAAAAGGGGTTTCTATTATGTATTATGAGGTAAAGTAAGTGCAACATTCAGTCAAATAGATTTATAGTGATGGCATACAGAAAAAAGGAAAGATCCCGGTGGAAAAAAAAGGCATATATCAATGATGAATCTGTGAGAACACCTTTAGTGGAAAATAACAAAGGGAAATAGGTGAAACAGAGCACCTATCGATGGATGAATTTCGTTAAATCTATTACAGTCACATTACAAACATGATTTTTGATGCAGGAGCACTTAACTGAAAGCGAATTCCTGCATGCTAATCTAGAAATGTATTGGCATAAATAACACATATAAAAATGAATTAAATAGGGAACAGAGACTAAATACAAACATCGTGATGAATCTCATAACCGTAGAGAAATATATTCATTACAACTCCAAAAATGTCTACAGAGCTACAAAACCGGCGTTGAGGCCTCAAAAATGAAAATCAATCCAACCCCCATCCTCTTATGACGAGGTTCTATTTATCGTGAAAACTATCCACTGGGATACGTCCCGAAATAGGGTATCAAAACATTTACAAAATATGGGATTGACCCAGAACAATCATATCGAATCCTAACAACCACCTAAGGTGGTAGACTCTCCATGATTTTATTTTCAAAATAGGCAATGTGATATATTGCGCATGCTGGACTGGAATGGTACTGCGACGTTCGAACACAGGCTATATTTTTTTGATAGTGGCATTTTGGCACTAACGATTTTAATTCTACTAGTGCATGCTCCCTTGACGTACCAGCTGAAATGGTTCTGTAAACTGTTATGCTTATAACCTTCATGTTCACTTCGTGGTTGATGACTTTCTTTTCCTGTGTTTCAAGTCGGCTCGAATTTTTATGTTCTCTCTGTGTTCGGTAATTATGTCTCCTAGAAACACCTTTACTTACGGATGTTAGGGTAGGCCACCCTTTTTTCAACCATAACAAGCCCCAGATGGTTTTTCATTCTTGTGCCTCTATCCTCCTAGGAGCAAGGTAATATTAATGGCACGACTCTTCCATGAGTTCATTACCTCCTAGATAAAGTTAGCAATTGGAATTCACAAAAGTGATGATGGAGGCGCTAGATCCACCCTTATTTTGTATGAGCATTTGCTTCAACCGGGCACTTCTAGCGACAGACACCACACATTGTGATTATGGAGACAACGACCATGTTTGGAGGCCTCGATGGGGTACCCATCTGGTTGGAGACCCTAGACGTTGCTTTTGTGGAGGTGTTGCATATTATTAGGACAACATTGTCCTCACAAGACATAGAAGTTCGTTCTAATGTGATGGACATCCTTCTGTCGACGTCGCTGGTGTTGTAGGACCCTTCTAATGTAATGAACATCTCTACCTTGATGGTTGGAACTGTTGCAATGAAATGGTTTGGAAACGATTGAAGTCCCCCACTACGTAATGAACCACAGGTACCTCAACCACACCGGTCATCGTAATCCTAGTAGCAGGGCCCTCAAGATTCCTATCAGAACAACAATCTATCATCCTTGTTCTCCACCAATATTTGCTCAATTCGTCTCTCTAGTAAAGACCGGATGGTGGAATTATAATGAGTTAGATGAAGGAGCTTGGAAAGGGTCTATCACCCCCTCTCACGTGCCATCATCAAGTGATATTATGACACATGAATGGTCACATGGGCCTTCACTCAGAATTCCTACATGGAAGTGCCAACTGCATCACCGCCCTTATTCTAATCCAATGGCCATGTTTGTGGAAATGACCTTCAGCCTCACTCGTAATCATCCTTAGGAGATCTAATTGTGGGTAGAATTGATGTTTTTCACATCGTTGATCCATCGGTCTCCCATATTTTCAGTGCCTTACTTTCCTTTAATACGGTGTGTGCAGTCGCTCACACCCTCTTTCAACTAACCATTCAGCACTCGTCCTTATTACGTGTGTTAGGAAATGGATCTCGAGGGCTCAGGATATGGCTTGTGCCGTCGCTACTACTCGTCCCATCCTTTGTTTCCCATCCATTCTCCTCCTTATCTCCCCTAGCACATTTGGGCCTAAGAAAAACCCTGGCCGTAGATTTCCTCTGTGCTAGATCTCGACCATTCAACTAAGGTGGACCCCTGTCCCACTTCGCGATCCACCTACCAGTTAACTTCCACATGTATCGCAATCGCGAGATAGATTAAGGCCGTCAGTCACTTTTGTGGTCGAATATCCACTATGAAAGGTGAGCGACCCTACGCGATTTCGCATTTCCTCCTTCCCTTATCCGTCTTGCACCTTCCTACCATGAAAACCCCATGGCTGTTGATTTTCTCCATCCTGGAGCGCCACCGTTCAAGAACACGAGGCCTCTCTCCACTTCGCAGCCACCTTCTGCTCTATTTATTGCGCAAGTTGGGGCAATGAAAAAGTTTCTCTATTGTAGATATTTCTAATGGGGGGGATCCTGGCCGTCTAGGCTATGTGGGCCTTCCTAGACATCACAGCTTTGATGCAACCTTATTTTTCCCACATATCCTACTAAGAGGGCATGTATCTGTCATAGATCTAGTCCGCTCTGATCATGATCATTGGAAAATAGAATGAGCCATGGATTTCGCATGCCCCCATAGCTCATTCCTCTACGCATATCTTCCATTGTGAATTCTTAAGTGCCAAGGGATCATTCCATTATTCACTCGGACTTATGATAGGAGTCCTTAACTACCTCGAAGACACCGGGCCCAGAAATTTTCTTCCTATACCTCTTCATGCCAGCCAATTACCGCAGCCATCCATTCAAAAATTAGCACAAGTTCTAACAACGGCTCCAACTTGGGGATGCTATACTCCCTGTGAGGTAGCAAAGAGCTGACATAAACCATGTGCCTAATCCATTCAACCGACCTACGGTTGTCTCCTGAAAACTTCCCAATGTGCTCTGAAAACAAAAGTCGAATATATAATAATATAATGAAATAATATCTTCAAATGAAATTCTCGCCATGGCCATCTTATTTTATCCTACCTACCCTAATGTACATGAGAATTACTTCCCATTCAAGTGACTTCTGACTTCCAGTGAAGCCAATCAAGTAGGTGATTACGTTTGTGAGCTCTTCCCTACTGCTTGATTAAGGACAGTAAAGCAAAGCAGAATAATAGGAGGTTATTTTTGAACCTTTGGTATTTACTGTGCATGATTGTCCTATCATTCCCCTCATATAGATCCCCCATAGGTGTAGCCACCGGGTCATGACATACCTTATTAAATTCTATTGTGCACTTGCCATGAAAAAATTTCTCCACGTAATTAGCCACCGGATCATAGAAACCTTGATTACTTTCCACTTCTTCTAGCATTCATTGGATCCATGATTGCTGCTCCAAATATGACTCCCCCCGCATATTGTTACATGGTTCATCCAAATATACATGCAAAGGAAGATCATGGCCGCCTGTACTTGGGGTCTCAGTTGCCTCATCCTGAATACCAGGGTCCAAACCCTGCATTTTGCAGGGAATATTTTCTATGAAATCCAATGAATTGGGCTCTTCTTGATATAAGGATTCTGAATTGGAAACACAAGAAGAGACATCCCATTTAATTCCATCATCTTATAAGAATATATCATCGTATTCATCATACAGTGTAGGTCTAGAAACCTCCTCAAAATCCTCATAGACTGGGCTTGCAACAAGAAGGATACTTTACTCAGTAAACAAATTGTAATAATCCTCCCATATGGTCCCAGATGATTCATTTGTGTGATCAAAAAAAGAACAAATAGGATGCATAGAAGGTTTCATTTTTTCCCTCCCCCCATCATCCACTTTAGACAACACCATGACCTCATCCCTAAATTCCATTTTTTGTGCTTGATTAGAAATTTTTAACGTCAGTTTCATAAAATTGACTGAGGCGAAGCACAAGGGCAGGAATTTTCCATCATCATGATGACGATATTATTCATGGAAGGCGGGATCGGGGTGCAAAGGAGACTTTAGTTGTTTTTTCTCTCCCTCTTCCATTAGTAGAGAAGGCCCTATGTGTTCTAGTAGGTCCTCAGGGGCAGTTTGATATTGTTCAACACATAAGGATCCTCTTTCTTCTTGATTATTTATGGGACAGAGGTTGTGGTTCATTGTGAGTCCTTCCATCCATCTCTCCATTATCTCATTCATCGTGGCCTCTAGTGTGCTAAGGGGAATAATTTGGGTGAGATCTTTTTTCTTTGTTCTTTCTTCCTCTTCTCTCCCTTTCTATCAAGCAGCTGTCAAGTTCATCTGCACTTGTGCATCACCATTCATCATGTCTGCCAGAGAGGATGACCTTCTTGTGCTGAGCCACAAAGAAAATTCTCTATCAAAGGCCTCAGTGTACTGTAGCCGGGAAGAACCATGCGATGGTTTGAAATCAGAATGGATAGTGTTATATATTTTCATAAATATGTTAGAGAAATCCTGGACAGATTCACTCTCCTCCCTCCTGATGGTGTAGAACTGAGATAAGCACATCCTAGGGTCTTTCTTTCCTCCCATTTTTCCTTGAAGGAGTCCTCCAAAACCTGATATCCCACGAAGGAGCTCTCTGGAAGGTTGGTGAACCATATTCTTAATTCTCCAGCAAGGCTCTGACCAAATAAATTGACCTTAATGTCATTGTGGTATACTTCTTCTAGCTCAATCCATTCTATAAACCATCCGAAATTATCCTCAACTGAATATCCCTTCTTCCCATAAAATTGCTTAAGTCTTTGGGTGTACCCCTAGCGAAGGTCATGAAGGACTGCAGGGAGAATTATGGGGTTAAAATGCTTATCCCTCACTAGGGTTATGGTATAGCCTTCAAGAGGGACTATAGATTTTAATGATGAAATCTCTTTAAACTATGAAATGAGATGAGGAAAGGTTGTAGCGGAAGGTGGTCCTTTGACCGGGAGGTTTGATGAGGCCCATTTAGAGGAGGGACGAGGAAATTATAAATATGACAAGGGTTGGAGATCCCTGTCTGGGGGCTCAGAGGAGAGCACAAGATTAGTAGTAGCATCATCAGCCTCATGTGGCTCAGATGAATGGGTTTGGCCCAAGTCATACGTACAGGGTGAAGGAAAATTTTTGATCTTTAGAGAGGGATATACATGAATGGGTCTAATTTATTTCCCTAATTGTGATAGATATTGGAGAACTGTTTTGATCATCCCATGGAAATATAGGAAAATATGCACCACAAAGGAAAATATATCTCAGAGAAAGGCAGCAGAGTACCTCATCTTTTACCATGCCCTTCCAAGCTTTGCTATATTGGGCTCATTTTCTCCAGTGGAGCCACCATGGAACCTTCAAAAATATTTGCAACTTCTTACAGTTCAGGGTTCCCAGTGGATTTTCCTTCAAAGGCCTTGAGTGGAGTCACCAAATCATATGTAACTAAACTGTGTCTAGGAACAGTTGCTCAACTAGGTCATAAAACTAAGCAATTTTCATTTTTCAGAGGGACGATTTGTTATTTCGTTCTTGACAATGGCACCAAGATGTTAGCACCCTGTAATTTTCCTATGGTTGTTGTAGGAAGTCACGAGGGTAACCATTTCAAACCAAATTTAGACTACATTCTAACCAATCCATTCATATAGGGCTCTCTCTTGTCATAGTAGCGTTCACATATACATTTAGTTTTAAACAAGCATGCAGAAGACTAGATTTATGTCAGTAACATAGTGATTCGTAAATAAAATGATTGGAAGATAACCAAATATCAAAACCATTGGGCGATGGAGTCACAGTCTAAAACATTTAAGGAAACTACATCTTATAAAGAAAAGGGGTTTCTCTTATGTATTATGAGGAAAAGTAAGCACAACATTCAGTCTAATTGAGTTATAGTGATGGCAGACAGAAATAAGGAAAGAGCTCGGTGGAAAACAGAGGCATCTATCAAGGAAGAATCTCTGAGAACACCTTTAGTAGAAAATAACAAAGGGAAACAACTAAAATAGAGCACCTATTGATTAATGAATTCCTTCAAAGCTATTACAGTCACAGTACAAACACAATTTCTGATGCAGGAGAGCTTAATTGAGAGCGAATTCCTGCATGCTAATCTAGAAATGTAATCGCAGAAATAACACATATGAAAATGAAATAAACAGGGAACACATACTAAATACAAACACCATGATGAATCTCATAACTGCAGAGAAATATATGCATTACAGGTCCCAAAAATGTCTGCAGAGCTACAAAACTGGCGCTGCAGCAGCAAAAATGAAAATCAATCCAACCCCCATCCTCCTGTGAGGATGTTCTATTTATCGTGAAAACTATCCCCCGAGATACATCCTGAAATAGGGTATCAAAACGGTCACAAAATATGGGATTAACCCAAAATAATCATAGCAAATCCTAACAACCACCTAAGGTGGCATAATTTCCATGATTTTATTTTCAAAAAAGGCAATGTGATTATTACACACGCTGGACTGGAATGGTACCGTGATGTTCAAATGCAGGCTAGCTTGTTTTGATAGTGACATTTCGACACTAACGACCTTAATTCTACTGGAGCATGCTCCCTTGTCGTAACGGCTGAAATGGTTCTGTAACCTCTTATGCTTCTGACATTCAAGTTCACTTTGTGGTTGATGACTTTCTGTGCTTGTGTTCTGAGCTAGCACGAAGTTTTATGTTCTCTCTGCGTTCAGAAATTATGTCTCTTGGCAACACTTTACTTATGGAGGTTAGGGTAGGCCACCCTGTTTTTGACCATAACAAGCCCTAGATGGTTTTTCATTCTTGTGCTTCTCTCCTCCAAAGAGCAGGGTCTTCTTAATGGCATGATGTCTCCATGAGTTCATTACCTCCCAGATAAAGTTATAAAGTGGAATTCATAAAAGTGATGATGGAGGCATTAGATTCACCCTTCTCTCATAGGAGAATTCACTCCGACCGGATGCTTCTGGTGACGGACACCACACATTGTGATTATGGAGACAGTGACCATGTTCGTAGGCCTCAGCAAGATACCCATCTGGTTGGAGACCCCAGATGCTACTTCTGTAGAGGTGTTTCATTTTTCTAGGAAAGCATTGTCCTCACCAGCATCAAAAGGTGATTCTAATGTGATGGGAATCCTTCTTTTGACCTCACCAGTGTTGTAGGACCCTTCTAATGTAATGAGCATCTCTACCCCGATCACTATAACTATTGCAATGTAATTGTTTGGAAATGATTGAAGTCCCCTGCTACGCCCAATGGCTAGCAGGATGTAATGAACCACAGGTACCTCAAGAAGATCGGTCATCGTGAACCCTATAAGGGCCCTCATGCTTCTTATCAGAACAACAATTTGTCATCCTTGTTCTCCACCAATATTTGCTCATTTCATCTCTCTGGTAAAGACCGAATGGTGGTGTTATAACAAGATGGATGAAATATCTTAGCAAGGGTCCCTAACCCCCTCTAATACGCCATCGTCGAGTGATATTATGACATACGAATGGTCATGTGGTCCTTCCTTTAGAATTATTACGTGGAAGCGCCAACTGTGTTTCCTCCGTTATTGTGATCCAATGGCCATGTTTGCGGAAATGACCTTTAGCCTCACTCATAATCATCCTTAGGATATCTCATTGTGGGTGGAATTGATAATTGTCACTTCGTTGATCCATCGGTTTGCCCAGATTTCCAGTGCCTTACTTTCCTTTAATACAGTGTGTGTAGTCCCTCACACCCTCTGTCAACTAACCATTTGGCACTCCTCCTTATTAACCATGTCGGGCAGTGGATCTCGAGGGCTCAGGATATGGCTTGTGTCATCTCTACTACTTGTCCCATCCTTTCTTTCCCATCCCTTCTCCTCCTTATCTCCCCTAGAACCTTTAGGCCTCAAAACAAACCCTGGCTGTAGATTTCCTCTACAATAGTTTTCAACCATTCGACTAAGGTGGCCCCTTGTCCCACTTCATGATCCACCTACTGGTTAACTTCTACGCATATCCCTATCACAAGATAGATCAAGGAAATCGGTCGCTTCCTTGGTCGAATATCCATCGTGAATGGTGAGGGGCCCTACACGATTTTTCATTTCCTCTTTCCTTATCCGTCATACACCTTCCTATCATGAAAACCCCCACAGTCGTTGATTTTCTCCTTGCTGGATCACAACTGTTCAAGAACGTGGGGACTCTCTCCACTTCACAACCACCTTCTGCACTATTTACCATGCAATTTGGGGCGGTGAAAAAGGTTCTCCACCGTAGATCTTTTTATGGGGGAGATCCTGGTTTTATAGGCTATGTGGGCCTTCCCAAACATTGCAGCCTCAATGCACCCTTATATTTCCTACATATCTCTTCGAGAGGGCGTGTATCTACTATAGATCTGGTCTGTTGTGATCATGATCATTGGAAAACATAAAAAGCCATGTATTTCACACTCCCCCATAGCTCAGTCCTCTGTGCACATCCTCCATTGTAAAATATTAAGTGCCAAGGGATCATTGCATTATTCGTTTGGGATTAGGATAGGAGTCCTTACCTACCTCAAATTTTTCTGGCCTAGAAAATTTGTGCCTATACCTCTTCCTACCAGCCAATTACTATAGGTGTCCATTCAAAAATTAGCATAGGTGCTAACACCTCAAAAGTCCAATTCTCAGGATTTTTCTTCGTAGGGGTGGGGGGGGGGGGGGGGCTTTAGAAATACTACCCTACCCCCCGCCCATTAAAGGTGTTTTTGAAGGCAATTTTTATAACCCACCCCCCCAAAAAAAATCTCATGAGAATTGAACTTTTGGGAGCGATTTTAAAACAACCACCCCCAAATGTCTAATTCTCATGAATTTTTTTCTTTTCTTGGGGTCAGGGGGTTCTAAAACCCGCCTCAAAATTCCTGAGAATTGGACTTCTAGAGGGGTTTTGTTAAAGACCCCCCTAAAGACATTTTCAACGCAGTTTTTAAAAATCATCCCTTTAAAATTCTTGAGCATTGAACTTTTGGTGATGGTTTCAAAAAACCTGCCTCCAATTGTTAAATTATCATTAGGTTTATGGGGGGGGTTATAAAGGCTACTCCTAAATATATGTTTCAAGGAGGGTTTTCGAAAAACCCCATAAAAATAAGTGAATTTTACTTTTACAACTAGGCCATGGTTTGAGATAACTTCTAGGGCCTAAGTTCATATAGTTTCCTCTAGGTCTCATGGGTCATGTCAAGCAACCCAAACAACCACACATGCCATACAAAGGAAATATTTGGCATATGAGTCAAATATATCCATCATTTTTAGAATTAACATACCGAGGTTTTTTCTTGATGCCCATGCCATGGAATAGGGATAAAAGGAAAGGCACTAGGCCATAACATATACTTCTATGGGGCTCACATGGCATGTTTTGTAACTCAAGGAGTCACACATGACCATAATACATAATCTTTGGCCTAAAAGTTTGATATTGTGGGGATTTCAAAGTTCAAAACTTGATATGTTTCTTAGGGATAAGGGCACAGTTTGGTGCAAAAGCCTAGGTTCTAATTCCATGGAATCTATCTCTACGCCTTACATGCCATGTGTGCAGCCTTAAGACACAACATAGGTAATTCATAGGAAATGTTTTGAATGTGATTAATATTCCAAGAATCAAAATATTGATTTTAAATTGATTATATGAACCTCTCTCAACAAAAAAAAACATATGCATGTACCCTCTCATATATTTGTGGTAGAGGAAGCTTATTTGACTAGAAATCAAAATGTCTGACCAAATAATCTCTCCTTTAGTAGCATCTAGCCTTGGTAAAAAATTGATTCTTTAGGACTTCCACTACTCTCTAATGGTGTAGCATATCCTTACATTTCGGTCTTGTGATGCTTTTGAAATTATCTAAGTCATAAGTAGAGAAACCACTTCTTTGAGTTCTTCTTTTCCCATCTTTATTCACAACAATATTTTATAATATAAACAATCAAATATTCGATCTAAGTAAATTAGTATTAAAGGTTGTAAGCATAGAAAACTAGTGTTTGCAATATTTTATCTTCATCATCTAAATCTAACTTCTTTTTTGTAAAATTATTGAAATTGAATTGGCACTAATATAGTGAAATTCAAATTGAAATACAATTGGTGCATCTATTATGTGCATGAGTTTGGTGTGTCACTTGTGCATGTGAGTTAGGTGAATCTATTATGTGGTTGGGTTTAGTGTGTGTATTTGGTGATCTTAATTATTATCATCTAAATTATGATGTGAAATGTTGTCACCTTTTTGCTTCACATATTGGAGTTAATTGTTGGTGGATAATCCTTCATTCTCATTTTATGAAGTGTGATAAAACTCCCATGGTACCACTATGCACCATTTAGAAGGTGTAGGGGTGCCTATTTCCTTCTTCTCCACATGGTTTCATTGAGTGAACACTTTTTACTTTCCTATTTCATCTTAGATTTCTTTGGGATGTAGTGGAAAGGGAACAAATCGGAAAGGTGTTTTTAGTGGTGGTTTTATAATAACCACCCTTAAAAATATTATTCAACCCATTATACTTGTCTTATTATTTGTCATATGTAAAATTCAAGAAACCATTATACTTCACCTCCTTGGTGGCATTTATTTTTCATTGGTGCATGGAAATTTCCTAATTGCTATCAAGATGTGCATGTGATTTATCATCATGGATAACATTTATTTTCTAAGGAAAGTCTCATGGAAAACCCTCTGAGTACTTCCTCATGATTCATAAATGGTAAATTTGGTAAATCAATGGCCTTGATGATAGAGCCTAATCATAAGGGAATCAAGAGCTTTGAACTCATGACCTTCCCAACTTAGAGGGAATTAATATCTCATTTTTGGCTCATGACAACTTTGTTGATGACTTCGGAATGTATTCACTTGCATATCTTAGGTATTGTACCCCGATGTTTCTATCGGGAAGTATCTGTAATGTAACTGAGTCATGTCATACCCCGACGTTCCTATTGGAAGATTTAATAATGTAAACAAGTCATCTAAAGTCATAGAGGGTAACCCTCCTTATTGATCAAGGGTTAAAGTCCCCACAGTTGTAGGGCCCTAGGGTTATTAGACTCTCCTAGAGAAGTCGGCCCTAGTGAGTTATTGTCAACTCAAGAATTAGTATAAATAGAGAGTGAGCCTCTCTATTTATCACACATTCATTCAAACTCAGTTGTAGTGCATGAGTGAGAGAGAGGGAGGTTGGATAAGAGAGAGAATAGCTATTGGAGATCATCTTATTGTCTTTGGGTTTTACTGCTACCATTGGTGCTTATTCTATCTCTGAGGAAGTTGTGGGGTTTTCTCCTTTATGGTTTCCCCGAGGAAAATATTTGTGTCTATTGCCTCTTGTGATTGATTTATGTGCATGTTATTCTCTCAGATAAGATCCTAAGATCATACTGTCATAAGTGATAAAAATTTAACATGGTTTCAGAGCTAACCTAAGAAGAAGACATTGTGCAGCTGTGGAATCGAGGGTTCTTACTTTTTAGGTATCTCTCAACAATGCATCAGAAAAACGAGGTTGGGCTGAACCTCCATTAAAGGGCACATATTTCTGTTGAAGAAGAATATGATTTTGAGCATTTTCCATTTTTGACCTACCACTGCATCGGGAAATTAGGGCTTTTCACTGAAGAGGAATTTTTGAGTGAGCCAAGGATAGGATTGTTCTCCTCCTCAAAATTGAATTTTAGAGACATGAATCAAGGTTTTTGGTTGGGTAGAACTCTTTGAAATTCAAACCCTAATTTTCCCTAGAACCATAAAACATGCACTGCAGAAGATCGGCTCCATATACAGTTTTTAGCTTCTCAAATTGGTAAGATATAAATCTTTTGTATTTAAATTTGAGGTCGTCTGTTAAGATGTCTCATCACACCAAGCTTGATGAAAAGCTTGACGGAGATGATAAATTCTGATCCTAGAAGTATAGGATCTCCATGGTCCTGGAAGAAAATGAGTTGGACTCTTACATTAGTGAAGAGGTTCCAGTTCTAGAGGGAGATGAGGCTAAGGCCTTACACACAAAAACATTAGTCATGGCTAAGAGTGTTACTGCTAATTCAATCAAGGATCACTTCATACCACAGGTGTCCTCCCTAAATACACCTAAGGAAATGTTTGATGCCTTGACCAAGATATTTAAAGGAAAGAACATAAACCAGAAGCTGAATTTGAGGAACCAGTTGAAGAGTGTGAAGATCCAGAATACAGAGACCATACAGTCATACTTTACAAGGGTCTCCCATATAAAAGAACAACTTGAAGCAGCGGATGAGGAAGTGGAGAATATAAAAGTTATGATGAATACCCTGAATGGTCTCCCTAGGTCATGGGACTCTTTCATTCAAGGGATTTGTGCTAGAAGAAAGGTATTCACCTTCAGTAGACTATGGGAGGAATGCTCATAAGAAGAAGCTCGAATAGTAGGTCGAGAAGAGAATATGGGAAGTGAAGATCAAGCTCTCACAGTACACTCCAAGAAATGTAGAAGGGACTATCATCATTCTAAAGGTAAGCATCATCACTCCATAAAAAATCAACTCAGATGTTTTACTTGTGATGTGATAGGACACTATGCAAGAAATTGTACTAAACAAAAGAAACTCCCACAAGAAGAAGGAAAAAATAAAACATCATGCTCACACTGCAGAGGATGATGATCCTCTTAGGAAAAGAGTCAAATAAGAAAGTGAATATTCTTCAAGTGATGAAGAGTATGTTCTGATTTCTACCCTCACGGGAACTATCACACATGGAAGCAATGATTGGCTTATAAGCAGTGTGGCTTCTAAGCATATGAAGGGATTCAAAGAATCCTTTGTGAAACTATCCAAACATGAGTCACCTCACAAGGTGAAACTTGGGGATGACTACCAGTATCCAGTAAAAGGTAGTGGTGAATAATCCTATAAACTAGACTCTTGAAAGTCTATGAAGATGAAGGATGCCTTGTTTGTACTAGGACTAAAGAATAATGTCCTCTCCATATATGCATTGGATGCAAAAGGCATGAGGGTTGCATTTGTAGATGGCCAAGTCCTTATGTGGCCAAAGGAAAAGACTATAGATGATGTAGTTGTGATTGGAGAGAAAGAGGGAGGACTATACAAATTGAAGGGACAACGAGAACAAGATTTGGTCATGACTCAGTAGAGCCAAATGAACTTTGGCATAGAAGGCTTGCACATGTGTACTATAGGGCACTACCACTTACAAGCAAAGTTGTTGAAGGTCTTCCACAAATAAAAACAAAACATGATGGTGTTTGCAAAGGATGTGCGAAAGGAAAGAACACAAAGAAGACATTCCAAGTAGCGAGAGCAAGGAGAAAGGAATCTTGGAAATCATTCACTCCGATGTATGCGGGCCAATGTCATCCAGTTCATTAAGTCGGTATGTATACTATGTTTCTTTCATTGATGATTTTTCTAGGAAGACATGGATATGCTTTTTGAAGAACAAAGATGAATTATTCAGCAAGTTCAAGGAATTCAAATCCTTGATCAAGAACAATACAGAAAAGAAAATCGAAACCTTTCGATCAGACAATGGTGGAGAATTCACATCAAATGAATTCACAGAATTATGCAGAGATTCATGAATTAAGAGGGAGTTGACCACTCCATATAATACAAAAAATAATGGGGTTGTAGAAAGGAAGAATATAATGATCATGGAAGCTGCAAGGGAAATGATTCATGATCAAGATATTCCCATGCATTTGTGGGAAGAAGCTGCTAGGACAGCAGTGTATGTACAAAAACGTCCTCCACATAGAGTACTCGAGAACAAGACACCTGAAGAAGTATTTTCCAACAAGAAACTAGAGTTCATCCATCTTAGAATATTCGGCTGTCTAGTATACATACACATTTCAAAAGAAAATAGGACAAAGTTAGATCCTTCTGGAAAGAAGGGTATATTTGTGGGATGTAGTAAAAGATCGAAATATTATAGGATATACTTCCCAAAATTCAAGAAGATCGACATTAGCAGAGATGTAACATTCGACGAAGACTTAGCCTACAACAAATCTAAAAAGAGACCAATTGAAGACTCTTAAGAAACAAAAGTACCCAAAATTCGAGACACAACCATGAATGATGCAACTCAAGAAGAAGATCGAGAAATAGAAGAACCACAAGAACATGTAGGTCCACCTCAAGAGACTAATCATCACAAGAGGAAACCTACATGTGTATGAGAGGCTATCCAAGGTGCAGAAAGATATGGAGCTCCAGAAGATATAGAGAGAGAGGAAAAGAACCAGGTCCTACTCCAGTTATGTATCCCTTTTGTGTGACATCATTGATAAAGAACCTTCCAATTATGAAGAAGCGATAGAAAACAAAGAGTGGAAGGATGCTATGATCGAGGAGTACCAGTCGATCATGAAGAATGATGTCTAGGATGTTGTCCCAAAACCAGAGGGGAAGTCTATTGTGACTTCCAAATGGATCTACAATATCAAGCATGCTGCAGATGGTAGCATAGAGAAATATAAAGCAATATTTGTGGCTTGTGGCTTCTCCCAGAAAGAAGGAATAGATTAGGAAGAAACGTTTTCACCTGTAGCCAGATACATTTCCATCAGATTAATACTTGCTCTGGCTGCAGTAATGAAATGGAAGATACACTCGATAGATGTCAAGACTACCTTCTTGAATGCTGTAGTGGAAGAGGAAGTGTATTTGGAGCAGACACTCGGTTTTGAGACACATGACAGGGAGACTCATGTGTGTAAATTGAAGAAATCCATCTACAGTTTGAAATAGGAACCAAGGACATGGTATGGAAGAATTGACAACTTCCTATCCAGTTTGGGATTTACCAAGAGTAAAGCAAATTCCAACCTTTACTACAATGTTGAAGAAGGGAACCCAGTGATACTCCTACTGTATGTAGATGATCTATTTGTAACATGTGAGGATGGGTTGATTACTGATATGTAGAGGAAGTTTGCTATCGAATTCGAGATGAAGGACTTGGGTATGATGCACTAGTTTATCAGCATGGAGGTGTGGAAAAATACAGAGGGAATCTCCCTCATACAAGGGAATTATGCAGTAGATATCTTGAAGATGTTTGGGATGGTGGACTGGAAGGCCATGACCACACCCATGGCATCAAACCTAAAGCTATTGAGTGATGCTTCATCAGATTCGGTTGATGCTATTATGTTTCGTCAGATGATTGGATCCTTGATGTATTTGAAAAATATGAGACCTGATATTTGCTTTGTTATGAACACATTGAGCTAGTTCCTCATGGATCCTAGACATGTTCACCTGATTGATGCAAAGCATATTCTGAGGTACCTAAAGGGTACAATTGATTATGGACTCAAGTATGAGGCAAATCAGAAGATTAACCTAGAGGGTTATGTGAATTCTGATTGGGCAGGTAGTGCCATTGATAGAAAGAGTACTTTGTGGTGCTACTTTAGTATGGGATCAGGTGTGATATCTTGGTTTAGTAGGAAAAAATCCTGTGTGGCACTAAGTACAACCGAATCAGAGTAGGTCACAGCTTGTTCGGCTAGTTGTGAGGCAGTGTGGATGAGGAAGCTACTATCTGATTTGCTTGATCTCCAGTTGGATGCTACTTGTATTATTGAGACAACCTGTAACACCCTGGTTTTGACCTCATTTGCAATAAATATACATGATACAGATATTGTAAATAATCATGGTGAGGAGCTAAAGGAAAAAGCCCCACCATCGATTTGGTTGTGTTATGTTTCGGATTGGAATGGTTGCCGATGGTATATCAGGACATACGGCATATATTAAATTGTGACATCATGTAAATGCACATTTTAATTAAATAACCCAACCAGCTATGTTCACTGCAACTAAATTAAGAAGGGGTATGATTCCAAAGGATAAGGAAGGGGAATGCTAAACATTGAGTCATGGGGGAAGAGCCATGTGTCACCACTCTCTTATTCCCACCACCACCTTAGTTATTCCATTGTTAGTTGGGGGCAGTGATTGGCTGGCAGAAAGACCACTACACTCACACTCTCTCCACGACGTGCCTTGGGGTAGCGGATGGTCTGTCCAATATGGGGTTCGAGAGTCTGTTTGTTTCCTCATGCTGGGCAGAGTTAAAAGGTTCCATATTACATTGTTTGGGGTTCGCCTTCCCTCTCTCACGCAGATTACTAGTCTGTGAGTTTCTTCCCCATTCACGCAGAAGGATGGTTCTCCTCTGCCTCACGGATTTGTTGGCCTGCAGATCAAATCTTTCCTCCATTCACGCAGAGATTTGTGTATTTTTCCACCATTGACTAGACTGCGTAATGTTCTATTATTCCATCATGGAATCATGGTTGTAATGACATTCATAGTTATGTGTTTGGGCTGTGTCTTTTTCCCCTCATGCACAGATTGAGAATCGGTTTTCTTTCCCCATTTCTGTCGGGTTAATTTCTCCAATGATCGCCTTGAAGATCGGGTGTTGTGGGTTCATAGTTGTTTGTGGGATACTGTTTTCCATGATGGATTGGCTTTTTTTTCCCCTATAAAAGCTTAAACAATTGTTTTCCTGCTTGCATGCAATGGTTTTGTCCTCGGAATACATTGGAGTGGTGAATGAGGGCTTGAGGTGCTTGATAAACCTGGTGGGTTGAGAACCATACAGACAAAGCTACTGAGCTGAATTTCTTCTCCACAACCCCTGAATAGCACTAGAAGGGAGATCAGGGTCTAAGGGA
The DNA here is from genome assembly GCA_001517045.1 of Pseudotsuga menziesii. NCBI lineage: Eukaryota > Viridiplantae > Streptophyta > Pinopsida > Pinales > Pinaceae > Pseudotsuga > Pseudotsuga menziesii. The sequence continues at coordinate 211,073 of LPNX010662183.1, forward strand.
CTGTGTTGCAGAGAAGGGACCGATTTCCTTGTGTTGGGTGTGTGTGGGTGTTCTAGAATCCAGGCTAGCTCTAGTGTTGGTGTCTATAGCTCTTCAATGAGCCCACCAGCTTAGCATTTATCCTTTCCTAGCTCCTGGATGGCTTGATAAACCCAGCTTAGTTGTCTTGGCTGATCTGTTGTTTGCCTAATAAACCAAACTTTGTTGGCTTGGCTGAACTGTGTACCCTTGTGGTGTTGTTATCCATGGCTATGTATAATCCTGTTAGTTCCTTATTCCTTGGGGAATCATGACCAGCTCAGGGGTGGCAGCATTGCTGAGAGATTAAGGAGCACGTGGGCCTATGGTTGGGTGAAACGTTGCAGCGACATAGCTGGTTGCAGAACAAGTTCTTAATAAGATAAGTATTCTTACCTAACTTGTGTCTGCAATTATATTTGTCATTGATTAATGATGATATACATGTTAAATGATGATATGTATATGCATAAGTGTTCATCGATATGTTTTGCTTCCGTTGTGTATATGAATGATTATGCTTCGTAATATGTTTTATGTTTTTAAGTATCATGCTTCAGCAGTATATGTATGTATGTCCATGTTCATGGGGCTAGATGCTGAATGATTTGATGTATGGTAGTGTCCTCTTCATCGGTCGGAGGGTCAGGGATGTTACAGTGTGGGTGCAGTGTGGTATCAGAGCTTATGTTGCAGCATTTGGGCCTCATAGGGCCATGAGAAATAGTTAACAGAGGCAGGTTTCCTACTTCCCAGAAGAAACTAGGAAAAATAGGTGAAGACAAGAAAATTCACAAAATTTTCTAAGTACAAAATCGTCGACCCATCGAAGAACTTAGTGCGAAGTTCCTCTGACACGGTGAAAGTATTAGTCTAATGGCCACCTGACGGAGGATAGGTGGTAGAAAATTTCACAATTTGTTAAAGGTATGTCGGCCATCAATGGAAGATAGAGAATGGCAGAGCCGTAGTTTCAACAGAGATTAGCCGAAAACCGCTGAAACACTAGCTCCACGTAGTGGAAAGAACCTCTGATGTTTTGACTGTCGACGATCAAAGAATGTTAGTGTAAGGGAGCGCCGACAGTGATGACGGAGTAATTTTTCAAAAAAATTCTAAGGCAAGAAAATCATCGGTGATCGGCAGAAGTTAGTGGTATTGATCGCCGATGAACATCAACAAGAATTAGTTGAATGGATTGCTGTCATTGCGGGTGACTAGGGAACTAACCATCCGATGCAGCAGTTGCTAGTCGTTTCGATAGCTGACGCGGCAAAAGAAAGTGAAAAGAGAAAAGTTTTGAAATTTTTTCTAAGTCATAAAATTGTCGGTGAAATTTAGATGACGGAACTGTCGATGTGGCGCGAACCCTGAGATAAATTATTTGTTCGAACCGTCGATGCCGTCGGCGGAAAATAGTTGTTGGGATTGTCGACACCGTGGAAGGATTTAGCTGTTTGTTAGTCTGCCATTATGGCTGCCGTGTGGACTAAAACACTAACGTCTAGCGCTTAGTGGTTCTGACGAACGATAGAAGAAGAAAGTTTCAAAATTTTGTTTAAGTGTCGAAACCATCGGTGGAAGTTAGTTGATGAGACCGTTGATGGACGTCGGCGGAAAATAGTTGATTGAGCACCCACCATTGTGGATGGATAGACAACGATGTGTCCAACAGGTAGAGCCTCCGACTGTCGATGGCGCAAAATTTCTGAAATTTTTCTAAGGAGTGGGATCATCAGCGATCGAAGGAGAATAGTTGTTGGCATTGCCACTGAATAGAAGATGAAAGAGCTGATGCGGCGGAAGACAAGGCAAGAATAAAATTCAAAATTTTCTCTAAGGCACGAGATCATCAGCCATCGGGAAATGTTAGTGGATCGGATCACTGATCGGGAAAAGTTTAATGAATGTGACCCGCAGTTGCGGATGCTTAGTCAACTGTCCATCTGACGCTGCAACAGCTAGTGCTTTCGACCGCCGATGGGCTTGTGGCTGTAGAAGACATAGGAATATCGTGAGCCACTGTTGTGGAATCCTTGACAACTATCCATTCGATGTATTAGTCTCTCTACTCACCGATGCCGAGGTGTTTAGTGTATAATGGTTCCAATTTCCGATAACATACTATAGTGGCGTGTAGTGCTCGGGAGTGCCAACACTGCAGAAGAGTTAGGGCTTGTGGAAACCTCCATTGCGGATGCTTAGAGGACTAAGTATCTGATGCCACAGTAGGATGCCACTCCGACCATCGACAAAGCTTTGGTCTATAGAAATTATAATGGGATTGTTGGCCACCGTTGTGGAATGATACACCACTGTAGGCCCAATACGGTGGAAGCAAATAGACAAGCGACTCACCGATACAGCAGAATATTAGTAAGGAGAAGACCCAATGAACAGTCAGTTTTCTTGTCAATGTTGTCTGGAAGTTTAGTTGGTTTTCCCATCGAAACAACGGAGAGAAATAAATGAACAGACCGCCGATGAACTAGGTGTTTTGACCACCGATGTATCGGATAGATAGCTGGGAAGGGGTCTGATTAGGCCTAAGGAGATTTGGGTTTTTCAAAGGAACCTCTCAGTAATTTTTCAAGCAGTTTTTGACTATCTTTCAGTCGATTTTCAGCAGATTTCAGCAGATTATCAATGGTCATAGGGTTGAAAAGAAAGAGAGAAAAACTTTATATTTTAAGCAATATTGTTTTTTATGAATTTCTAGAAGAGGAAGGTAAGTAGTTTTGATTTATATTAATGATATGCATCTAATAGTTTGTTACTAACACATTGTAGAATTAGAGACAACTTCCAAGAGAAGTACTCCAGAAAGAACAGTGTGGTAAGGAAAGAGGTGGTTCAGTCATGAGAACCCATGATGGGTATGATGCTTCAGATTCTTACGAGCGAGCAGAAGATGCCATGGGAGAAAATGTCCATAATGGAAATGATGACATAGATTCTAATGGAAGGATATTCCAGGGGACACTGTCCGAAGTTGCAGCCACCATGAGAAGCTTGGTTAAATCCCAAGAAGAGCAGCATCATTTGAATGCTGCCATATTGCATAGTTTGACAGACTTGCAGAAAAAAAATAGATTCTGGATGGGGTACATTAAGGCCAAAAGGCAGTAAGAGCAGCACTAGGAGAAGGATAAGGAATTATAGTGGACCATCTGATTCTGAAGAATCCAGTTGAGATACAAGTTCATCTTCTCATAAGAGGAAAAGAAGAAGACAACATAGGGATCGCTCTCAAGATGAATTTAGGAAAGCTAAACCTCCTACATTTGATGGTGAGATAAAGACGGGGCAAGAAGCTGAAGCTTGTATTCTTGGGATAAAGAAGTACTTTCAAGTGCAGGATTATTCAGGAAACATGAAGGCATGAGTTTCCATATTCAATCTAAATGGAAGAGCATCCATTTGGTGGGAACACTTCAAGAAAGTAAAGAAGATCAGTGAAAGGAAACTGAAGTGGAAACAACTCAAGAAGTATTTCAGGCAAATATACATCTATGATAGGCAATATGATGACAAGATCAAGGAGTTCCATGAAATGAGATTGGGCCAACAGACCATGGATGAATATGCAAACAAGTTCTTGGAATTGTTGAGGTATGTCTGGTACATCAGAGATGAAAAAGTGAAGATCCAGTGGTTTCTGATTGGATTGCCTCAAGCCTATAAAGATAGAATTGAGTTTTATGAACCTAGGACCCTTGAAGAAGCAATAAGGAAGGCTAAGTATTGTTATGAACAATGAAAAGGTAAACCTAATTACCATAAGGCATTAAAGGACAAGAAGAATGAGAAGTTTGACCAAAGAAGGAAAGGATTCAAACCTTCTAGATTCAGGAATCAGTAGAAGCAGCCATCCCAAGCTGTGAGTAATCCAGTTGGAGTGACATGTGGAAAGCCTAAAGAGCCACATCAGAATAAAGGTCCACTCAAATGTTGGAAATGTGAAGGACCTCACTTGCATAGATATTGTCCACTTGAGAATGAAAGTGCAATACCAACTTATAACATTTAGGGAGCAAAAATAGTGGGTCAAGTAGCAAGAGCAGTTCCTAGAATTTATGCAGCACTGGAGGACCTCCAGGAAGATCACCAGTCAACTGTGGTTGAAGTTGTAGGTAAGATTGTTGAACAATATGTTTCTATTTTGATTGACCCTGGTTCTACTCACAGTTACATTGCTCCTAGAGTAGTGGAGATTTGTGCTTTTAAGAAGGTAAAGCATAGAAAATATTGGTTAGTTTAGCTGGCCACTAGGACTAAGAGAAGGGTCAGTGAATTGGTAGAGAAGTGTCCATTGGTTATGAATGGATTGATCACTTGTGTAGATCTGAATGTTCTACTACTTTTTTCCTATGATATTCTCATTGGAATGGATTGGTTAGAATCTCATCGAGTGAATCTTGATTATTATAACAAGAATTTTGAATGCATGGATGAAGAAAGAAACCCAGTAGTGGTGAAAGGTATTCCAAAGGTAATTTCAGTAAGATAGATTTCAGCAATGCAGTTGAATAAGCTCTATAGGAAAGGTTTCTAGTTGTATGCAACTCATATTCTGGAACCAACAGGAGATGAGACTCCCAGGTTGGAGGACTATAAGGTGTTACAGGAATTGAAGGATGTGTTTCCTGATGAAATTCCAGTGCTTCCTCCAAAGAGGGACATTGATCTCACCATTGAACTTGTGCCAGGAGTAGCACCAATGTCCAAGACACCCTACAGGATGAGTACACCGGAGATGCTAGAGTTGAAGATGCAACTGCAAGAGTTGTTTGAAAAGAAGTATATCTGACCAAGTGTGTCTCCTTGGGGAGCACCGGTTCTATTTTTGAAGAAGAAAGATGGTACACTCAGGTTATGTATTGATTACAGATAGTTGAACAAGGTTACTGTGAAGAATAAATATCCTTTTCCTAGGATTGATGACCTCTTTGATCAAATGAGAAGAGCAAAGTTATTTTCCAAGATTGACTTGAGGTCTGGTTACCATCAGGTGAGAATCAAGGATGAAGACATTCATAAGATAGCCTTCAGGACAAGGTATGGACATTATGAGTTTGTAGTGATACCATTTGGTCTCACAAATGCACCAGCTACATTAATGTGCCTTATGAACAGCGTCTTCAACAAGTATTTGGACAAGTTTGTTCTTGTTTTCCTTGATGACATTCTTGTTTATTCTAACAATGAGGAAGAACATGAAGAGAATTTGAGATTGACATTGCAAGTGCTCAGGGAACATCATCTGTATGCAAAACTGAGCAAGTGTGACTTCTACAGAGATATAATTCAATATTTGGGTCACATTATCTCAGAAGAGGGTATATCAGTAGACCCTGAGAAGATTGAAGCCATTATGAATTGGCCTACTCCAAGAAATGTGATGGATGTAAGATCTTTTATGGGACTTGTAGGATACTACAGGAGATTCATTGAGGGATTTTCCAAGGTTGCAAATGCCATCACTTCTTTGCAAAAGAAGGGAATAAATTTTGAGTGGAATTTGAACTGTGAAGAGAGCTTCCAGCGGCTGAAGATTCTTTCTTTAGTGCACTAGTATTGAAAGTTGCAGATCTAGAGAAATATTTTGTGGTATGTACTGATGCATGCGTACAAGGGCTAGGAGGAGTCCTTATGCAGGAAAACCATGTGATATGTTATGAGCCAAGAAAGATGAAGGAGCATGAGAAGAAATATGTCGCTCATGATCTAGAGCTTGCAACCATAGTACATGCCCTTAAGAGGTGGAGACATTACTTGATGGGTAGAAGATTTGAGCTCAGAATAGACCATTGTGGTCTGAAGTATTTGTTTGATCAACCTACTTTGAATGCTAGGAAAGCAAGATGGATGGAACTTTTATGTGAGTTTGATTTTGAAATCAAGCACATAAAGGGAAAAGAGAATAAGGTGGCTGATGCGCTCAGTAGGAAGGTATAGGAAATGCATGTGGCAACTCTTAGTATTTGCCAATTAGATTTGAGGCAGCAGATTGTTAATCATGTTGATGGAGATTACTTGTATGAGCAGGTAAAATACAAATTGCAGCAGCAAAGTATTGAGAAGAAGTATGAGGGATATAAATTGGAAGAAGATAGCCTTCTTACTTATAAAGGAATAATTTATATTCCAGATGCAGTAGATTTGAGGAGAGTTGTTATGGATGAAATCCATCAAGCTCCATATTCTGCTCAGCCAAGATATCAGAAGACAATTGCTACAGCTAGAAAGCAGTACTTTTGGCCAGGAATGAAAAAGGACATGGATGAATACATTTCAAAGTGCATGAAATGTCAACAAGTAAAGGTTGAGCATCAACATCCAGCAGGATTGTTGCAGCCTTTGCCAGTTCCGGAATGGAAATGGGAAGTTATTTCCATGGATTTTATTACATGATTGCCGATGACTTGGAGACAACATGATTCCTTCATGGTTGTGGTAGACAAGTTGGCAAAAGCAGCACATTTTATACCAATGAAGTCTACACACAAGACTGATGACATTGCAAAGATATTCATGAAGGAGATTTTCAAATTGCATGGATTGCCGAAGGCAATAGTTTCTGACAGAGATGTCAAGTTCACTTCCAATTTTTGGAAAGGATTGTTTGCAGATTTGGGTACAAATCTAAACTTTAACACTGCATACCATCCTTAGACAGATGGGAAGACAGAAAGAGTTAATGAGGTGCTTGAAGATATGCTTCACATGTATGTGATGGAAAAACCAACCAAGTGGGAAGATTACTTACACTTGGTAGAGTTTGCTTACAACAATGGACAACATGCATCCTTGGGGATGAGTTCGTATGAAGCTTTGTATGGAAGAAGGTGTAGGACACCAGTGACTTGGGATAACCTAGTGAACAAAGTTGTGCTTGGATTAGAATTGCTCAAGGAAATGGAGCAAGAGGTTGTAAAGATTAGGCAGAATCTAAAAGCAGCACAAGACAGACAGAAAAGCTATGCAAATAAGCATAGGACGAACATAAAGTTTAGTGTTGGGGATCATGTTTACCTAGAGTGAAATCAAAGGAAAGTTCCTTGAAGCTTGGAAGTTGTGCCAAGCTGTCACGTAGATACTATGGGCCATTTGAAGTGCTTGAAAGAATAGGACCTATTGCATATAGACTTGCATTGCCTGCTAGTACTAGATCTCATAATTATTTTCATGTTTCTTTTCTTAAGAAATATGTACATGATCCTAACCATGTGATAAATTGGGATGTGATTCAGGTGGAACCCGAGGGAGAGTTTCAAATCGAGCCAATGCGCATCCTCGACAGGAAGGTCACAATGCTCCAGAATCGAGCCATAGATTAGGTAAAGGTGCAATGGAAGCATTACGGACCTAAAGAGGCTACGTGGGAACTGGAGGATGCCATGTGATTGGCACCTCCATTTTTTTTCAATCCTGCAGAACACTGAGGCAGTAACAGTGTAGCATTTTGTTCAAATTTTGTAAAGCATTGAGGACAGTGCTATTGAAGGGGGAGGGAAATGTAACACCCCAGTTTTGACCCCATTTGCATTAAATATACATGATACATATATTGTAAATAATCATGGTGAGGAGCTAATGGAAAAAGCCCCACCATTGATTTGGTTTTGTTATGTTTCAGATTGGAATGGTTACCGATGGTATATCGGGACATACGGCATATATTAAATTGTGACATCATGTAAATGTGCATTTTAATTAAATAACCCAACCATCTATGTTCACTGCAACTAAATTTAGAAGGGGCATGATTCCAAAGGATAAGGAAGGGGAATGCTAAACATTGAGTCATCGGGGAAGAGCCATGTGTCACCACTCTCTTTTTCCCACCACCACCTTAGTTATTCCATTGTTAGTTGGGAGCAGTGATTGGCTGGCAGAAACACCACTACACTCACACTCTCTCCACGACATGCCTTGGGGTAGCGGATGGTCTATCCACTATGGGGATTGAGATTATGTTCATTTCGTCACGCTGGGCAGAGTTAAAAGGTTCCACATTCCATTGTTGGGGGTTAGCATTCCCTCTCTCACGTGGATTGCTAGTTTGTGATTTTCTTCCCCATTCATGTAGAAGGATGGTTCTCCTCTACCTCATGGATTTGTTGGCCTGCAGATCAATTCTTTCCTTTTTTCACGCAAAGCTTTGTGTCTTTTTCCACCATTGACCAGAATGCATAATGTTCTATTATTCCATCGTGGAATCATGGTCGTAATGACATTCACAGTTATTTGTTTTGGATGTGTCTTTTTCCCCTCGCACAGATTGAGAATCGATTTTATTTCCCCATTATTGTCTGGGTAATTTCTCCACCGATTTCCTTGAGGATCGGGTGATGTGGGTTGATATTTGTTTGTAGGCTGCTATTTGCCATGATGGATTGGCTGTGTTTTTCCCCTGTAAAAGCTTAAACAGTTGTTTGGTTTCTTGCATGCAATGGTTTTGTCCTTGGACTGTATTGGAGTGGTGAATGAGGGCCTAAGGTGCTTGATAAACCTGGTGGGTTGAGAACCACACAGACAGAGCTACTGAGCTGAATTTCTTCTCCACATCCCCTGAATAGCACTAGAAGGGAGATCAAGGTCTGAGGGACTGCGTTGCAGAGAAGGGACTGATTTCCTTGTGTTGGGTGTGTGTGGGTGTTCTAGAAGCCAGGTTGGCTCTAGTGTTGGTGTCTGTAGCTCTTCAATGAGCTCACCATCTTAACATTTAGCCTTTCCTAGCTCCTGGATGGCTTAATAAACCCAACTTAGTTGGCTTGACTGATCTGTTGTTCGCTTGATAAACCCAACTGTGTTGTCTTGGCTGAACTAACTACCCTTGTGGTTTTGTTATCCTTGGCTATGTGTAATCTTGTTAGTTCCTTATTCCTTGGGGAATCATGCTTGGATCGGGGGTGGAAGCATTGCTGAGAGATTAGGGAACAAGTGGGACTATGGTTGGGTGGAACGTTGCAGTGACATAGCTAGTTACAGAACAAGTTCTTAATAAGATAAGTATTCTTACCTAACTTGTGTCTGCAATCATATTTACCATTGATGAATGATAATATACATGTTAAATGCTGATCTGTATATGCATGAGTGTTGATTGATATGTTTTTATTCTGTTGTGTATATGAATGATTATGATTTGTAATATGTTTTATGTTTTTAAGTATCATGCTTCAGCAGTATATGTATGTATGTCCATGTTCATGGGGCTAGATGCCTGGATGATTTGATGTATGGTAGTGTCCTCTTCCCTAGTCAGAGGGTCGGGGACGTTACACAACCAGAGTTGTGTGAAGTTGTCAGAGAACCTGGTGTTCCATGAAAAGTCAAAGCATATCAAGATTAAAGACCACTATATCAAGGATATGGTGCAGAGAGGAGCAGTGAAGCTCCAATATGTTGCAACGGACGAGCAGATAGATGATGTGCTGACCAAGCCATTAGCTAGAGTGAAGTTTGAGTACTTCAGGTAGAGGATTTGTGTTCTCTAGATCGAGGTTCCTTCCAATAGGAAGTGATGAGTCTGTGAGCGATTCTAACATGGGGGCAGGCTGGGCCCTCCCATGGTCAGATGTAAGGGCAGAACCATTCTGACATGGGGGAAGGTTGGGCTCTCCCATGGTCAGATGTAAGCACTGGGCCATTTTGACATGGGGGCAGGTTTGGCCCTCGCATGGTCAGATGTAAGGGTTGGTCCATTCTGACATGGGGGCAGGTCGGTCCCTCCCATGGTCAAATATAAGTGCTAGGTGGGCCTTTCTGACTGGGTCATATATAAGTGCTAAAGAAGATGAAGACCTGCGTGGAGGCTAGGCCTAACACCAACATGAAAAAGGGTTGGCTCTGTAGAACTTCCTATGACGATAATAATTGAGAGATAGCACCAGTTGATCGAGATTGTGGAAGCAATAATGATAATGATGATCTAGTGATGATGCGGCTTTGGTGATGATCTAGTGATGATGATCCAGAGATGATCCATTGATGATGATTCAGACTTGATCCAAAGAAGAAGACTTGTGATGATGAATTGTGTCAAGAGAATACCTTCCTAGTTAAGAGGGAGTGTTGATATATTTGTAACTTCAGAATGTATTCACTTGTATATCTTAGGTATTGTACCCTGATGTTTCCATCGAAAAGTATCTGTAATGTAATTGAGTCATGTCATACCCCAATGTTCCTATCAGGAGATTCAATAATGTAAACAAGTCATGTAAAGTCATAGAGGGTAACCCCCCTTATTGATCAAGGGTTAAATTCCCCGCAGTTGTGGGGCCCTAGGGTTATTAGACTCTCCTAGAGAAGTCAGCCCTAGTGAGTTATTGTCAAGTCAGGAATTGGTATAAATAGAGAGTGAGCCTCTCTATTTATCACACATTCACGAACACTCAGTTGTAGCGCGTGAGTGAGAGAGAAGGATCTGGGATAAGAGAGAGAACAACTATCAGAGATCATCTTACTGTCTTTGGGTTTTACTACTGCCATAGGTGCTTATTCTATCTCTGAGGAAGTTGCATGGTTTTCTCCTTTGTAATTTCCCTGAGGAAAATATTTTTGTCTATTATCTCTTGTGATTGATTGTTGTGCATGTTATTCTCTCAAATAAGATCCTAAGATCATAGTGTCATAATTGATAAAAATCTAACAAACTTGAGCTAACTCTTGGGGAAATATTCATGGCTAACATGTGCATGTGATTTAACATTATGGCCAATTTCTTTGCTTGATTTTAAATATACAAAATTATGAAATTTACATAATTCATTTTTGTTCCTCCAATTTTGCCTAGACTTGTGTTGTCATATTTGGTGTAAATATGTAACAAATATTGATAGTGTGGAGCTCAAGACAACTCCCCACTAGGGAAATAGTTTGTCTTATAAGATGGAAAGAATGTTTTATCATTCATGTGCTTGAAAGGCATGTCAAATCGTGAATATTTTGTAATAGTTAAGTAAAAGTGAGATAAAACCCAAAGTTTACTATGCGAGGAAAAATAAATCGAAGGAGATATAATTTCCACATGTAAGGGGGTTCATAAGCCTTGGTGGGGGATTATTATTCACTAGATAAAAATCTAAAGGTAGAGAGATGATAGACCGCAAGGAGGGTACAACCTTGTGGATACTGACAGTTTTAGACTAGGGAGACTACTTCGAATATGTCTCGGAGTGTGAGATTGAACCAATGTCCTTGTGATGTCATAGTCTATATAAATTTGTCTTTCATTTTTTTTTTGGTTTGTTAGAAATGCCATTGCATTTCAACAATCTAGGATAAACATTACTGGATTGTTTTGTTTCTCCTCCAAACTAAGACATCCCTAAGGGTATTAATCTTGGGTCTCTTTTCCAAGGATACCCACAATTTAACCGAGTGAAATAGCATGAATTAACTATTTTTAAGACCATAATGCAAAGTACTCACCATGTTCTTAGAAATTGTACCTTTCCCATGAAATTGAGCACTGATATTCGCACCACTATACAAAATCAAGTAAATTTAAAACCTAAAGACTGAATGATGAGTACCTACTAGGGATTAATCACAATGGAAAAGCCATTGATCAAGTAATGATACTTGTAGAGATTCTTGTAATCTCCTCTCCCTTTCCAATAAAAATATAATACAACAACAATGTGAATGCTCTAATTCTGTTTCTTTGCAATATATGAACACACGATGTCTTAGAGCCATTCAAGGTTTTTCTTAACATCCATGGAAGGGCATCAAGGCGTTCCAAGCTATATTTTTGTCACAACTATGTTTCCATCATTTCTTTCTTCTCATTTGATCTTTGTGTGATCTATGCATTGTTTCTTATGGACCCTTCCCTCCTCTCAATTGTTTATAAGGGAAATGTTAGCTAATTAGCAACACCAAAGGGTCGAATTGAACAAACTTCAAAATGTAATAGAAGAGATTTGTATCGTAATTTGATAGCAAATAGAAGAGAGTTGTACAATACTTCTTTACACAACTCTAGTTTATTATTTATTTTACTTTGCAAGAAGCACATTTAAAGTTTGAAATATTGATGGCCACGATTCCCTCAAACCAAGTCTATATTGCATTAGAAATTTAAGAGAATATTTATTCCATTTTATTTATGAAGAAGAACCCACACTAAGTTGGCATGACAGTACATATTGGATATTGAAAATTATGACATCAACTCTTCAAGGAATAAACCCTAAATGCTAACGTTGTATCTCAAATTGAAAAGAAAATAGTTATAATTTGATTTTTTATTTATTTATGACATCTCCAATACAAAAATGTGCATCCACTGAAAGATAACAAAGTATTAAAAAATTTCCTTTAGAAAGGCCTCCAATTCTAGAACGAATATGGAAACATAAAGAGACTCCAAATTTCAGTTCGTACCTTTAACAAGTTAAATGAGGACTGAATCCTTTCTAACACAAGATTTTGTATGCCTTCATATGTAAATTGAAGAAAACAAAAATCTAAGAAAAAAGTTTTAAACTCGTTTTTTGTGCCATAGCTTACCAAGAATGTAAAAGGTTATGATAGTTTATCCAAGATCATCATATCGAGTCTTTATGTTGAAGCTTCAGAAGTAGATAGACATCCCAAAGATACCAAAACCCAAAATAAATAAACGGATAAATGTGCTCGGTCTTCACCATCATATTCAACTCCTCCACAAGGCGCATGGGTTAGTGATCCTTCTTTCAATCTCTTGGATTACGCATATGGGACATTAACTTGGGTTTATGGAGGTACTATCAAGAATATTTCTCATGAAGTTTTATATCGGTTAGGGAAGAATCAGTCTCATCCCTTCCATTCTATGAACAACATTAGAGGTAGGAGGACTGGTGTGAGGATCAATTATGGAATGGTGGTGCAGAGTCAGGTGGACTTTGATTCCTTTTCCCAAATAATGGGATATCAGTTCTTTTCTACAATCAATGCTAGTTGTGTAGGGATCCATTCACAGGTAATTTTCTACTAGTTACGTTTGGATTTTTCTCTCTCGTTTGTTTGGAAAGTTTGGGATACACTAGTGTCTTTCTACGCTCTATGGGACTGGTTTGAATGGAATGTTAGGTATATAGGGGTTCCTTTGTATGCTCTAGGGGAAAAATTTTATAGTGTGAATTAGATTGAGTCTAGTCTGGAGTTTCTGGTCTATATTGTTTGTGGCTTGGACGCCAGGGCTGTTATGCAAATCTATTGGTTTAATAAATGAATTGCATTTTAATAGGAGATTTGGGATTGTGTTGAAAGTATGGAATTTAATAAAAAAAGTATGGATGACTCTAATTAAGATCTATATCATTTCATGAACCTTTAATACATTTTTTGAGGAAATTTTGTATTGTTCTGCTTAAGTTTTTCATCCTTTTACAAATAAAAAATTAATCATTTTTGTTTAAAAAAAAATTAGATGTGTTTTTATTGTGTTATCTTCTTGTATTCATCAAAATTTAAATATAATTCATTTTCATTAATGTTGTCAATGGAACAACTTAGAAATTCTATTTTTATTATGTTAATATACATTGGGTATGATGAAAAATTATGCTTTAGTCCAATAGAATAATGATGAAAGAAGGAAATTGTGGGTAATTTCACTTAGATTATCTTTCCTTATATTTCTTTATGGATATCCTAAAATTCATGTGTATAGGTTATCCCAGATGATCATCCAATATTCTATCTCTGTATATTGTAAAAATTTTAGTAAATTTTGGTGGGTAAAAGAGTTGAGAAAAATATGTATAGAATGAAGATGATCATTTTTTTCATTTATTGCAGATATTACCAAAAGAAGTGATAACTATTGAAAACCATGATATATCAGCCTTATCAAATGCATTTTACCACATGATAAGTCAATAAAGAATAACCTTCTCCAAAAACTTTAGCATTTTCATCATCCTTCTTTTTCATAAACCTCTGAGCAATGTTTTTAAAATATATTCATTGTCCTTTAATCAATTACATCTAGCTATAAATGGAGAATATTTACTCATTTTTTTGCATTTAAATGTGATACATGAAATGAATATTTTTCTTAGATTCCAATAATCACTATGATGACATCACACCCATGGGTCCGTGACAATATTGAATATGTGGTGCTCTCATAGGGAGAGTTATATAACAATGGCCTTTTTATTCATTGATGGTGTTGGTTTGTATTTTATCCTTGATGTCGCTATAATTGGTTAAGGAAATTAGGAAATTGAGGTTTCTACTAGTGTTCAACAATATCAATAGTGCAACATAGTAATAAACATTGTATATGGTGGGATATACACCATTGAATTTGAAGTGTTTTAGATATAACAATGTATATCTCAACCTATATAACATATATTGTTGTTGATGGTTACATATTGTTTGTTGTTGAGAACAATTTTGACTACTCATCCCTCTCACTTTTTACTATAAATAATGTTTTATCTTGTAAGAAACAAAAAACTATATTTATGTCTTTGTTATAGCGGATTTCACCACACTAGGTGAATCACACATTGTATGTCCTTCCCCTATCCCGCTGCAGACTCATTATTCCCTATGGACCATTTATTGTCTTTTGATGTATCATTGACCATCCCTAAAAACATTACAAAAATGATATACGTGGCCTTTTCCCTGATAACCGCGTACATACGCAGATATTCCCTCTATAGTCGTGTACATCAGGATGTGTGCATAATCCAAAACTGTTGGACCGTTCCTTGCCTTGAATCCGACTCATATGACTCCTAGCCTTCCACATGCCTTGAGATCGCACGGATTCGACCTTTCAGTATCACTTTGGAAAGCTATATAAGGAACCATTGAGACATTGAAAGCATAAGAGAGAATTGAGAGTACCGAAACTATAGTCCATTGTTGCCAGAACTATACTTGAGTCTGCATCCCTTTGTCCCTTTGGAGCACTGTTGTGTTCTTCACAAGCTTGCCTTTGTTTGTGATCTTGCTATCGGAGTGATGGAGGATTGAGGTGGTGGAGGCCCAAGTGGGGATTCAGTTTCTCCGGTTCGCAGACGTGCCGTCAGAGGTTGTCACTTGTAAT